>CAUYUJ010017778.1:171454-224903 GCA_963575745.1 Prorocentrum cordatum
TTCACGCTGTACCCAGAACCCTTCTCTCCATGCCTCCCTGTTTTCCTCCTCCCTCCATTTCCCCTGTCCATCCTGGACCTCCCATGTAGCCGCGCTCCCGAAGCCCCCTGTCCTTCGCAGCCTGCACGTGCGGTTCCATCTTTGCTTTCAAACTGGTCAGGAGGGCGGAGGAGGAGGAGGATGGAAAAGGGAGGAGAAGAAAGGGAAGGCAACGGAGGGAGCAGCTAGCATAGCATACCCAAGAGATTTTGGAAAGACGACGGGCCACGTCGGATTCCAGTAGACATTGTGCACTTCTCGTGCGCAACAACACGTCTTCAAAAGTACGAGATCCTTGGACGAAATCTGATAATTACGGTCTAAGAAATCACTGAGGACAAGACGCCGGTAGTCAGTTACTGTACTGGGTCAAAGAGGCGGAAGAACAGGAGTGATCGCGAGAAAGCAGCTCGACTGGGTCGGTGTTTGGGTGGGTGGATCCGTGGGTGGGTGAGTGGGCTGGCGGGTGGAAGTAGAGGTGGAAGTGAAGATGGAGGTGGAGGTGGAGGCGGAGGAGGAAGCGGAGGAGGAGGAGAAGGAGGCGGAAGAGCAGCAGAAGAAGGCGGAGGATGAGGAGGAGGAGGCGGAGGTGGAGGCGGAGGCGGAGGCGGAGGCGGAGGCGGAGGAGGAGAAGTGTGCTGGCGGGGGTGAGCAGAGGTGGAAATGATGATGGAGGTGGAGGTGGATGTGGAGATGGAGTTGGAGGCGGAGGCGAAGGCGGAGGCGCGGGAAGGGGCGGGAGCGGGGGCGGGGGCGACGTCGCCCGGGCCGGCTGGGACAGGGGCGGAGGCGGAGGCGGGAGCGGTGGCGGGGGGCAGGGAAGGAGGCGGAGGCGAAGACGGCGGCGAAGGCGGCTGCTGAATACCCATTGGAGTGAAGCTGAGGAGCATCACTGCTCCAAGCCACCCCTCGGCAAGGTGTTGCGCGGACCGTCTTCGCGCGGGCCATCAGGGAAGCCTGAAAGGCTAAAGTCGCGGATGGTAAGTCAAGAAAGACAAGGACATGCGTGCATCATGCATCCCACGGGGCACCGCCGACCATATAGGGAGCCTACAGAGCGATGGCTTCCCCGACACTTCCACAAGCACAGGTGCTGAGAAGCCGTCCTGGTAGATGCACATCGGAGACAAAGCCTCGAACAGCCTCCACGCGGCCCCAGGAAGACCCTCCCCTGTCCTCCAGCGACAGCCTCCCCCAGCGCGCCTCTGCCCCTGGATGGTCACCTGCTTCGACACTTCCTGCAGATTTGCAGATGCAGACATGTAGAGAGGCACATGTGCATAGGCGTACGGATGTGGGCAAATGCGGGCACGTGGAGCATTGCTGCGAGCCCCAACCTGGGATCGATTTGAGCGACGAGGCGCCCAAATACGGACCTGGCCGCACATAGCGCACGCGACACGACACGCAGCACATGGCAAAAATCTTTCTGGGTGGGACGACTGGCCCTGCCACCGTACCTCAATTTGGTCAGGCCTGCGCTCAGCCCGGCTCGCCCGCACCACCGACGTGTGCCGGCCCCTCCCAAGAGCTGCACGACGCAGGCCAGAACAGGCATGGGCACGGGCTCCAAGAAGCCCCCAAGAGGCCCCAACGAGGTCCAAGAGAGCCCCAGAAGCGGTCCCAAGACAAACCCGAGGGGGTAAACTCAATGATGTTCGCCGCCGTCGCCGTCGTCGTCCCCCCTCAGGGTCAGTTGGCATCAGCCGCCAGGCCTTCACGATAGGCATGGGTACGGGCTCGTATGCGATGGAAGGCCTCTCCTGCGACGCGCTCGTCAGCGCTCGAGCAGCGCGTGCACCAGTCCAACGGGACAGTCGATGCCCAGCCACGGGCGCGCGCCCGGGGCAAACTTCGGGAGAGGAGCGGCATCCACCCCAACGCCTGCCCCCCGGCTTCCTCGGGCTTCGGTCGGCGGTGCGCCCCGGGGAGAGGTGAGGCGGAAGGCCTCCTCAGAAGCCGGCAGGGCTGCTCAGAAACCCCCGCGCCTCCTGAGAGGTTCGCTGCGTCTTCTGGGAAGGCTGAGGAAACTTCTCAGAAGGCCCGAGGCCTTCCGAGCCTTCTGAGAAGGCCCACCCCTTCTCGGACGCCCAGTGGTGTTCGGGTCATAACTCGGCTCTCCCGCGGCCGTTCGGAACGATCCAGGCACCCCCATCACGCCCTCGGCGAGGCGCAGTCTCTGGAACGCACCCCGAGGCTGGAAACTCGCCGAGAACTGACGACGACCCCCGAAAACCTCGAGCCTCGAGCCCGAAAGTCCCGAAAACTCCCCCCAGGGCTCGCCCCCGACTCGGGCCACCCAAACTTCGCGCTCCGCACCCCGCGATGCGTGATGCGCGACTGTCTTCGTGCCTTCGCGCCGTCCCCCTGGACAAGGGCGGCCGCAGTGACCCGGACCGCGATGCGCGAGAGCGCGACTGACTCCTCGATCTGTGCGTGCCATCCGACTGATCGGGTGTTGCTAGAAGCACCCCTGGCCCAAGGTGCCAGCAGGATTGTAGGGGTGGCCCAGACGGCCTCCAGAGCACCCCTCTCGAGGCCCAGAGGGCCCCAGGGGCTCCAGAATGGAGCGAAAAGCTGGGGGCACCTTGGGTCAAGAGCACTTCTAGCAACACCCGATCTGCTGCCCGTCAACAACCTCCCCCGGGCCCCCCGCCCGGACAAGCGGAACGTCCTGAATGGCTGGCAGGGCCTTGGTGTGGGCCTTCGTCCCCGTCTTGTGCATGCAGGGCTTCAGCTGCTCAGAGTTGAAGGCCCCGATGCCGGCGCCGATCGCGAACCACCAGATCCCTGGGCGGGCCGGCTGGCGTGGACAGCACCTGCCCAAAAGAGCCCCCCCCCAGCACTCAGAGGGATCACCGATGGTCGAGGCAGACAGCACCGGAAGCACTCAGGAACTGAGACCTCATGCGCCCCCCCGCCCCGCGTCGAACCTGCCCCCTGCGGAGACCGCCCGGGAACCCAGTGGACCCAGCTGGGCCCGTTCGGAAACCACTGGCTGCACACCACAGCATCTGGCCAGGTCTACCAGGCGCCCTGGCAGGACTGGTGCAGACCCTCCTGGCCAAAGGCACGAGGGCCTGTACACCAGCCGAGGGCCCAGGCCTGGCCACGACCACTGACCTCCGACGACTGGAGATGTTCGAGCCTCGGGGCACGGGGTCTATCGACCCTTTCCCTCGGGACCGGTGTTCGTCCTGGGCCGTTTTTGGAGTCTCGGGGTCCGAGACCCGAGACTGGCCTCGGGAGGCCGAAGGCGCAGAAGAGCCTGAGGCTCCTTGAAGTCTCTGGAGGTCTGGGTAGCTGCTGGGTTCAGGCCCACTGGGGGTCCCAGGGGATATCGGGGGGCCGTGAACGGCGCCTAGGACCTAGACGACGACGAGAGGCTCCAGGCGACACACGACCGCTCGGGATGAGGGGTGAGGGAGGAAAGGAAGGATAAGGAGGAGGGAGGGGAGAGGAGAAGGGAGGGAGGAGAGAGGAGGTCAGAGGAAGAGGAGGAGCAGGTGGGAGAGAGGAGGAGGGAGAAGGAGGAGGAGGAGGAAGAGGAGGATGGGGAGGAGGAGGAGGAGGAGGAGGAGGAGGAGGAGGAGGAGGAGGAGGAGGGAGGAGAGGAGGAGGAGGAGGAGGAGGAGGGAGTAGGAGTAAGAGGAGGAAGAGGAGGACGAGAGACTAGAAGGAGCGAGGACAGAGGCGGTGAGGGGAGGAGGAAGAGGAGGAGGAGGAGGAGGAGGAGTAGACGCAGGAGGAAGAGAAGGAGGAGGAAGAGGAGGAGGAGGAGGAGGAGGAGGAGGAGAATGAGGAGGGGAGGAAGGAGGATGAGGTGGAGGAGGAGGAGGGGGTGGGTCCTCGTTTGGAATCCACAGCGCTTCGCGTCTCCTTCCTGCTTCCTTCCCCCGCCGACCTAAGCGCGTTCGTTTACAAGAGACCGTGGCCGCCCGGACCTGAAATGTAGTTGGCACTGTGGCGAGAGCACGACGCCTGAATCCGCCGACCTTTCGGCGTGTGTGAGACGCTGTCGTCGTCTTCGTCGTCGTCGCCCACTCTCAAGGAAGTCTAGGAACGAGCAAAGAAAAGCGACGTCGTAGTTCAGTCGACTCCCTCCCCTTGTCCCCTGCGTGACGGGGGCGGGGGAGGACAGGGGGGGGGTACGGGGGGGGGGTACGGGGAAGGACGGGGGAGGAAGGGGGAGGGGGGGTCCTGGGTCAGATTACTGCCCCCCCAGGGGCCCTCCCTCCCCTCCCTCCCTCCCCTCCCCTCCCCGCCGGGGGAAGCAGCGTGGGGGGAGGGGGTCCTGGAGAGGAGTCTCAGGAGAAGTCCCGTCTGTGGTGGGGGAGGGCGGTCCTGGGTTAGAACACCGCCCCCCCAAGGGTCCAGGCGGGTCCCGAGGAGAGGCGCCAACGGGGGTCCCCGGGGAGATCGGCGGCACAGGCCGCAAGGCCTTCACAATAAATGGTTGGGAAATCTCAGGCGAAACGGCTGCAGGACCGGGCGTCCTTGGGCTCTGCGTCCCCACTGCGGGATTCTCCTGTGGCTCATGTTAACCGCGATTGGAAACCTCGAGCGAAACGCTGATGGTGAGAAGAAGATCGAATGTTGTATATACCCTCGGCGCTAACGCCCTGATCCTTGTAACTCCCTCCTCTTTGAAATGGACGTGTCTCTGGTCGCACCCCACTCCAGGATCCCTCTGTCCGTGCACAAGGCCGATCATACATGGGCACCTGTCCGCTCATGCCATTGCACGGTGTGAACACGCTCCAAAATTGCGAACGCGCTCATCCGCGTCTCCAGCTTCCGAATTACCCTTTGGTTGAATAGTGTCCGCGTTTCGTCTGGTCGATGCCGAAACCAGAATGTTCGGATCAAGTAGTGTCTCTCCCAGAATACCACCTCGATTAAAAAGTCCTTATACCACTGACATACCGCGAGGAGGGATGTTGCCGAACACCGCGGTGACCCCGAGAGTGCTTGCAGCTTCAACTGCACCTAGTGCCTGCTACAGGTACTTCGCACATTTGTTGAAACACGTGCATCCGTTTGCAAGCTGTTGCCCAACCGAACTCTTCCGAGGGTTCACTGCGCCAAGAAGACCACCAAGAGCAATCGCGTAAGATTCATGCAACGCGTCACTCTCCGCTTGCATCGAAAGCCGACCACCGCGAAAAGGAGTGCTTGTCAGAACTGTACAAAAAAATGCGGGCTTCCAGACCCAATGATGTTTGTTTAGCCGGAATATGGTCAGGCCACTAATCATGTAGCAAACTCGTCCATGGGTGTAGCTTCCCACAGAACAGCCAGAATGTGGCAACCGTTTCATTTGACCGCTAGACCGAAACCTGATAAATCCCGCCCCCGAAACATAATGTCTAAGCACCCCTCGAGCACGCAAACGAAGATGTGCAGGTCAACCTCCCCTCCAGTTCGCAGCCTTCCTTGGACATGATTAAGGGCACGGTGGTCACAGACCTTTGGGATAATGAGCTGCACCTCGCTGTTCGCCATCTCCTTCGCCGCCGCTAGCCACTGGAGCGGGTCAGTTAGCGCCAGTCCCCGTAGCGCTCGAGGACGTCCAAATGGCGGACGGAATCGCATGCATTACGGACATCCTTCGAACCGATGAGCAATTCGCCGGCCCAACGGGCCAGAGGCGTGCTTGATCTCGGTAATGTCAACAATATTTCTAGTTCGCGCGCGCGGGGCGGGCTGGGGGGTTCCCGGACGAAGGTACCGGCATGGTCCCGGCAATGTCTGGCAATTGGTCGGCAAGGTCCCGGCAGACTCCCGGCAAGGTCCCGGCAGACTCCCGGCAGACTCCCGGCAAGGTCCCTTTTCGGAGCCCAGGACGGCTCCAAACGGTCTAAGAGGGGCCCGAGAAGCCCTCCAGACGGTTCAAGAGAGCCGGGAGACGCCGAAATATCACTCCCAAACGCCTGCGATGGCCTCAAGACGGCCCAACAGGCCTTCAAGACGCCCCAAGAGGTCCCGAAGCGGCGCCCCAAGAGGGCTCCCACAAGCAAAAATCGTCGCATTCCCTTAGGAAAACGTGCATTTTTTACATATCCGCCTCTTCGTCTTTCACACCTTTCAAGGCGGTCCAAGAGGCCCCCAAGATCACCCCAAGACGGCCCGAGAGACCCTCAAGACCGCTCAAAGACGGCCCAAGAGCGCTCCAAGAAGGCCCAAGAAACCCTCAAGAAACTCTTTTTCGGAGCCCAGGAGGGCTCCAAATCGGTCCAAGAGGGGCCCGAGAAGCCCTCCAGACGGTCCAAGAGAGCCGGGAGACGCCAAAATATCACTCCCAAACGCCTGCGATGGCCTCAAGACGGCCCAACAGGCCTTCAAGACGCCCCAAGAGGTCCCTAAGAGGTCCCTAAGCGGCGTCCCAAGAGGGCTCCCACTAGCAAAAATCGTCTCATTCCCTTAGGAAAACGTGCATTTTTAACATATCCGCCTCTTCGTCTTTCACACCTTTCAAGGCGGTCCAGGAGGCCCCCAAGATCACCCCAAGAGGCGGAGAGACCTCAAGAGCTCAAAAGACGGGCTAAGAGCCTCAAGAAGGCCCCAACAAACTTCAAGAATCTTTTTCAAAGCTCCAGGAGGGTCCAATCGGTCCAAAGGATCCAAAGGGGCCCCCCGAGAAGCCCGACGAGGAGGTCAGAGAGCCGGGAGACTTCCAAACATCACCCCAAGTCCATACGCGGCCTCAGAGGCCCCAGGCTTCAGACTCCCAAGAGGTCCCGAAGCGGCTCCCAAGAGGGCTCCACAAGCACAAAAAAAACCGTCTCATTCCCTTAGGAAGGTCACAAGAGGAGATTTTTTTAATATCCGCCTCTTCGTCTTTTCACACTTTAAAGGCGGTCCAGCGGCCCCACGATCACCAAGACGGCCGGAGAGACCTTAAAGGCCGCTCTGGGACCGCAAGAGCGCTCAAGAAGGGCCAAGAAACCCTCAAGACGGTCCAAGAGGCCCCAAGACGGCCCCATGATTGAGGTCCACAGGGGCAACCTGAACGGAAATTTTGAGCCTCCCGCCCAAACACACCCCCGGAATGCCCCTAAAGCCCCCAGGTAGCCCCACGAAGCCCCCAAGAGAGCCCCAAGAGGCCCCCAACAGGCCGCAAGAAAACCCCAAGAGGCCCCCAAGAGAGCCCCAGGAAGCTCCTAGGAGGCCCCCAAGAGGCCAGGCAGACCCCCCCAAGAGACCACCAAGAGGGCCCACCCAGAGCCATCCACGAGGCCTCCCAAAGTTCCCAAGAAGCTCCCACGAAGCTTCCAAGGGCTCCCAAGACCCCCCAAGAACCCGCGATGGCACAATACGGGCCGGCGGAATGAGCGAAGCGATTCAATAAACCAAGTTCCCAAGTATATGCATGATTCAGCGTCTCGAAAACCATAGCAAACGCATCGTCCACTGAGCAACCCTGATGACACCCGAAACTGCATGTCCGAGGTGCTGGCCGCATTGGCCGCATCGTCGATGCAAACATAGCGGCTCCATGATTCACCGCCGTACGAAGTCGTGCAAGCATGCTGGAGCTCAAGTGTTGGGGAAATCGCGAAACTGAGAAGACGTCCGGGACTAAACGGCTTCACTCTGCCCGTCCACATCGAGAAACGCAGCACGAAGATGCCTACAGTCGGAGCTAAATGTCAAAATAGAGAAGGGGTCCAAGATTGACCGACTAAGACTAAGCCGTCCGGACCTGGGGCCGACTCCTGCGAAAGCTCGGCGAGCTGCTCGCACGGATCGTCGAGAAAATGGCGATCCAAAGGGTACGCCGTCCAACCTGTTTGCGTGCGCACGAGCCCGAAACAGATCTGTATTCATGTTGCCACTGATCCTGGCGACTTCGCACGTCTCCGAACTCCTGACGCGCAGCATATTGCATCTCCATCATCCACTCTGGCTTGTTTTAAGAGAAACTCCGGACAAATGTTAACGCGATGGGAAGGGGAACATATACGGCTGCCTTTGGCAAGAGCATTTGATATACTTCCAGCTCTGTTTGCACTCTACCTCCTTGGTTCCCTCCCCCCTCCATGAACGTGCGGAGCACGTCCAGATGCGTCCAGAAAAGCAATCGCCAGACATCCAAAACCTGGACGAACAGTTCGGCGCATCCACCGCTTCCACACGCCACGCCACGCAACGCCTTCGGCCTGCAAGCCGGTTTCAGCCGGCGGGCCAGCAGGCGGTACATCTCGGTAGTCTATGCACAACCTGGGGGGCCGCAGAGATGGACAGGGAAGCCCCCCCGGCTGGCCCCCCCCGCCGCCACACTCTGGTCGGACCCCAGGGGAGAAGGCGGGGGGGGCAGGAAGTAAAGACAAGCTCGCATGTCAGCTTTTACCCCGTCGAGGCTCGGTAGCGGTCCACCGTCCTCGGTTTGCTCGACTGTTCAGAAAACAGTTAAGGTAATGTCGGCCATGGTTATGCCATCCGCTGCGACCCCCGACGCGCAATCATCACGCGGATTCGGCTGCAAACTCTCCAAGAAACAATGCTCAACTGCTTTCGTATGCTGCAAAGGTTGCGCAGAAAGCGGTGGTGATGGTACAGCCTCGGCTTCGCTGAAGTCAACCATCATAAGCGCACATTTCTCACCATCATCAGCATCATATGTTTTAGAACCGTCATCACCATTACCACCATGACTACCATCATCGCCACCACCACCACCACCATCATCATCATCATCATCATCACCACCATCATCATCATCATCATCATCATCATCATCATCATCAACAACAACAACAACATCATCATCATCATCAACATCACCATCACCATCACTATCATCATATCCGTACTCTGACATTGCCCATGTACCCCTCCTCTCTGGCCTCCGCCACCACCCACCACTCCTTCACCGTCTCCTCTTGTCCTTACTCCTCCCGGTCCTCCTCTGAATCCTCGTTTCCCCCGTTTCCTGCTCGAGCGGAGGAATCGCTGTATGACGAGACGCGCCCAGCCAACCCGTGAGTTTCAGCAAGACCGCGACAAAAAAAGCGAATTAGCCTGACGAAAGACCCAACCATACGTAGTTGTGAATACCGCAATGTGTGGGGGGTGTGCCAAAATGGGGCGGCGGCGCCATGCGAGTTGCGCCACTTGGACCTGAGATGGAGCTCCCTGTGGGGCCACGGAACGTGTGAGGGGTGTGCCAAATGGGGCGGCGGCGCCATGCGCACTGCGCCACGGGGACATTAGGTGGAGCTCCCTATGGGGCCACGAAACGTGTGAGGGGTGTGCCGAAATGGGGCGGCGCCGCCTATGGGGCCACGAAACGTGTGAGGGGTGTGCCGAAATTGGGGGTGTGCGAGCGCAGCCACTGGGGCCTTCGGTGGAGCTCCCTTTGGGGCCACGAAACGTGTGAGGGGTGTGCCAGAATGAGGGGTGGAACCGCATGCGAGCGCAGCCACTGGGGCCTTCGGTGGAGCTCCCTATGGGGCCACGAAACGTGTGAGGGGTGTGCCAGAATGAAAGGTGGAACCGCATGCAAGCGCAGCCACTGGGGCCTTCGGTGGAGCTCCCATATGGAGCCACGAAACGTGTGAGGGGTGTGCCGAAATGCGGGGTGGAACCGCATGCGAGCGCAGCCACTGGGGCGTTCGGAGGAGCTCCCTGTGGGGCCACGAAGCGTGTGAGGGGTATGCCGAAAAGGGGGGTGGAACCGCATGCGAGCGCAGACGCTGGGGCCTTCGGTGGAGCTCTCTATGGGGCCACGAAACGAGTGATGGGGTGTGCCGAAATGAGAGGGGGGGTGAGACCGCGTGCGAGCGCAGCCACTGGGGCCTTCGGTGGAGCCCCCTATGGGGCCACGAAACGAATGAGGGGGTGTGCGAGAATGGTGGGGGGGGGGGGGGGGGGCGCGCATGCGAGCGCAGCCACTGGGGCCTTCGGTGGAGCTCCCTATGGGGCCATGCAACGTATGAGGGGTGTGCCGAAATGGGGGGTGGAACCGCATGCGAGCGCAGCCGCTGGGGCGTTCGGTGGAGCTCCCTGTGGGGCCACGAAACGTGTGAAGGGTGTGCCGAAAAAGGGGGTGGAACCGCATGCGAGCGCAGCCACTGGGGCCTTCGGTGGAGCTCCCTTTGGGGCCACGAAGCGCGTGAGGGGTGTGCCGGAATGGGTGCAGGGGACGCATGCTGATGATGATGATGATGATGATGATGGCGGTAATGGTGATGGTGATGATGCGGAGGATGGTGATGATTATGTTGATGATGATTATGCTGATGATGCTGATGATGATGATGAGGAGGAGGTTGACAATGTTGATGATGATGGTGGCGATAACGGCGATGATGATGGCGATGATGGTGATGGTGACGATGACGACGATGATGACGACGACGATGATGACGATGACGATGACGATGATGATGATGACGATGATGATGATGACGGGAGGAGGGGGGAGGGGGGAGGAGGAGGAGGAGAGGAGAGGAGAGGAGGACGCGGGGCACCGTCTCTTCAAAACGAGGACCCAGCACCACAGAATGGCTGGGAAAAAGAGACAGAGAGAGAGAGAGAGAGAAAGAGAAAGAGAGAGAGAGAGAGAGAGAGAGAGAGAGAGAGAGAGAGAGAGAGAGAGAGAGAGCACGTCTTCATTCCTTCTACTGGGGCCCGCGCGCGGCCGCGGCCAGAGCGCCAAGCGGCTCAGGGGCCCCGCGAGCCAGCAGCCGCAGGGGCAGGGAAGCGAGTGCGAAGCACGGGAGGAGGGGGGGCTGAAACCGGCATGACAACCACACCCCCTAAACTTTGTTTCAGCCGATGCCTCAGCCGACGCCTCAGCCCTGGACCAGCTTCTTATTCAACCCATCCCTCCGGCAACCCGTGACGCGCAGCCGCGTGGACACACATGTCGATGGAGGTGTTTCCAGGGGAGACCCCCCCCCCCAATGGCCATCATCTCTCTCGCCGCGATCGGGCGCAGACTCGCCCGCAGCTTCTCCCATTTATACCCCGAAGCTCCTCGACTCGGATGCGGTCGGGCAGCGGGGGGCCCCAGTCCGCTCGAAGAAACGGGGGCAGCTGCGCCGAGCTCGACGGCACACCGCGGAATCCACCGCTCTTCCTTGGGAGCGAGCACGGGGCAGAGAGATCCGAGATCGGACGTCGTCTGGTCGGCGTCCTCGATCGAACATCCGAGCGAGCGCGCGCATTCGGGGATGCAGTTGAGAAAGCCTTCGCCGTGATATGCATCCTGGCCGTGGGATGCCAAAGCATGCGTGGACTCCTTCTTCTGGGCCTTGTCGTAGATCTCTCATCGTAGTTGTGTGGGCCCAGAGCTTGACGACGTAAATGCTGCCTTCGTCCTGGCACCGCTGCCGATGGACATGCAGCTTAGGATAGCTCGCACGTCGCTGGCGACCGACCTCCACCTCGAAGATGCACGAATATAGTTGCATCCCGGGGCCGACGTCTGACGACTGGTGAACCATTTAGTGAGCACAGCTGCCGCGGCGGCATTGCCCTTCGCAAGAAGTTCCAGACGCGTTGTCGGTGCTGGAGGGCCCTGGCCTCAGCAGGTACGTGCCACGCATATTCCATAAAAGGGGCCAGGGCTGACAGGTTTGCGCCATGGCGCGCTCTCTGAAAGTCCGACTTCTTGTCGTCGACAAGGGCGGCGCCCTGCATCGTGTCCATGAGACTCGTTATCGTCGTGTCGATAGACCACTAGTGCCCTGTCGGGTATGCGATTGGATCATGTTCGCGGGTTCAGTCGGCCTCGGCATAGAGATGATCCCGAGTAAGACTGGAACCAACTCCAAATCGAGCACCCGCGAGTGAACTGCCAGAGTCGCGACGCCCAAAACGCTCGCAGCGCGATGGGCATCAACTACGTTGTTTCTCGTCACGTCGACCTTGGCACATGTCTCCCAAGCGGGACTCATGTTCTCGAGGGCGGCCCTGTCTCGCTCGACGATCGCATGGCTATTCTTCCAACGCGCGCAGATTTACTGTCCGGCGGGCCCGGAAGTAATCTGGCCCTTCTCGACTGGCAGGTCCTGCAACAGCGCGTACGGGAGATTGCTCGAGGCCCTCCAGAGCAATCAATCGTGGCCTCCTTGAGCCTTGATAGCTTCACCAGCTGGCGGAGGAGTGTCCGCGTATCCTCTCGGCGTCTCCACTGCCTCTGATATCTCCTGGAAGCTGGCAAACAGGCGCTGCGCCTCCTCGCGCTGCCCCTGAGAGGTCGCTTCGTCGCGGCACCCCATGAGGCCCTGAACGGCCCGATCGCCGTCCTGCCGGGTGAACCTGTCCGCTGGGCGGGGCCTTCTGGAGCCCTGGGCGTCGAAAGGTGGGCCCTTCGCAGATTATGTTTTTTTCGTGTTCCGCGCGCCCCGCATAGTGGGCCATCAGCGCGGGGCAGTCGTTGTCCGCCTCGCACTGCTCGAGGATGTCGCTCGCGATGCGGCCATCGAAGGGGCCGCGCGAGTTAGAGATCTGCACGGCCTCGACGGCATGCTTCGTCATCAACGGGTTCGTCCACGCGAGGGACGCATTGCTGCTCTCAGATTAACGGCGGACCGCCATCACCTCGGCCGAGTGCACATCCACGGTATCGGCGCCCTCGCGATCCCCCCGATCCAGCGCCCGTCGAAATCGGCTCTTCTGAACCTAGTAGTAGATAATCTCGTCGGTAGGCAAGCGCCCTGCCTGCTCGGCTTCCGCAGGTGGCGGTTCCAACTCTTGTTGCTGTCGAAGGATGCGCGTGCCCTCGCCATGCGCCCGCTTCGCCCCAGGCTCCGCCATCTCCGGCTGCGTCTTCTGGATGCGAGTCTTCTCCACGCCCAGGGTTCATGACAGTGGTAGATGGCACCGCTGAAGAAGACCCCCCGTTGGGCGAGGTCATCGACGTCGACCAAGACGCAGCAGTCATCTCCCGCGGGGACTCCAGGGATGCCAACGCAGCCTTGGCGCGCCACATCCTTGCGGAGACGCGCTGGCGGTCCAAGGGCCCGAGGGTCCTCCGCGCGGGAGATCCCGTCGGCCACGTGGCTCCGCTTGGTCGTCTAATCAAGAGAAGTCAGTATCTCCGCCAGGGCATCCGGCTGAACCTCCAATCCAGACTCTCCTGCGAGCCCCCTGCAGGCCGCGAATCTAGCGGCGCCGTCCGAGGCCCCATCACCCATGCCCCCCCGCTCGACCATTCCGCCTGGCGCGGCGATCTCGAGCCGCGATCCAACATTCTGGCCCCGACGGCGGGCCAAGACGGACGCGCTGCCCTCGGCGTTGGCGACCAAGACGTAGATGCCGACGGATCCGACGTTCCTCGGCCTGGGGGGTGCTGGCCTGGAACCAAGTGACTGCGTCGCAACGACGGGGTCGGTGGTCGGGCAGACGAAGACGCGGCAGCTCGCCCCTCGGCCCCAGCCGAGGCCTTGGGCTTTGCCTCGAGCACTGCCTGGAACAGCTGCGGTGTCTCAGGCTGCTGCGGCTGCTCCGTCCGGCAGTCCACCGCCGGGGCCCTCTTCGCGCTCGTCGTCGCCGCCGCTGGAAACAACCTCCACGGCCGACCCCGCGTGCTTGATATGGCTCTTATTCCTCTTCCTCAAGGTCGGCGGCGCTTGCCGAGGTCAATTCGACCCAAGCGCTGCCGAGCGGGTTCTCGCGACAGCCTGAGCCCTCGGCGACTTCTCCCAGATCGGCCAGCGCGCAGAAGTTGGACCTCTTATCCTTGAGGGCACATTGGATCCGATGGGCACGCGCCCGCAGCATCTCCTTGAAGCGCGGGTTCCAAGCGTTCCAGGTGTGGAAATTGCACGATGACTGCGAGAGCTTATCCAACCTGGCCCGTTGGATCTGCTGCGTCTCCGATCTCACCGCAGAGCGATGGAGAAAATTCGGAAGTCCCTCCGCGCGGCCAACTTTGCCATATTTCAGCCGCGTCGGGAGCCACGATATCTTCGACGCTGGTCTCGAGCACTTCGAGCTGCTTTCTCGCTTGGATGAGGCCTGCCTCCGCTTCGCGTCGCTGCCGAACCAGATTATTCACGGCTCGCATCAGTTCCAGCTAGCGGTGAAGCTTGATCAGCTGAGCACCGGCGCAAGTATGGTTCCCCTCTGCGCTTAGAGCGGAAATCACCTGCTCCCGACACAGCGGCCCTCCCCATGCGTGCCCACATTGTCCGTGACGCACTTCAGTCGAAGAAGCTCCGCCTCGAGATGTTGACCGGCGGCCGTCAGGAGCGTCGCGCGGCCTCGAAGATAGCGAATGTTCGGGAGAGGCACCCAAGGCATCCAAGCTCTGAACGCGCTCGCCACGCGACTGGTATACTACATATTATTATGGGCCCGGTTTAAATTCAAGCGCGCGCTCTTTTCCAGCCGCAGGGTGGCCATCGCCAGCGCCCTGCATCGGCCCGTGCTTCGCCTCGTCGTTCTCGGCGCCCTCGCGGGCGGCGACGCCAGGGCCCCCCCCGATAACTCCAAGCGACGCTGAGCGCAAGGGTCCCGCGCGTTGGTCGACTCGCGCCGTTGACTGCGCAACTCCTCGGCGACGTCAGGAGATGCCTTGAGCGCCCATGCCCGCGAGGTCGTCGCTCGCCTCCAGTCGCTTCTCCTCCAGAGTTCCCCGAAGAAAGTCCCGATGCTCCTCGCGCGCTGAGGTCGCCTTTTTCCCTCTCGGAGCTGATGGGAGAGAGCCATGCTGGGGTGGTCGGAGTTAGGCGCAGCTGGCGCTGAGCCCTCGGCGGAGGACGAGGCGACAAAGCCAATCTTATACAGCTTTGAAGACCAAACCGGCGGTCGTCGGCCTTAAAAAATAATCATTAATAATAACAAAAATAAAAGAATATAAGACAAAAACAAACAAGAAAAAAGAAATAGGCAAAAATCAATCATCAAAAAAAAAGGCAAACAACAAAAAAAAAACAATTAAAAAATAAAACAACGAACAAAACAACAAATACTCAAACAAAAACACAAGAAAAAAAAAAAAAACAAAACACAAAAGACAAATACAAGCCATAAAGATACCAGTAATAAGTCAAAAAAAAACAAAATGCAGTAAAAAATAAAACAAAAAAAAAAGTAAACTAAAAGAATCACAAAAATAAATAAAATAAATACAAACAAGACAAAAAAAAAAAAACAATAATCGTAAGAAAAGCTTTGAAGACCAAACCGGCGGTCGTCGGCCACTCCGGCCGAAAGCCCACCCGGGCCGGCCCCCTTGTCATCCGCCGCGTCGCAGGTCTCCTCGCAGCCGGAGAACTCCCCGTCACCGTCGAAGCCCACCTGTTCGTCTCCCAAACTGGATTCCTCGGGCGGCGTGGCTCCGCGGGCTAGGGGGACCCCGCAAGATGTAGGCGGCGGCGCATCACAACATGCTGACATGTACCCAACAGCTGCTGCAAGGGGAGGACAGGCGAGGAAATCGCATGTCGAAAAAGCATATGCGGTCGTGGGATGAGTCGAGGAAGCGGAAAGTTTTGGAGGTGTAGGAGAAGACGTAGGAGACGATCAGGTGGCAATCGGGGATGAACTATTCAAACTGTTCGGTCTCGGATTGCGTTTCCTGGTGGCCAATCGAGAAATAAGTATTCCGTTCCAAGAAGTCCTCTTCTCCGGCAGTACGTAATTTAGCCGTCCACATACGGTGTAATCGAAAGTGTACGTCGCTCTTCAGCTTAGTCAAACCATCCGTGGGATTCAGCTCACGTGGAAAACAACGACACTGACCACCAATATGTTCCAGATAATCCCGAACAGCCGCAATCTCCCCAAATGCTCTCTTTTCGGTGGTAATGAACTGTTCCCGGTTAGTACAATCGTACAGTGCCTGGGCGCTGGTCATGGTGATAATATCCAAATCGGGGCTTTGCTCCATGATCGCCGTCACCCGGACTTCTCGTTTCATGGTGTGTCGGAACCGCAGCTCATACCATAAATCCCGAACCACAAGAGTCCTAGAAATAAACAACGCTTCTTTGGCAACTCCTTCGGACATGGCGTTGGCTTCCACCGCGAGGGTAGAACTTCCAGCGCGCTTACTCTTGTGGGAGTGCCACGTGAAGATACTAACGTTTGATTTTTTGCCGGCAAGCAGGTCCTGATCTGCGGCGCAAGTAATGTTGCCTGTCTGAGAACGCCCCTGCCCTACACCCTTGAAGCCCATATCAAAATCGCACAAACGACCAGACGGAGTCGAGAGAAGGGTATGGGCTTGATGGTAACGTCGCACTTGCGTCCTTGAGGTGCCGCACGGCGTTGGCCTCGATAGGAGACTTCACCTTGCAATTGGGCGAAGTGCTGCTCAAGAGAGACGCGTCTCCAGAGCCGTTGGGCATGCCTACTCGGCACGTCCAGTTGAGTTCCCCACACAACCCACGCATAACAACAATTTCCTCTGGCGTTTCGGGGACCCCCGGGTTCGTGCAGCGTCCACGCGGTCAGAAAATGGGTCGTGCCCTTTCAGCAATATACCGCACCATAGAGATCGTGAAGTCGAAACTCTTGTGTTGGCGCAAAGCACGTCCGCCGTATTCTGTAGTATCATCCATGCATTTTCCGAATTCGAAGCGCTTGAAAAGGCACGGCATGGCATCGAAATGGGTCGCGGGTGGGTCGAGGGTGGGTCGCGGGCGGGTCGCGGGGTTGGTCGCGGGTGGGTCGCGGGTGGGTCGCGGGGTGGGTCGCAGGTCGTGGGTGGGTCGCGGGTGGATCGCGGGCGGGCCGCGGGCTGGGTCGCGGGTGGGTCGCGGGCCGGGTCGCGGGGGGGGGGGCGCCAAACAACAACAACAACAACAACAACAACAACAACAATCATTTTACCCGAACGCTCAGTGTTCTCCCCAGTGCCAGGGTTTTCATGCGACGCCAGCCAATACCCCCACTTCGTGGGGGGGCAATGCAAGCTCTACCAAACATCCACACGACTCTAGGGAACCACCCACACCCAGCTTCCCGCCCTATGACGTCAGGACACTTCACTTCGTGGCGCGCGGACGATCGTGGATACTACACTGGCGTGGAGTACACACCCGCAGAGGTTGATCACTTGTTTGGGCCCCGCATGTGCCCCGCGTCGTGCATTCGTTGCGCATGACATAGAGAGAGCAAGACAGAGAGAGAGAGAGAGAGCGAGACAGAGAGACAGAGAGAGAGAGAGAGAGCAAGACAGAGAGCCAGAGGAGAGAGAGATAGAAAGAGATTCGTCACATGTGTGAGGCAACCTGAGAAGATGTGGTACACGGTACACGTGAGATGGTACGCACTGCCAAGATAGTTGGTCACATTTTTGGGGCAATTTCCTGGGGAGGCGATGAAGCAGAGAAAGAGCGAGATAGATGTGTTCATATGATAGATATGAAGCAGAGAAAGAGCGAGAGACATAGAGAAGGAGAGAGAGGAGTCGGTCACATCTTTAGGGCAACTTCCTGAGGGATGTGGGAGGACACAAGAGAGAAGGTATCGATGTCCCGATGGTTGTCTCGATGGTTGCCCCGATGGTTGTCCTCATGGTTATGGTTGTCCCGATCGTTTTCCCGATGCTGGTCCAAATGGTTGTCCCGATGGTTGTCCCGATGGTTGTCCCGATGGCTGTCCGTCTGCGATGCAATGTTGTCTGTTTCTGCTGTTATACAGTCCCAAGGATGACGCATGCATTGCTCATACTTTCTCCTGCTTTCGCAAACAGGTCCAGTCACACTATGAATATGCACGAAGCATACTAAGGCGACTCGTCCTCTGCGACGTCGCGAATACGCTTGGGTACACGGCTGCCTGGCTGATGCAGGTGCGGGCCTGGCTGATACCCGTGCGCTCCCAAATGGCCAATGATATTGCCGATACGCCTGCTGGCGGGAGAGCCGGGGCTCGCATACGGCAGTGCGAACGCGGCCACGACATGCGCCGGCAAGAGCGGGTAATCGAGCATGTTCGGATACTCGTCGCTCTGACCAAAAGACCGCCATACGGGCAACCACCACCACTGGTCTTGACGCGGATACTTTATCTGGGATGGTATTATTTGACAGGGATGATATGTGCCGCATGGTATTATTTGACAGGGATGATGGCCCTGGCAGGTGCGCAAACGTTGTCGCAGAAGTTCGAAAAAGTTGCTCGCAAAAGCCCGTTTGACAGAATTGTTTAAAAAGTGTTGGTTTTCCTACGAATCCGCAAGAGCGCGCGGAAAAACATTTTGACAATTTTTTCTTAAAAAACCATTGGGTTTTTGATGTTTTTATGTTAAAATCGCTACGAAACCTAAGGTTTTGGAAGGATTTCGTCTTGCGCGCACGAATGTCCACTTTACCTTATTTTTTGCAAGGGATTCTTGCAATTTGATCAAGTAAGAACAATAATTTTCATTTTATAGTGTTTTTTGCAAGGGAAAACGGAGTACAACAAAACAACCGGATCCGGTAATAATTCACTTTTCTGAAGCTTTCGCTATAAAATGATGAAAATGTAGCTGCGGCCTAGGTTTTGGAGGGGGGTCGCGCACCAGGGGTCCCAACAATAATTATTCTTTAGAAGTAATAATGTTCAACAACAACAACAACAACAGCAGCAGCAGCAGCAGCAGCAGCAATTACAACAACCACAACAACAACAACAACAACAACAACAACCAACATTGACAAACAACAACAGCACCAACAACAACAATACGAACAACAACAACAACAACAACAACAACAACAACAACAATAACAACACCAATCCCTCCTATCTGCTCACGTGCCAACCGATACGTAAATCCGATACCCTCGCTACCCGCCCTCGTCGTTGTCGATCGTACCCCTTGGGAATTATCTTACTTCCCTGCCACGTGTATTTAGTGCAGCCCCTAAAACAAGGGAAGAGAGGACGGGTGGAAGGGGGGGATAATAATGGAGCACGAGTGAAATTAGCACGCGGGGGGCAAGGAACAGAAAAGTAGCCTGACGAAGGACCCAACCATATACAGTTGCGCGTACCGCATTGTGGGTACCGGTTTCGGTGGAGCTCCCTATGGGGCCACGAAGCGCTGATTAGGGTGGCGTATGCGGCCTGTGCCACTGGCGCCTTCGGTGGAGCTCCCTATGGGGCCACAAAGTGTTGTCCTGGGTGGCGGGGGCGCATGCGGCCTGTGCCACTGGAGCCTTCGGTGGAGCTCCCTATGGGGCCACGAAGCGCTGTCTTGGGTGGCGCTGACGCATGCGACCTGTGCCACTGGAGCCATCGGTGGAGCTCCCTGTGGGGCCTATGGGGCCACGAAGCGCTGTCCTGGGTGGCGGTGACGCATGCGGCCTGTGCCACTGGAGCCTTCGGTGGAGCTCCCTGTGGGGCCCCGAAGCGCTGCTCTTGGTGTCGTTGACGCATGCGGCCTGTGCCACTGGAGCCATCGGTGGAGCTCCCTGTGGGGCCTATGGGGCCACGAAGCGCTATCCTGGGTGGCGTTGACGCATGCGGCCTGTGCCACTGGAGCCTTCGGTGGAGCTCCCTATGGGGCCATGCGGCGCTGCCGTGGGTGGCGTTGACGCATGCGGCCTAGCGCTGTTCTGGGTGGCGTTGACGCGTGCGGCCTGTGCCACTGGAGCCTTCGGTGGAGTTCCCTGTGGAACCACGAAGCGCTGTCCTTGGTGGCGCTGGCGCATGCGGCCTGTGCCACTGGAGCCTTCGGTGGAGCTTCCTGTGGGGCCACGAAGCGCTGTCCTGGGTGATTTTGACGCGTGCGGCCTGTGCCACTGGAGCCTTCTGTGGAGCTCCCTATGGTGCCACGAAGCGCTATCCTGGGTGGCGTTGACGCATGCGGCCTGTGCCACTGGCGCCTCCGGTGGAGCTGCCGATGGGGCCACGCAGCGCTGTCCTGGGTGGCGGGGACGCATGCGGCCTGTGCCACTGGAGCCATCGGTGGAGCTCCCTGTGGGGCCCCGAAGCGCTGCTCTGGGTGTCGTTGGCGCATGCGGCCTGTGCCACTGGAGCCTTCGGTGGAGTTCCCTGTGCGGCCACGAAGCGCTGTTCTGAGTGGCGTTGACGCATGCGGCCTGTGCCACTGGAGCCTTCGTTGGAGCTCCCTACGAGGCCACGAAACGCTGTGTTGGGTGGCGTTGGCGCATGAAGCCTGTGCCACTGGAGCCTTCGGTGGAGTTCCCTATGGTGCCACGAAACGCTATCCTGGGTGGCGTTGACGCATGCGGCCTGTGCCACTGGAGCCTTCGTTGGAGCTCCCTACGAGGCCACGAAACGCTGTGTTGGGTGGCGTTGGCGCATGAAACCTGTGCCACTGGAGCCTTCGGTGGAGTTCCCTGTGGTGCCACGAAACGCTGTCCTGGGTGGCGTTGACGCACGCGGCCTGTGCCATTGGGGCCACGAAGCGCTGTTCTGGGTGGCGTTGACGCGTGCGGCCTGTGCCACTGGAGCCTTCGGTGGAGCTCCCTACGGGGCCACGAGGCGTTGTCCTGGGTGGGCGAAACGAAGGGAGGTGACGAGGCGGATGGGAGGAGGGAGGAGGGGGAAGAGGAGGAGGAGGACGACGACGACGAAGAGGAGGAGGAGGAACAGGAGGAGGAGAGGAGGAGACGCGGGGCGCTGTCCCTTCAAAACGAAGACCCAACACCACAGGATGGTTGGGAACAAATGAAAGAACCAGACGGGCAGATCGGGTGGGCAGACCCATAGCGGGCAGGTCGGGAAACGGCTGGCCCTGGCGACGAGGTCGAGCAGGCGGGTTGCTGAAGCGTGAGTCCTGCATGAATCGCGAGGGAACGATCGCGCGATTCCCACGTAAATCCAAAATAAACCGCTAGAACCGCCAAAGCGAAAGCGTGATTCCTGAGCGCCGAGGGCGCACCGCCTGAGTACATCGCGAGGAAGTCCCACGCGAGAGCGCGAGGCGTACATGAATTGTGAGGAAGTGCCGCGCGAGAGCTCGAAGTGGGAATACATTGTGAGTAAGTATCAGGCGGGAGCCGTTGTTGTCGTAACTCGGGGGCCAGGGGCCCAGTTCGAGCCTAGTGACCTTCACTGATCAAAACCAAGGTGCGAGCCGCGGGGGAAACACCTCACTTGAACAAACCACACTGGCCACCTTTATTCTTCAGTAGTGAAATATTCAACAACAACAACAGCAGCAGCAGCAACAACAACAATGACAACACCACCAACAACAACAACAACAACAACACCAATCATTGTACCCGAACGCTCAGTGTTCTCCCCAGTGCCAGGGTTTTCATGCGACGCCAGCCAATACCCCCACTTCGTGGGGGGGCAATGCAAGCTCTACCAAACATCCACACGACTCTCGGGAACCACCCACACCCAGCTTCCCGCCCTATGACGTCAGGACTCTTCACTTCGTGGCGCGCGGACGATCGTGGATACTACACTGGCGTGGAGTACACACCCGCAGAGGTTGATCACTTGTTTGGGCCCCGCATGTGCCCCGCATGGTGCATTTGTTGCGTATGACATACATAGTACAGAGAGACAGAGAGAGAGAGAGAGAGAGAGAGAGAGAGAGCAAGACAGAGAGCCAGTGGAGAGAGAGATAGAAAGATATTCGTCACATGTGTGAGGCAACCTGAGAAGATGTGGTACACGGTACACGTGAGATGGTACGCAGTGCCAAGATAGTGGGTCACATTTGTGAGGCAAATTCCTGGGAAGGCGATTACACAAGTAGATGTGTTACGTATGATAGATATGAAGCAGAGAAAGAGCGAGGGTTTTAAAGATTCATGAAGAGCCCGCGGGTGGATTTTGATATTTTTCGGATGAGAAAGTCTTGCGTTTGCATATGTTTTCGGAACATCGCATCTTGAAATTATTGAAATCACATTATGTTTGGCAGGATTTCGGCACGCGCGCGCGGCTGCCGCGCGCATGTGCACTTCGTGTCATTTTTTGCAAGGGATGGTGGCCCTCGTAGGCTCGCAACCGTTGTTGCAGAAGGTCGAAGCACCTGAAAAGGTTCCTCGCAAAGGCCCTTTTAACAGAAATGTTTAAAATCTGGTGGGTTTCCTAGGAATCCGCAAGAGCGCGCGGAAGGACATTTTGACAATTTTTTCTGAGAAAACCATTGGGTTTTTGATGTTTTTATGTTAAAATCGCTACTAAACCTAAGGTTTTGGAAGGATTTCGTCTTGCGCGCACGAATGTCCACTTTACCTTATTTTTTGCAAGGGATTCTTGCAATTTGATCAAGTAAAAACAAGAATTTTCATTTTCTATTGATTTTTGCAAGGGAAAACGAGCGTCAACAAAAAACCGGATCCGGAGCTCATCCACTTTTCTGAAGCTTTCGCGAAAAAATGATGAAAATGTAGCTGCGGCCTAGGCGCGGCGCAGAGGTCGCGCACCAGGGGTCCCAACAATAATAATTCTTTAGAAGGAATAATGTTCAACAATCAGTTTACCCTCACGCGCGATGTTTCCACACGAAGCATGCAACCATCATGATAACCATCCACATCATGGGGGGCTCTTGTTCTATAGCGGGGTCCGTTATCCCCATTCTCATTTCTCCCGCCCGATGAGGTCTTGCAACCGCCTCCTCCGAGGAATGTCAACATACCTCGCCTCGGAAACACATGCCCGCGCCTTGCTGCGCCGATGCGAGACCGCCAGTGGAACCCCAGCGAAGGGTAAAGCACAAGGAAGTATCGAACGGCAGGATTGCTTTGGTGGGGATGGGGGCTGTCGGCGGTGATGCAAGGACCTGGCCCTGAATAGGAAGGGGGGGAAGTCTCGAGCAGGGGTGCTGTTGTTGCTGGGAACGGCGCCAATGCTGACGAGAGTAGGGCGCTAGTGCAGCGTAAAACAAAACGAAATCTCGAGCGGGAACGCTGGTCGTGTTGGGACGGCGGCTTTCGGCGGAAAAGAGGAACACCGCGTCGGCGGCGAGGAACAGCACCGTCCCGACGAAAAAAGGACATCTCGAGCGGGCGCCTTGTTCTTGCTGGGAGCGGCGCCAATTCGGAAGAGATTTGGGCGCCAGCCCAGCGTAACAGGAAGTCTCGGGCGGGAGCGCTGGTTTTGTCGGGGCCGCGGTTTTCGGCGGCGAGGAGGAACGCCGCCTTGCGTAAGAAGGGGGGAAGCATCGAGCGGGAGCCGTGGTTTTGTCGGGACGGGAGTTGTCGGCGGTGAGGAACAACACCGTCTTCAGGAAAAAGGGCGGAAGCCTCGAGCGGGAGCGTTGTTCTTGCTGGGGGCGGCGCCAATTCAAAAGAGAGTCTGGCGCCAATCCAGCGTAAAACGGAAGGATGTCTCGGGCGGGAGCGCTGGTTTTGTCGTGGCGGCGGTTTTCGGCGGCGAGGAGGAGCACCGCCGTGAGCAAAAAAAGGGAAGTAAAAAAGGAAAAAAAAAAAAAAAAAAAATAAGCGAGAGAAAAAAAGTAAAAAAAGAAAAAAATAATAAAAAAAAATACATCAAAAAAAAAAAAAGGAAATAAAAAAAAAGGAAAAAAAATAGACTAAAAAAAAGAAAAAAAACCAAAATAAAAAAAAAAAAAAATAATAAAAAAGAAAAAAAAAAAGCAAGGAAAAAGAAATCAAAATAAAAGCAAACAAAAAAAAACACAAACAAAGAAAAAAAGAAAAAAAAGCGTAAAACCAAATATATACAAAAAGAAAAAAAAAAAAAAAAAAAAAAAAAAACAAAACAAAAAAAACAACAACAAAAAAAAAAAAAACAAACAAAATCTATAATATCATCAAAAAATGAAAAAAAAAACAATAAATAAAAAAAAAAGCCTCGAACGGGAGCGTCGTTTTTGCTGAGGGCGGCGCCGATGAGAGAAAGACTAGCGCGCCAGTCCAGCGAAAAACTGACAGAAGTCTCGAGCGGGAGCGCTGGTTTTGTTAGGACGGCGGCTATCGGCGGCGAGCAAGAACACCAACGCTGAGTAAAAAAGGAGGAAGTCTCGAGCGGGAGCGTTGTTGTTGTTGTTGTTGGGGGGGGGGCAGTTTTGGCTGTCCCCCAATCCGCTCGAGCTTGAGCCTCAGTTTCAATAAAAATGTTTCAGGCGCCTCGGCGAGAGCGCCAGGGCGCCTCTAAGGGGTCCAACAATAATAACTGTTTAATACTTAACATTCAACAGCAACAGCAACAACTACAACCACAACCACAACAGCAACAACAACATGAACAACAACATGAACAACAACAACAGCAACAACAACAACGACAACAACAACAACAATACCAACAATCATAATTTTAAGACTTTTCGCTCCGATCTGCCCACGTGCTAATCACTACGTGTATCCCAATACCTCGGTACCCGCCCTCGTCGTCTTCAATCGTACCCCCTTCGGGGTATATTTTCCTTACCTGCCACGTGTATTTATTAGTGCAGCCCCTAAAACAAGGGAGAGGACGGATGGAAGGGGGAGGGGTAATAATGGAGCGCGAAAGAAATTAGCAGGAGGGGGGCAAGGCGCAGAAAACAAGTGGTAGAACCAGACGGGCAAATCGGGTGGGCGGACCCATAGCGGGCAGGTCGGGAAGGCGGGCCCAGGCGACGAGATCGAGCAGGCGGGTTGCTGAAGCGTGGGTCCTGCATGAATCGCGCGGAAGTTTCGAACGATAGCGCGATTCCTAAGTAAATCGTGAGAAAAGCCAGCGTGGGCCACGAAGGGCATAAAATCCGAGGCCATAGAGGGCAGCGACGGGGCCGCTGAGGGCAGCACCGGGGCCACGAAGGGCAGCGAGGGGGCCACAAAGGGCGACAGCGGGGCCACGAAGGGCATGCATATGGGGCCACGACGGGCGCGAGCGAGCGGGGGCCACGAAGGGCATTCGTATACGGGGCCACAAATGGCGACAGCGGGGCCACTGAGGGCAGCAAAGGGGCCACGAAGGGCAGCGAGGGGCCAAGAAGGGCGACAGCGGGGCTACGAAGGGCATGCGTATGGGGCCACGACGGGGACGTGCGGCCACGAAGGGTATAATGTGCGGGGCCACAAAAGGCAGCGACGGAGCCGCGGAACCAGTACGGGCAGCGAGGGGCATCGAAGGCGGGCGACGGGCAGCGAGCGGCGGCTGCAGTCATTAACGGGCTGGTCGGGCGGGCAGGCCCCGACGGGCGGGTCGAGAGGGCGGGTCGTTGAAGCGTGAGTCCTGCTTGAACCGCCAGGCAAGATGTAGCGGGAGCCCGATTCCTGAGTGTCGAGGACCGGCATCTGAATGAATTGTGAAGAAATATCCAGCGAAGCGGTTCGGTAGTAAGTTGCGAGGAAGTCCCAAGCGAGAACACGATGCCGCAATAAATTGTCAAATGGTATCAAGCGGGCACCGCGATTCTGTAGCAAATTGACAGGAAATCCCAAGCGAGAGCGCGATTCATCAATAAATTGTGAGGAAGTATAAGGCGGGAGCCGTGGTTGTAAACCGGGGGCCAACGACACAGTTTGAGACCCAAGACTTTCCTTGATAAAAAACAAGGTACGAGCCTGGGGAGGGGCATTTCAATTGAAAAAATATAATGTGCACAAGGCGGGGGGGATCAACAATAATTATTCTTCAGAAATGAGACTTCAACTACAGCAGCAACAACAATACTCCGCATAGCGGAATCCCACTTCAGCCACGCACCCAGGGACAGGGAATGACCGTTCGGCCCCCACACTCTGATAAACATCTTGGTGAAATGGCTTCCGATGAACAAGATTTGGCCCCTGAGTTGGCCTATCGGGTTGCGTCTAGTCGTCGCTGCAGGCACTCACTCTGTCAGGTGGTCTTCCCGAACCTCCAGCTCTCCACTCATCACAAGTTCCAACTGCCCGGCAGGCTGTACAATGCGGCTACGTGGCCGCTGCCGCCCGCCACAAGCCGGCCTACGATGATGGGGCGGAGCCTGATCAGACCATCCTAGCTACTGCTCAGAGAGGTGATGTTGATATTTTGCTACGCTGGCATCGAATTCGATATCATAGCAGGGTAAGTCGGCAAGCCCCGTCGGCCCTATTGGGGCTTACTCGAGATACGTCGGCTCCCAAGCTCTCCTGGTTCAATACTGTCTTGGATGATCTTCGGTGGCTTCGCACTCGGGTCTCCAGGCTCCGTGAGTTTCCCAGCCTCTTCTCGGAGTTTGGTCTGGGAGGTGGAGATTCTTGGGCGTGGGCAGCACTTGGCTTAACCTTGTTCGGTCTGGGGTGGAGGCACATATGCATTGGGCCTGTCGTGTCGAGAACGCCAGGGAGCGAACACAAGACACATGCTGCTCGCATTGGTGCGGCACCAGATTTATCTCTGAAATCGGCACCTGTGCCTGTTGTGCATCGCTGTCCCCTTTGTCCGCTCGCCTCGGTTAAGCGTGCTGTTGTGAAGCAGCATGATGCCCGCCTTCATCGTCAACAGCGCTCTGTGGCTGCCCAGAATAGTCAGTCCAGTACTTGTCCGATTTGGTTGACTCGATTTAGTTCGGTGGAGCTTCGCATCGACCACCTTCCGCACGCGAGCCCGAAGGCTACGTCTCTGCCTGTTGTGCTTATACCTGGAGGCCCCTGAGGTTCTGGAGGAGGTGCGGGCCTTGGAGGCCCTGGAGAGACGGGAGACCCGGAAGAAAAGAGCCATGAGAAAGGAGGTCTGGCTCCCTGTCGATCGGGTCTTCATTCCAATGAACATCCTGAAGGTCTGAGCGTGTTTTTTCCAGCGCTGGACAGATATGCTGCAGAGACTGTGGAGGATAAGGCTGATATAGGCTAAGGCTTCGGGCTTCAGAGTTGAGGGGCCCAAGGATAGTGGCTTCGACCGTCCCCGAGCTCCGCCCGCCCCCCCTGTGAGTCCAATGGTGGAGTCTGCTCAGGTTCCCTCCCAGGTGCTCGGCCCACGGCCCGAGGACCCCGACCCCTGGCCAGAGGAGCTTGAACCTTGGGCGGAGAAAGGCATGTTGCGGACTCGTGTGGCGTCTGGGGACCCCTGGGCTTCCCACCCCCCTCCGCGTCCTCCTCCTCCTCCTCTGCCTCCTCCTCCTCCTCCTCCTCCTCCTCACCCTGCCCGTGTAGAGCTCACTGACGAGTTCCGCCGCCAGATCCAGGCTCGCAGGGAGCAGGCACAATACTGGCGAGGACTCCGACGTGCTGTACCAGCAGGAGGCCTTTTCTCTTCAGGGACAGGGTGATAGGGGTTCCCTGTCTTTCTCGTTTTGTTGTGCGATGCTGATCTTGCATAGTGCCTGGTCCTTTCATGCCCATTCTCCTCTAGGCTGGCGGTGAGCCTTCGATCCAGATCCAGATCCAGAGCCAAATCCTCCTCCTCCTTCTTCGTCCTCCTCCCCCATCCTCCCGCCTCCCATCCCTGCCTCTGCCCCCCCGCATGCCCCTGACTCGGCACACTCACACGTTTCGTGGCCCCAGAGGGAGCTCCACTTGACACGACACTCAAAACGGCGTTGCTCACAGCTGCAAATGGCCAGGCCCGTCGCCAGAATAATTCCTCCTCGGGTTGCTCTTGCTGCTGTTTCTCATCTTCCTTCTCCTTCTCCTCCTCCGCTTCATCCTTCTCATCGTCATCAGCATCGTCATCGTCATCACCACCACCACCACCAACACAATGATCATCATGGTCAAACTCATCATTACCTATACGACCACCCTTCGGGTGATAAGGAGGTTGTGTGTGGGGGAGAGGGGGGGAACCAACATCTGACTCAATCGATCTCACTATCGATCTCACTCAACGGGACACCACGGGACACCACAGGACACTTGTCGGCCTCACAATCGATCTCACTATCGATCTCACTCAACGGGGCACCACGGGACACAACGGGACACCGCGGGACACCTCTCGATCTCACTATCGGCCTCACTATCGACGTCACTATCGATCTCACTCAACGGGACACCATAAGACACCACGGGACACCACGGGACACCTCGGGACACCACATCGATCTCACTACCGATCTCGGGACACCACGGGACACCTGTCGATCTCACTATCGATCTCACTGTTTGGGACACCACGGGACACCTCGGGACACCACATCGATCTCAGTATCGATCTCACTATCGATCTCACCATCGATCTCACTCAACGGGACACCACGGGACACCACGGGACACCTGTCGATCTCACTATCGATCTCCCTATCGATCTCACTTTTTGGGACACCACGGGACACCTCGGGGCAGCACATCGATCTCAGTATCGATCTCAATATCGATCTTACTATCACTTTCACTCAACGGGACACCACGGGACACCTCGGGATACCGCGAGCCAACGCCGGACGGACGGACGGACGGGCGGGCGGGGGAGAATCATTTGTCTTGACTTCGCCCTAGCAGCGGCGGACACCACGGAACACCACGGGACACCACGGGACACCGCGGGACACCGCGAGCCACCGCCGGACGGGCGGGCGGAGGAGAATCATTTGTCTTGACTTTGTTTTAGCAACGGCGGACACCACGGGACACCACGGGACACCACGGGACACCGCGGGACACTGCGAGCCACCGCCGGACGGGCGGGCGGAGGAGAATCATTTGTCTTGACTTCGCCCTAGCAACGGCGGATTCATTCCTCTCGCGCGCCCAAGCAGCTTCGCCTCGCCCGCACGCACGACACGAACGAAACGAAACGATTTGCCGATTGGGGGTCTCCGTTCCACTGCGATCTCACCCCCCCCACCTCCGATCATCACCATCATCATCATCATCAGCATCATCATCATCATCATGATGATCATCATCATCATCATCATCATCAGCATCATCAACACCATCATGATCATCATCATCATCATCATCAGCATCATCATCATCATTATCATCATGATCATGATCATGATCATCATCATCATCATCATCATCAGTATCATCATCATCGTCATCGTCATCAGCATCAGCATCAACACTGTCATCTTCATCTTCATGTTCACCACCACCACCACCGTCACCACAACCATCATCATATCATACCATATCATGCCATGCCATGCCATACACTGTAACACCATCCCATGTCTTACCAAATCATATCACCTCATAACATATCAGGCCATATCAATAATTACCAACGCCCGGTTATTCCTCGTCAGATCTCTCGTCCCTTTCCTCCCCTTTTGTCCACGATCTGGGAACATTGGCGGGATGGTCAGCAAGGAGGAAAACGAAGAACGGCGCGAAGAAAACGCCGCTACCAAGGGCGGTCTGGCAAGAGAGAAGGAAAACGAACAAATGGTGCGAGGGGGGGTCGTTCCTTGCAAGTGGTGCGGCAAGCATGGCTGGCGGCGAGGCCATGGTCCTCTCTCCCTCCCTTCCTGCTCTCCTTTCTCCCCGCCCGCCTCCGCAGCGCGGTGCAGCAAAGTTCTTCCGACCCAGTCCTGCGAAAATAGCGGCAACGACAACGACGACGACGACGACCACGAAGACGAAAACCACAAAGACGACGACGACATGGGGAAAAGGGAAGGACTGGGGAGAGACTGGTGGAATGTTTCCCAACACACAAGCAGCATCAGTCAAGTATGCATACTTTCTAACACAATGCCGACCCCAACAATGGTGGGCCGGGGACCACAATTTCACGGAATATGATTCGGAAGTGCTGTCGCCAGCTGTTCTGGCCGCGTGTCCAATAATCGGGCCACAGGGCTCCGCCACCCATTCGCACACGAGAAGATAGGATGAGGAGCAGGAAGAGAACCCGAAGAGAGGAACGTATAAAAAAGGAATGGGCACCGTGGCTGTCAAAATTGCCTGCCCTGACAAGTGAAAACGAGACACGTCGAACCGCGCAGCGGCCCCAAACGAGCGATACATACATCCAGCACCACATGGTATTTGAAGGCGGAGGAGAGAAAGGAAAGGATTTATTCCACGAACACACCACTGGTGCCCGACCACATGCACTAGCCAAGCTTTGAATCCCCTGAAGGCCAACCTGCATTAGGCGAGCCGACGCGCGAAACACTAGCCAGTGTGGGTAACTAAAACGAGCGCAGCCACGGCCACGTAGCAAGGCTTTCCTGCGCCTGCGGCCGAGACACGGAAGCCAGATTCCGTGCCTAAGCGCCGTGAGTCGCAAGGCAAACTCGCACGTCCCAGAGGACAAAAACCGGTCTTAAGTAATCTTTCGCCGGGCGAAAAGACCGGCCGCGGCGGCACCAGTGGATGACCCTACAGGGTCGACGCCCCCCCAACAAAGAGAAAGAACGGACCAGCATCGGGCCGCAGCTAGGTGGCCGGAGGGGCGGGGAGGGGAGGAGGAAAAGGCGGAGAGACAGGAGGGGCGACCAGAGCGAATGAGCAACCGGACGTAGAAAACATCACCTGGTCGCAACATTGCCGGGTGGACGCCGGCGCGTCGCACTACGCGCGGGATGGGAAGAGGGGGAGGAGGAGGAAGGAAGGGAACAAGGAGACAGTGACGCAGCGCAGAAAGGGAATGCAAGGCGAACGTAGGGTATATTCACTGAAGGTCCCGGCGCCCACCGCCGGACCAGACCAACGCCCTCTCCAGAGGGGTGCGCGCGGGAGAGAGAAAGGCGGGGCGCGCGCGGGAGAAAGAAAGGCATGCCTCCAGAGGGGCGCGCGGGGGAGAGAAAGGAAATGCTCCTTTTTGTCCACTGCAGGCCAGGTGGCAACGATACGAGACGATGCGACCGCAGGCGGTGTGAACACATGGGTTTCAGGTCAAACCCCTGTTAACAGCTCTTTGCGTTGCCCACCCAAACGCCCACAGCGTCCACAAGAGAACGCGTTGAAGACGCAAGCGTGAACCAACGTTTTTCGCCGCGCACAACTTTGAACACACGCCCGCGCTATCCACATTTGCTGATGCTCGCACACCACAAGCGCGACCACGCTAAAGACACTTCGTCGTCATCGCACATACGCCGATCGTCTGACCCCGACGACGGCTATGGAACCAGGTACTGGGCAACGTCGCAACAACGACGCGGCGTTCACAGCGGAGCCAGCTTAGCACGACGAAGCGCGCCACGTGCCATTCCACCACGCAGGCTCTATATCTAGAGCCAGTGGCTAGATGCCCGCAGCTTTGTCGACGCCAAAATTGGCGCGACAAGGGGGATCCAACAACGGACGCAACCAGAGACGACGCAGAACGGGGATGCCTCCATCGAGGGCACGTGTCCCAGCGAGGCCGCTGGACGATCGGATACCACCCCATATGAGGCCGTGCTCGCGCCAGCGAACCCAGATCAGCCAAACCGATCGCGCGCCCCCCCCCCCCCCCCCCCAAATTTGCACAAGGACGAGCGCGCGCCCAACCGCAACCAAACGCGCCCAAGTCACGCGAGCACACCCCAGTACGCCAAGGGGTAACACCCAAAACACGCCCATGATCACCTCAAATCACCCACGCACAAGTACGCGCGCAGACGTGGCTAGTTGACTGCATAGCTAGATCGATGCATTAGGAAGGGCAGGCAGACTTCCCGCAGGGATTTCACATAGTAGGCGGACTTCCCGACAAGGGATGGCAATGGGGCACTCGGACTTCCCGAAGGGATGTTTGAATAAGGGGCAGGCGGGGAATCCATGGGAATGGTATCTATCAAAGCCAAGCGGGACGACACCGCAGCTATCTCTCATTTTCCCGCTCGCTCACGGCACAGCCAACCACCACGAGCGACGCCGTGGCGACGTCGCCCTACATCCCACGAGAAGGGGTGCTACTCGAGCTGACCGTGAATCGCGCTGAATGTGGTTGCGCGTGCGCGTGGGGGGGAGGGCCTGGCCCAGCTCACTTCGCAAGTTCCCAACGCGACTCAAAGTATCAGGGCGTTGAGCCCTGCGTCGAGATGGCGTCCTCGGGATCGAGGTCAGCGACAGATGCCCTACATTGCAATCGGGCGTCCTAGGCTGGGACTTTGGAGCTCAAACCCATAGGGGCTCTGACCTTAGGCGCAATTACTGTTTGGGGAATGCTCCTCATGGGGCCCAGCGCGATGCTAGGGTTGAGGATGGGGCACCTGGAGTATTGCTGGATTGGGTTTGGGGGTGCGTGCGGTTGTGCTGAACATCAAAAAAGAAAAAACAAAAGAAAAAAAAAAAAAAAGATAGAAAAAAAGAAAAAAGAAAAAAAAAAAAAAAAAAAAAAAATAATAAAAGAAAAAATAAAAATAAAAAAAAGAAACATACATAATAAAACCTAAACAAAACCAACCAAAAAAAGAAAACAACAAAGCACCCCCCCCCCCATCCCCTCCCCCCCCCACCCTCCCCCCCCCCCCCCCCGCCTCCCCCCCACCCCCCCCCCCCCCCCCCCCCACCCACCACCACCCTCCCCCCAGCCCAACCCACCCACCCCCCCCTCCCCCCCCGCCAAGGCACAGCAGACTCCCGCTCCTCCCCCCAACCCACATCACCTCAACCTCTCCTTCTCCTCCCCTCGAACCTCCCTCCAAAGCCGCAGCACGCCTCGGCGACTGCCTATGCTATTCTGCGGCGACCCCCGTCCTCGACCACTCGAGAAGTCATCTGGAGCCCTGGAGGCCTACTGAAGGACCTGCTGAACAAAATCGGAAAACCCCTTCCTGCGCTCGACCCACATCGAAGCCTGAAGCGGGGCCAAATGCGCAGTGGACAACGCAGAGGCCGCCTTGAACACATCTGCATCCACGGTCTTGGCGACCTCAGTGTCCAAAAAAGGGACGTGCAGGTAGTGAAGCCAATTGGGATCAATCTTCTGATTCCTGGGGCCTGGATGGTAGAAGACTGGCTGCACATAGAAACCGCTGGGCACAAACAGTACATAATGCTTTGGAAGATACACACAAACAGCATGCTTGGACTTCAAGAAGGCCTCGCCAGAGGAGCTCTTCAAGAAGGTAAGGATGTCCTTCAAGACAATCCCTTGGCTGATGATCTCGGCAACGTCATACATCAGCACAAACATGCTCTCATTCAAAGGGGACATGAAACAACTGAAAGCTGGCAGTGGCGCGGCCATCGCGCCCAAGCGCAACGCATTGCGGACAATGCAGCACAGGTGGGGCCCCGGGCCGGGAAGAAACTTCAGGTGGTCACCGTAGTCGTTCTTGGTGTCCACGTTCGCTTGGGCCCCCAGCCAAGCATCGCGGTTGACCGCCATCTTTTCGTTCAGCCTGATGCAACGCGCTGCAACGCTCATCGATGGGGCCGCGAATGTCAGTCATCATCTCTTGGAAGGAGGCGAACGGGGTCTTCCAAGCGAACAGCTTTGTCGGATCGAACTCGTTCATGTTCGCGTCCATGGTGATCCCGCAGCTGGACACGGGCTGCAAGCAGTAGGCGCTGTAATCACCCTCCTCGTCAGCAATCATGGTCGCCTGAGCTTTCGTCCAGGTCTGCGCGATCAAGGGGGCAACGTGCTTTGCCAGCTGCGCGTCGAACACCCCAGACGCACTCAGAGTGCCAGCAACCTTCAAGGTCGCCCGAAAAAAAAAAACTCATCCCATCCTCTCTCCACCGCCTGCCTTCCCTTCCAGTCCGTCCCCTCCTCAATCCTCCTCCAGCCCCGTCCTCCTCAATCAACCTCTAGTTTCGTTGCGTCTCAGACGTCTCAGAGTTTCCAGGGTTCCTACAACGAGGGTGAACAAGTGGACGCTGTTGCTGGACCCACACCTTCTGAGACTGGTGGCGGCCCTGCAGGTAGCTCTTCCGCTTGGTGCTCTGGATTTCCTTGTCGATCAAATCCAAGGACTGCGCGAGCTCCGCTGCGTCGGCCCAGCAAGAGGCCAACTCCACCTTCAGGGAATCCAGCTCCGTAGCGCACGACGCCACAGAGCCATCTCCAGTGGGCCCAGCCCGCTCAGCTTTCAAGCCAAGCTGCTTCGCCTGCTTCTGGATGCTCGCGAACTTCTCCACCGCAGTCTTCAAGTTCCCTGGCAAGTCGGGGTACTCCTTGTGCCTCTCTGCCAGCTTCGTCAAGCGCGCAGACGTGGTGGCCTTGCCCTCGAAGCCCTTCACGATCTCCTTCGCCGCCTCCTGGAGCGCCTTCTTGGCGTGCAGGTGCTTCGCGTGGGGGCCGGGCGTCTCTGGAGACTCAGTGGCCTTGAGCTTCTTGCGGGCTGGCTGGGTAGGCATCTCGGGGGTTGCCCTGGAGACCGCGGGGCGGCAACCGACACGGCCGGGAGCAGGAGTGCGCAGCACTTCGACCCCAGAGCTGCTCGCCGCCACAGAACTCGCAGCACGGGGAGTCTCGGCCATGCCGTCCTCGTATCCCTCGTCGTCGTCCTCATCGCCGATCGTGGTGTCCTGCACGACCCCGCGCTTCGACTCGGTGCCCGCCTCGTGCTTGACGTGCTCGTTGCCCTCAGCGAGGACGACTTGCTGGTTCCTCTTGTTGTACTTCGGGTTCGCATCGAACTCAGCGTCGAAGCGCTCGTCGGCCTCCTCCTTGGACAGGCCTTCCCAGAATCCCATGAAGCCACGGTAGCGAACCTTGGTGAGCCAGACGTCTCCGCACCCAGCGAGGTCCCTGTCGACTGACATGTTGGACTCCTGCTGCTTCTGGGTCGTCTTGAAGTCCTGGATGGCGGCCCTGCGCGCGTCCTTGTCCAGGTAGGGCAAGTGCGTGGCGCGCCACTTCTCGGGGTCACGGCTCATGTCGGCTTGGTCGCTGAGAGCCGCAGGAGTGCCCATGACGGCGCGCCTGCGAGAGCGAACGGCGAGCTTGCACTGGTGGTGCACCGACTTGCCGAACCAGCTCTCGCAGAGGTTGCCGCCCTCCTGGCACAAGGAGCAGACGAGGACCTCGATGCCCTGCGCAGACCCTGGCGGCCCATGAGGTCCTGGAGATGGCCTCTTCGACGCAATATTGCGCCGTGCCTCCGTGGGCGCGTTGACCTCCGACGGGGCGCCCATCTCGTCATCGCTGCGGCCCATCTCTGCTGGGCGCGTGCTCCAGGCCAGCCGAAGGTCGAACAAACGAAAGGGGGTGGCAACTCTCGGCCTCAACACGGCTGAGGAGACCGATAGACGTGACGATGCCATGGGGGGCCCAAGAGTGAGAAGACGGAAAACGGAGCAGCACGCATCGTTGAATTCATCGTTGAGCCAACCCCAAAGCTTGGCCAAAGAGGAACTTACAAAGGCTCAAGCAGGGTCAACATGTTCGGAGGCTTCTCCTGGGGCCTTGGGAACCATCGTAAGGACTTTGCCTATGCGCCAGAGGTAACCTCAGTTAAACAACTCCCCCCTCTCTTCCACCTCCTGTCCTCCTGTCCTCCTTTCCTCCTCATCGTCCTCCTGTTCCTATCCTCCTTCCCCTCTTCCTCCCTTCTCCTGCTCCTCCTCGTCCTCCTCCTTTTAACCCTACTCCTACACGTACTCCTACTTCTACTCCCACGCCGATTCCTAAAACCTGTTCCTACTCGTACTCCTACCCATACTCAGCCTAGCATTTGTCCTCCTCCTTCTCCTCCTCGTCCTCCCCCCTCCTCCTCCGCTGCATCCTGTGCTTGCTCTTGACACCAAGGTTTTATTTCTACAGGTGGATGTGTCGAAACAAGCGTAACACATAAATATTTGGAGACGTCTCCCTGTGACTGCAAAGGCGCGGCGCCCACGGCTGTTGAATAGCTGGATGGGGTGCTCGCGCACGTCTCTGCCACGCTGGAGACGCGTGGGCTCTCGAGGAGTTGATGGCCCCCGTTGGAGCGAGGGGGGAGGGGGGAGGGGGGGGTAGGAGAGGGAGGGAGGGATGGGAATATTCCAACCCGACAGGCCCAACAAGGAAGTACGAAGCGCCCCCCTAGAAGTGCCCAAGATCCTCTTGGGAACCATTTGTGGCCATGGGGCCCCGTTCGAATAAAACGAAATTGGGATAACAGGTGTGCGTCTGGGCGCACGCTTGTTTTTTTCATCGCCCTCGCGCGGCCTAGCACGAGAAGCCGCATCCTCCCTCGGGCAAGCGGCAGCTGCCAGGAACGGCGTCCTCGTTCTGACATGCTCGATGCGCTATGCTATGCCCCTCTTTCCCGCGGGCGAAAGCGGCCCCGTCCCCCATGAGGACAGAATCTCTTTCACCTCGGGGAAACGAGCAGCACAGCACAGCACGCATCGGGACCCTTGGGGGACGGCGAGGCTCCGCGCCTAATGATCAGTCACTCTCGGACGTGCTGAGCTCCGCAGCGTTCCGAAGATTCTCGATCGTCGCTGCGTCCTCACGCGCTCTGTCGTTGTCCCTGTTCGCAGCAGAAGTGGCGGAATCAGCAATATTCTGCATCTGAGTCTTCAAGGCGCGAATCCTCTTGAGCAGCATCACGTTGAACATGCGGGTGAGCTTCAACATCTTAGACATCCTCCTCACACGGCGTTTCGCTGGCCTCGTCAACTTTGAAACCCACTTGGCGTTCTTGGGCGGCATCGGGGCCCGACGCGCCGAAGCAACTATGGGGGGTGGCCGGTTTGAGCTCTGACCTACGGAATTGTTCGGCAAGGCGTTTCATGTGTTCGGCCGTCGGGGGCCTACGCAAAGCTCTAGCTGCCCCAGGGGAGCGGCCTGTGTGGCACTCACACGCGAACCAAATCCGAAAACAAAGCTTGACCCTGCGACCTCTCAAATGTCGGTCCTTAGAACGTTTCTTGAGCGTCATGGTTGTTGGATTTCGCTCTGTGGTATTGACACGGTTTGGTGTGGTATTGACACGGTTTTGTATGGTATTGACAGTTCTTGGTGTGGTATTGACACGGTTTTGTGTGGTATTGACAATTCTTGGTGTGGTATTGACACGGGTTTGTGTGGTATTGACAATTCTTGGTGTGGTATTGACACGGTGTTGTGTGGTATTGACACGGTTTTGTGTGGTATTGACACGGTTCTGTGTGGTATTGACACGGTTTGGCGTGGTATTGACACGGTCTCGGTTGGCCTCTTAGGGGGGCCTATGAGGCGCTTTGGGGCCTTAGGGGGGATCCCAACGGCGGCTGCAACAAGTCAGTGAGTGATCGCGTCCCACGGCTGAAACTCGCAGCCCCCCTCCAGCCAGCAAGACAGGAAGAACGCCTCGAGGGCCAATAACCGCCCCACAAGGCGCAGTGTGCACATGCGATACGCCTAGAGGGAGCAGTCGTACACACGGATCAGCCCCCCCCCCTCTGCGTCGAAAAAAAACCAAGAAAGGGTAGGGGTCCGCTGGCCAGCTCAGGAAACTGCAACCCTCCACTGGGACCTTCCGTGGAGCGAGGGGGCGTACTCTACCGAACGGACAGAGAGTGGAGCAGGGGGGAGGGTTGGGATGAGAAGGAGGAAGATGACGACGCTGAGCACGCACGAGTGGGGGGGCCAAGTGAGAGGGCGACGAAGACGACAAGGCCATGAGAGACGACGGGCTACGAGGCCCCCCTGAGGCGAGGGCGAGTCTTGGAAACACGTGGGGGAGACTAGGACCCCATCGTCCTCGAGAGACTCTCATTTCCCATCGTTCACAAGCTGTCTCTGCACGCACGCGCCCCCGCAAGCGTTGGGTAGTAAGCCCTGTGCTCGTCGCGGGTGCAGTCGCCGCCGCGTCGGAGCCAACAACCCAAGTAGTAATAATAATTGCCAGCTCCAAACTCGCCCAGCCACAACGCATCAGATCGGAACCGGTTGCAAACCTCGTGGGTCGCACGAGTGACCCGCCAGCCTGTGTGCAACATGCCCTTCCTATAGTGGTTCTCTTGTTTGAGCTCGCCGATGTCGGGGAGTGGCGGGAGTGGCGGCGCTGGCGCCTCGCCCCCTCCAGCGTCGTCACCTGGGGAAGGTGCACTCCAGTAGGGCGCCAGCTGAAACATAATGGACTACAGTTTTTGCACCTAAGATGTGGACGAGATATTGAGACGCATCTGGGAGCCAACGTGACGATCAGAACAAGACGGGCAAGGCGTTTCACCTGCTTGTAGAGCGCTATGGCCCTAGGTTTGTCGCTGCGCATCGTATCTGGATGGGCTGGCGGGGATGCGAAACACTCCCGAGGCTGCATGGCGTATTAACCCTGGGGGGACAATGTCAGTTCACCTCGTCCACCCGCGCGGCCCTCACCCCTTATCTCCCCCAGGGGGTGGTTAATGATAGTGGCTTCAGTTTCGCAGCATCGCTCATGAATATCAGCTTGCCCTCACTTATCCATCCATCATTCCGATCCTGCATTGTGCGCGCCCCTTCTCCGCACCCTCCTCCCCCTCCTCCAAACGCGGCAAGGCTCAGACGATGTAAATATGTTACTCCCTTTGAAGTGTTTGGGACGTAACCGTGAACCTGCGACGGAACTGGGACTGCTGGAACTGCTGGAACTCTCTGGCCCAGCAGGCGGCGGAGGCGCATCGGCGATTGCCTCAGGGGCGTCGGCAACAGGAGCAGGAAGAGGGGCCGCATCATCTGCAACAGCGCCATCATCTCCACAAAAGTCGCCATCCTCAAGTGCTGCTGCTGGTGGCCCAGCAGGCGGCAAGGCAAGCCGCTGCTTCGGTCGCCGATCCAGCGCCCCAATGGGCACAACATCGCCAGTGAGCTCCTGGCACTTCCTCTTGAGCGCTTTGGCTGACAAGGACGCGTCAGCAGCGGCGGGCCCCCTCAGCAACAGACGGTAAAACTGAAACGTCTTCCCAGACGCGAACGTCACGCCCTTGCAATGGATGAAGTCCCTGGCTAGGACGCGCTGCAGGCACGCCCGCTGGCTGACGAGCTTCCTCGCATCAAAGACACGCGCTGGGTCGCCAGGCTCGTGCTTAACGACTCGATGGACGGCTGCGGACCCGTCGTCCTCGAGCGCCTTCACGAGGCCAAGGACGGGCACGCTCTTGTTGCTGAGAGGAAGCGTCGGCGTCGCGACCTGCGGCGACTCCAGGTTAAGGCATCCTTCAGTGTCGGCCTCGGACACTCGCCACGTCAGGCTGCGATCTAAGCCAGCGGGATCCACGCCAACAAGAGAGATGATATCGATCGTCTCTGGATCCTCTAACTGGTACACGTCGAGATGCCGATGGTCATCATGACCACGACTGCGGTCCTGTGGAGGTGTTGTCGAAGCTGCGCAATCACCCCTCCTGTCGGGCCTCCCAGGGCCATATTTGATTTTCCCATTGGCCCCAGTGGGGTCGCTCGAGGCCGGTAGGGAAGGGGGTTCAGACGGCCCCGTGCGGGGCCCACTCAGAGAAACGACTGTACTAGGCTACCCACTCCCTGCAGCTACCCCCCTCATGCAGGGCTTTGCCCTCCTCACTTACCCTTGCGCCCATCATCGCACCCCCGAGGAATCAGAGCAACTCGCTGGCAAAGGCTCGTGGTGGATGGGATGGGATGCGGAATGCGTAAGCTATCGACACTTGCTACGTCCCCTCACCCAAACGTCACTACAGTTGAGACGCCAGAAGTCCCTCCACAGCTCCATCGGCTGGACGGTGGCGCTGGCGAGGCACTTCTCCATTACCTTGACCAGGAGGGTCGGCGCCAGGATGGCGCGACTCTCCATGCTCAGCAGCTGGAACACGAACAGCTCAGGCTCATCTACCCCGACGCGATTGTTCGGCACTGATATGCACCCCATTGGTTGCAACGCATGTTGAAGATATTGGCGCATCAAGGTAACCTCTTGAGAATCGCGCTGGAGTCCGTCGCCAGGGGGGGCGCCTCCGCCGCCGCCAGCTGGGCCGTCATCATCGTCATGGTCTCCAGCTGCCTCATCTGACCCATCAGGGCCCCCTGCGTCGCCATCGTCCAATGCTGGCGGCCTCGGCGGGCCGTCACCTGGTAGGTCTGGTGGAAGCGCAGGTGCCCCTGGAACGGCCCCTATTGGATAGTGAACAAAGTTGCAATGCTCTGCGTGGTAGAATCTGGAAATAAGCTTGATCCGAGGGGCTCGCACAAGCGCTCTCGGACGCCTTCTCCCAGGAGGCCGCAGTAACGAACTCCATCGGTCCCATTCTTGCTGAAAGTCCATCCAGCCGAAGTCGTCGACATCATCAAGGTTACTCTGCAATCTGACCGTCGCCGCAGACCACGGCCACCCAGCGGCGCGCGAGTGCAGCTGTACCTTCTTGACCAGTGAATGAGGCGTCTCTGCAGCAGAATCGTCCAAAGGGATTTCCGCCACGGAACGGACCATGGCTTCCAATGGTGCTGACATGCCAGTGCCGTCGTCGGCCATGGCGTCGACTGCAGCCCGTAGGTGCGTGCCAGCTCCGAGCACAAGGTTTGTCAAAGGATGGTGGTGGGCTGGATCTGCTGAAGCATACTGGACAAGCGCTCGGTCTCGGATGCCAGGCTGGCCTAATCGTCCAATCAAGTATGGGAGCGCATCGAATATATTAATGTACTGCTGCGATAAAGCCCACGTTGACCGCGCCACGCCTTGCACGTGGCAGGTGAAGGCCGCGACCCCGTCGAAGTCGCCAGGCCGCCACTGGTTGCACTCCGCCAGCATCGACGCCATCGTCGACTGGGCCTTCTCAAACGCACGCGGCAAAAGACGTTCTTGATACCGGCACGATGGATGCTCTCCAGCTTCCCATGCAGCCGCGTGGCAACTGCATGTGCCCACCCACCCGAGCAATGGGCCGATGCATGAACAAATGAAAGAAACGAACTTGGATTGAGTATGGAACAGATTGGCTGGGTCCAAAGACTGCGCAATCAAAGTTATCTTCGTTCTGGTTTCGTCCTCCTGCACGTTTCCCAAGACGGCCACGTAGAAAATCGCCAAGAAGCTATCCAAGACCGCGTCGAGCTCAACGCAGATGCGGGGAAGAGCCGACCAGCGCCAGTTCGCAAAGTTGACCAGCTTGACGCCCTTCAACAGGTCTGCAAATCCAGATCTGCCAACTTGCCGAAACCGACGCTGAGCTATTTTGCACAGGTCCCTGTCCCGCAAGAAGTACACGATAGCCTTCAAACGCTGCAAGAACACAGGCCACCACTGACACATGCATAGGCATCGCATAAGAATATTGCCCCACATATGTTTCCACCCTGGCGCCCGAACTGACCTCGGGAATAATAACTGCTGCGAGGTGTCATTCGGACCGAATCGACCGCCAATGGCATCTATAAAACTTTGCAGTAAATCAACGGAGTCGCTCAGCAATCTCGCCGTGCCGCTGCCGGTGGTAATCGACACTACTGCATTGCACATTGCTCGCAGCGGTGCGAAAGATGGTCCAGCAATCAGCCACAATTGCCACAATAGTGCAAATGTCTTTGATTCAGCGTCCAATCCACCCCGCGACAATGTAATGCACGGGAGAAGGCGACGCTGTCGAAGTGACCCGCTGACAGCATCTATGATTGCAGCGTGCATCTCTGCACCCCTCCACTGGGGACTTCCGTCGACGAAGATGTAGATGTAAGTGCTGGATTTATTCAGACCCGCCCAACAGGATCGGAAGTACAAGCATGATGCGAAGTCTAACCTGACCCTGCCTTTGCGAACGAGCTCCACGTTAATTTGTTTCACATCCTTGCACAACTCTATGGCAGCCTCCCTGCTGCCAGTCGCAACCTCGCTGAACAACAACGTCGCCTCACCAGAAGTGGCCTCGAAATCTTTCAACAAGCGCGTTGCCCTAATCCACCGTAGCACCTCGCGAGCAGGAGTTGCACCATATCTAGGTCCCCGCATGCCGCCTGCAACCAGCCGTAGCTGATGTTTGAAATCTTCGGGCTCTCTGGAATCAAGAAAGCGTTGCACTTGTTTTTGAAATGGCCGAGTGGGGAGGTAAAGGTCTCTTTCGGTTCGTTGGGTGATCGCAATTGCCTTGAAGCAAGTCTGGACATCCTGGCCTCAACTCAATGGCCTAAAAGTCAAGACATCGTGTACATGGGCAGAGTCGTGTAATCCTGAATCAACTCTCTCAAACATGGATCCGATTGCGAAGGTACATCTAACCATTCACCGCCACATATGTCGATGATATCGTGAGGCGAAGTTCTCGGATCCAGCTGCGCAGGCGCTTGAAGAAATGCGCTGAGGCCCTCGTGCGTCGCGAAATCTCGAGCGCAAGCCCGACGCGCAGAAGCCTCTGCGGCAGCGACCTCAGCATGCCACTTCACGTGGTCCATGGCCAGAGCCTCGCTCACGGCGCGAAGATACCACGTGCCGGCGACCAGGCGAGCTAAGAAGGGCTCGCCGTTGCAATCAAAACTTCCTCGGGGCCGCCCGTCGGCATGCGACGAGGTGGAGCGACTCCGTCTGGCCACGCTCCGTCAACGCCGAAGACTAGGAAGACTGCGAGGAGGCCGTGGCCCAAGACTTGCCTCCCTCGCCTTTCCCGCTCTGGCGCGGGGGCCTCAACGATCGCATCTCCATCGATGCCGTCATCTGCGTCGCCGATCTCCTGGAAAGAATCTCCAGCGATGCTATCATCCTCCATGCATCGCCACAAGAACGGCACACTCAGTGTCTCACATGAATTATGAAGTGTTAGCGAAACGGTTTCGCAACCGATGCTTGAGCCAACACAGCCACGCAGATGATGGGACTGAGGGGGGCCCAACAAGCTTTGTGACAGCTCTATTTGCACACGTTTGTGAAATCATCAAAGAATGGCAGCGCTTAGCGCATCGAAGAAGTGCAGGACCAACGTCCTCGGCCACGATGTTTGGGGCCCACGGGCACGCCCCCGCTCGATGCATCTTTTCAATTTACTGTGGCGACGCGCAACTACCGCGGCCAAACTGAAAACGAGTACGCGATCCATGAACCGTTGCGTTGTTGTGCTTCCGCTCTGGACATCCTCACATTCTTCTTCTGCTACAGATGCAGCGCGCAATGCCCGCTCAAGAAATCCTCACAATGTTCGTTTTCGCTCTGGCACCGTGGCCGCGCTTGGGACATCACTGCAATGCTTCCGTGCCCAACGAGACCCCCCGACGCCCGAAGCGGCGAGTAGGCGCATCAGCGGAGTCCGCGTGCCCCAATGCGGGCCGTAGGCACATGATACGCATCCGCCAAACCCACTGTGGGGCATCAGCGCATGAGCGAACTGCTCAAGCCCGCGAGGGACTATTGCGCGCGCGAGGGCAAGGTCCGTCAATCCCGCGGGGGGGGGGGGGGGGGCGTGGGCGCATGCTTGCAATTCTGCTTATGCGTGTACCAATTTCTATAGAACGTGCTCGCTCGAATATAAACAATTTGGTGCGCCAATAAACCTTGTTATGTATAATGTACGTTTCGTTAAAGCCTGAAAATTCTACTACGTGGGGAAATCTGAAAATACTTCCTCCGTCATACGCAGGGGGCGTGGGGAGTGCCCCCCCCCCCCCACACAGGGCGGTTGAGACCTCATCCCCATGTGTCCACAGCAGGCGGCAGCCGCTGGGGGTGAGGTCCTCGCAGCGGCCGAGTCTCGACAGAAATCTCGAGACACGTGCGATGACAGGGCGAAAGCGAGGGGGGGGGGAGCATGAGCGATCACGTCAGCGGCGCATGCACTTCTGAGACCATGCAGTTACGGCGGCCCGACGTTACAATGGGAGCAACCCTGTTCGGATAAGCTATCATGCTCCCTTTTTCCACTGCAGGCCAAGTGGCAAGGATACATGACGGTGCGACCGCAGGCGGCAGCCGCTGGAGGCCAGGTCCTCGCAGCGGCCGACACTCGACAGAAATCTCGAGACACGTGCAAAATGCGGCAAACAGCAAAGCTTATCTGGCAACGCCGATAGGAAATCATCATCTCATTTTTCTTTGTGCAAGACGGGCTCGAGACCAGACCCTTGGTTGATGAGTGTATCGAACTGGATGGCGCGGGCACGGGCTTTCTCATTCTCGTAGGCGCGAGCAAGAATACTACGCATCTTCCGAGGGTAAGCCTCGGCCAACTTTGTCTTGAACTGCCCGCGCCCGTCCTTTCCAGACAGACACTCGTGCTTGCACTTGGTCACGAAGCAGACTCGGCCCGTGCATCTGCACTGGGCAAGGGGTGTCAGGCCAATCAGGTAGGCGACAGCCTTGGTGCTCTGCCTCCAAGGGGTCCCGAAACGGCAGTACACGAACACCTGAGATGTGACATGACGGCGCTTCATCAAGCCCAACATGGGTGGCAGCAGCCAGGCGTAGCTGAGGGCGGGGTTCTCGATGGGCCAGGGCACTAAGCACCGGCAGCGCGCGCTGCACAACGGAATCGTGAGCTTCACGAACCCATTGCCCCACTTCACCTTCTGGGCCTCCCCTGCCGACAGCCCCGGCAGGCCCCAGAGGTGCTCATTGGAGCGGAGGCGCGGCGGGCCATTGGGCCGACCCCGAGCACGTGAGAAGGTCTCGCAGGGGGAACCCGCGTGCAGCCCGCAGACGAGGCCCGCGCGAATCCAGCCTCGGAGGAGGCAGGTGTTTTTCGGGCCCCGCAGGTCGCAGGCTGGGCCGTCGAGGATGTCCCATCGGAGGGTGGGAACGCCCCGCCGTGCCACGGCCTCCGCGAGGTGCCCAGAGCCGGCGAAGAGCTCGAGGAACACGGCCACCGTCGGCGCCCGCGGCGGCCCAGCGAGGGCAGGCGCCGCCCCCGCAGGACATCGGGGAGCTCCAGCGCGGCGGCCGCGGCCGCACGCTGCGCGTCGGGCGGCAGCCGGCGCGAGAGCTCGGTCAGGCGCCCGCCGCGCTCGTAGCGCCGAAGGCTGCGCGACGACCGCCGCCGCCCGCGGCGCTGGATCTCCCCCAGCCGCCGCGCCCCGGTCGCGCAGTCGACGCTCGCCCCCGCGCGCCGGAGGCGGTGGGCGTCGAGCGGCCCGAGGGGCTTCAGCCGCCACGCGGCCGCCGCCTCCTCGAGGGCCTGCCGCAGGGCGCTCGGCGAGATGTCGAGCAGGGGGGGGGGGGGGCCGCCCCTCTCCAGGCCCAGCTGCGCCAGGGCCTCCGCGAGCGCCTCCTGCCGGACGAGGTCGAGCACGATGGCCTGGTCGAACTCCTGGTTCTTCGACGGGGCGCGCATCTCCAAGGGGTGCAGCAGGACCGACGTGGGGGCCCACTCGCGAGCCCCCGTGAAGCATCCCGCCACCACGTCGCGCCCTCGGTGCAAGAAGGGCTCGCCCGGGCGCAGGTACAGCTCCATCATCATGAGGGCGGCCAGGGCCTGGGCTCTCTGCCCACGGCAGATCATCCAGCGCGCCAGCAGGGCCACCGCGTCGCGCGGCGGAGGCAGCCGGCCCCCCGCTGGCGCCGCGCGGCGCCAACCCCGGAAGCACTGGCGGCCGATGGGCATCCGCCCCCCGCCCAGCCGCCCCAGCCGCGGCTCGGCCCACTGGGCCGACGCCAGGAGCTTCTCCCCCGAGCTCAGGGACCCGCCCTCCATGAAACTGATCTCCATCAGCCCCGACGTCAGCATGTCCCACCTCCTCCTCCGCGCGCGGCCGAGGGCCACCCTCAGTGTCGCAGGAGCGGTTCAGGGCGGCCAGGTAGAGCGAGTACTGGGCCTGCGTCTTGGCTGAAACCGACGCCCGTCGGAGCAGCCCCACGTCGCGCGCGGGCGGGTGGCCAGCGGCCAGCCAGGCCGCGCGCCCCTGTCGCAGCGCCCCAGCCACCGCCCGCGGCGCCCCGGCAGCCAGGGGGGCCAAGGCCGGGCGGGGGCCCGACCCTGGAACTGGCGGCAGTGGCACGCGCCCGGCGGGAGTCCTCGACCTGTCGGGCCTGCCGCGCGCCAGCATCCCTGCCCTCGGCCGCCGCGTCCGCGAGCTCGCGGCGGAGGCCGGCCAAGGGGTCGCCGGGGGCGCCGCGGCCTCGCGACGGCCCGTCGGTCGGGTTCAGCTCGGACGCGATCCACCTGGCGCGCTGGAGGCTGCCCGTCGCCAGCAGCAGGGTCCCGAGACGCCGGGTCACAGAGAGCATGCCATCAGCCGACGAGCGCCCTTTCGTAGCCACCAGAGAAGCCGTTATGGAATCGCCCATCACAAGAAGCCTCGAGCCCAGGTTGTCTGCGGAACGCAACTGGCGTCGGACGCCACGCAGTGGGGCCTCGGCCTCGAGGACGGGCATGGCCGCGTTCGGCCGCTTCCACTTGACCCTCCCGCAGATTTTCCAAGGGGCCCCGAGGAGCTCCAGAGGGGCGTCCTCGAACTTCCCAGAGCGCCGAAGATCGAAGCTGCGGTCGCGACGATCGGTGACCGAGTCGGAGTGCTGGGGCCTCGCGAGCCCCCCCAGGATCTGCTTGTCGGGGCCCCTTTCGTCCACGAGCAGCTGCGCGGCGGCCGCGGCGAACGCCCGCCCCCGCGGCGCCTCGCGGCACCTGGCGGCCTCTCGGGCCCCCGCTCTCTCGGAGTGACGGCTGGCGTGCTTGACCAGCTCGAGGGGGGGGCGCCCCCGCGCGGCCCCAAGACCCCAAGGCGGCGCATCCACCACGACCGCGTCCAGGCTGGTGGCGGCGGAGGCGCCGGCCCAGACGAGCGGCGAGATCCTGTCCCAGACGCCCAGCTCCCTACGCACAAAGGCCCAGAAGGCCCTCGCCTCTCGGACAGGACCCCTCCGGGCCGCCTCGCAAAAACGGCGGCAGCATTTTAGAACGCTGAGTGCTTCGCGCCTACGCAGGCCGATGAAACGCAGGCGGCTCAGGAGGCGCCCCAGGCCCCCCCCCGAGCACGCGCCTCGCCCCGAGAGACCCCTGATGGCGAGCCGGACCATCCAGACGCGCTCGGGGATGCCGCCGACGGTCGGTCTCCCACCCCGGCACCGCCGCCCGCCCGCGCGACGCATCCTCTTTGCGCAGGGGCAAGCCTCGGGACTCGCGTGCGACGGAGACTCCGGCCAGTCGCCGTCGGACCACTTGCTCGCTAGACGAGAACACTGCGCAATGATCAACACACTGCGCATGGGGCGAGGAGGCGAGGGAGGGGGGGGGGGGGGGGGGGGGCACAAACACCGTCGGCGAGCCTGGCCGCAGCAGGGGGCCCTCGGCATCACGCTCATGGATCGCCTGGCACCACCAAAGAGGCCAAAGAACCACAAGCCCATGGGGAAAAAAAAAAAAAAAAAACAACAAAAAAAAACAAAAAAAAGAAAAGAAACAAACAAGAGCACACAAGCTGCATCCTGGAGGTGATCCAAGCGTCGGGCGACACTCGAATGCCACGCACGCGGGCGACCCAGACCCATGAGGCCCGGACCTTCCGCGGACAGAAAAACTTGCGGAGCTCTTCGGGGAAATCCATATGATAGAACGCGTCTTTGATGTCAACCTGGCCCATGTAGATGGGTTGACTCCGGGCTTCGTCGCTACACGCCTGGGAGAGCGTGTCGCCCGAGACCAGACTGACAGGAGCGGGGGCCTGAAATGCTGATTAGACCGGCGGCAGTCTGCGAACGGCCGCTGCCCCCCGCGACCCTTCTCCACAAAGAAACAATCGACCACCTCAGCGCAGCGCCCGAGCGACATCTCGACAACGCCTGCCTCGAGCAGTCTGTGAACAAAATCGCACTCAGGGGAGGGGGGGGGGGGGCGGGGGTCGCCGCAGGGCCGGGCAGGCCCCGAGTCCTTCAAATTCTCGCACGCAATATCGATCGGCAAAACCTGCGACTCGACAACGTGAGCAACTTTACTTGTCCCGCCGGGTCCCCAGAGCCTAGCGAGCGGAGTCGGGACCGACCCTGCTGCAGGGAGGGGCACGCCGGCGGCTTCGTAGCCGACAGCCCCCCCCCCCCCAGCGTCGTGGGGGGGCCCGAGGCGCAGCGCCCGAAGGGCTGCCGCCTGCGAAAGATCATCTGGAGTGGCCCCAAGGCGAGGACGGGAGTTTCTGCGTGCGCAAGCAAGCGCTCCTGCCCCGGGCCCAGATTCGAGGGCTGAGAAGATCCCCCGCCGTCGCCATGGGGCAGATTGAGACCCTCCACGCACCGAAGAACGTCGAGGTGGCGTCGCCGTCGACGGCCAGCCCTGTGCCGGCAGCCTCGCGAGAGCCCAGGCGCGGGTGGCCCTGGCGAGGGGAGCAGCGCGGTGGGGAAGGGCAAGAGGTCCCTGCACGCGCCCCTATCAAAAATCACCGGCGGCGCCGACGGGCGCGCTCGAGCACCCCCAGTCTCACGCGATTCCCCCCCCCCACACCAGGCCTGAGGGGCGCCTGGGGGGGGCAGTCGATCATCACCTCTGCTTCTTCTTGCCCGACGCCTCGCGGGCTTCACGGGCCTTCAGCAAGCTCTTGGCGAGCGAGGCGTCCCGCTCCAGCTCCTGTTTCGCGCTCTCCAGGAGCTGCGGCGACACCATCAGCCTGGTCTCAGCCCGGGCCGTCGCGCCGAAGGCCGCCTGCTCGTCGGCCGCGAGGCGGCCGCCTGCAGCCGTGGCGGATCGCTCCCGGAGCTTGTCGCTGTAGCAATACTCGATGGTCTGAAAGAGCGTGTTCTACCGCTGCTGGCGGAAAACCGGGGGGGGTCACTACCGGTTCGATCCCCTCCCCCCCCCCCCCCTCCGTCCGGAAAGCCGGGGGGGGTCGCTACCGGTTCGAACCCCTCCCCCCCCCCCCCCCCCTGCTCATAATGAAAAGGGGAGGGGGGGGTCACTACCGGTTCGAACCCTTCCCCCCCCCCCCTCCGGATCCGGAAAACCGGGGGGGGTCACTACCGGTTCGAACCCCCCCCTCCCTCGAAAACCGAGTGGGGGTGCGGACAGTGGTGGGGGCGGTGTTGGTGGGGACAGTGGTGAGGGGATAGCGGGACAGTGGTGGGGACAGTAGGACAGTGGGACAGTGGTGGGGACGGTAGTGGTGGGGGCAGTGGTGGGGACAATGGTGGGAACAGGGGGGGGGACAGTGGACAGTGGTGGTGACGGTGGTGGTGGGGACAGTGGTGTGGGGACAATGGGAATGAGGTGGAAAAAGTGGCACAGTGGAGGGTACAATGGTGGTGGGGACAGTGGTGAAGGCGGTGGCGAGGACGGCGATGGGACAATGGGACAGAGGTACAGTGGGGACAGTGGTGGGGACAGTGGGGACAGTGGTGGGAACAGTGGGACAGCCCAGTGGGACAGCGGAGGAGTCAGTGGGACAGTGGGGACAGTGGGGATAGTCGGGCAGTGGTTGGGGCCGTGGAGACAGTGGGGAGAGTGGAACCGTGGTGGGAACAGTTCTGGGGACAGCGGGGACAGTGCGACAGTGGTGGGGCCACTGGTGGGGACAGTAGGGGCGGTGGTGGAACCAGTGGGGACAGCGGTGGTGAGGACAGTGGTGCTGGGAACACCAGTGGGGATGTGATGCGGACGGTGGTGGGGACCGGGAGTCGTTTGCTGGCGGGAGTAGGGGGGGGGGGGGGGGGGGGGAGGGGGGGGGGGGGGGGGGGAGGGGGGGGGGGGGGTGGGGGGGGTGGGGGGGGGGGAGACGGGGGGGGGGGGGGGGGGGGGGGGGGGGGGGGATGGGGGGGAGGGGGGGGGAGGGGGGGGGGGGGGAAGGGGGAGGGGGGGGGGGGAAGAGGGGGGGGGGGGGGGGGGGGGGGGGGGGGAGGGGTGGGGGGGGGAGGGAGGGAGGGGGGGGGGGGGGGGGGGGGGGGAAGGGGGGTGGGGGGGGGGGGGAGGGGGAGGGGGGGGGAGGGGAGAGTGGGGGGGGAGGGGGGGGGGGGGGAGGGGGGGGGGTCGAACCGGATTGAACGCTCCCCCCGGTTTTTATTACTCTCCGATCATCGGGACCGAGTCGGAGAGAGGGTGGTGGGAGGGTGGAGAGAGGGGGAGGGGGGGGGGGGGGGGGGGGGGGGGGGTGGAGGGGGGGTGGGGGCGGGGGGGGAGTGGGGGGGGTGGGGGGGGGCGGGGGGGGTTGGGGGGGGGGGGGTTCGAACCCCGGTAGTGAAGTGACCCTAGTGAACCAAACACCCCCCCCACCCCCCCGACCCGGTTTTCGAGCGGGAGGGAGGGGGGGGGGGGGGGGGGGGGGAAGGGTTTTAGGGGAGGGGGGGTTTTTGGCCGGGAAAGAAGGGGGGGGGAAAGGGGGGGATGGGGGAGGGTCCAAGAGCAGGGGAGAAAGGGTGATATGAGGGGGGGGGGGAATTTCGGAAAGGCGGAGGGGGGGGGGGGGGGGGGGGGGGGGGGGGGGGGGGGCGAACCCCCGGCAGTTCCGGAGGAAAAGGTTGGCAATTTTCCACAGTAAAGCGGCGGTGGATCACGCTCTCTCGATGGTCTGGAGCCTCCTGAACATCAGCTCGACCAAAAGGATGTTGGCGGCGTCCACCTGGTCGTGCTGGAACGGGGCCCTCAGGCAGCTGATCACGCTGGCGAGCTCCTCCATGCCCCATGGGTGTCCTGGAGGCCGCGCAACTTCTTGAAGTGTTCGAAGTGGCTCCGCCAGGTGCTCCAGGCACCGCGCGGTAGTCCTCGGGCGGATGAACTCCGGCAGGGCCTCCTCTCGACAGTTCTCGACAATGTTGGCCAGCGTGCGGAACGGCTTCCCCGTGCGGTCGAGGCGGATCGGCAGCAGTCGGCAGTCGGGCGCCACCGCCCTGTCTCCGAAATCGCCCACCTCGCCGTCGGCCACCCACTCGATGAAGAGCGCCGATCCGTCCGCGAGGGCGACCGTCCCGCGAGGGGGGGCTCCCGCTCCCGCGAAGCCCGCTGGGAGGGCGACCGCGTCGCCATAGTGGTAGCCCCGCCACTCGTGGGCCGCCCTCCAGTTGCCCACTGGCCCCGCGGGCGCGCCGCCCGCGCCCCCAGGGAGCAGGAGGGGCCGGGGAGGGCCGCCGACGGCCGCGGCCAGCGCGGCCCCGGCAGGGGCGCCGCCGCCGGCGCCGCCCAGGGCCGCCGCTCCCGCCGCCGCCGCTGCGGCCCCGGGACCGCGCCCGAGCATCCGCCCGCCAGGGGCGCCGGGTGGTGGGCGGCCGCGGCGGCCAGGGGCGGCGGCGCGCCAGCGGCCACCAGCGGCCCCGCTACGCCATTAGCGCCAGCAGCCCCCGCGGCCGCGGGCCCGCCCGCCGCGGGCACGGGGGCGGCCAAGCCTGCGGGCGCCGCACACGGGAACGGCTCCAGCACGGGCGCGGGCACGGGCACTCCCGGGCGGCGCCTCTGGAAGCAGCGTCGCGCCTCGGCCTCGGCCTCGGGCAGCCAAGACGCCACGTCCGCGGGACTCGGGGCCGCGCCGAACCGGTAGGTCCGCGTTACACCCGGCGGCCGCGGCCCCATGCCCAGCCCACCTGACGGCGCTGATGTCCGCCGACGAGCCGTCGACCACCTCCCACTGCACGACGCGATCGGGCGACACGCGGATGGCATCACTCGGACACGACACCACCCTCCCCATCAGCCAGCGCTGGTGCCACAGGGCCGGACCCGGCACCGCATACAGGACGTAGGCCACCTGATTTGCTCCTTCCAACTGTGGCCCGGCGGCGGCGTCCGCAGCAGCCATCTGCAACCCTGTTGACCTCGCTGAGCCCGATCCCGACGACGAGGGCGGTGACCGTCGTGAGCCACGCGGCCGCCACCGTCGGAGCAGGGGCCTCGCCTCGGGACGAGGGCGCCTCCGACTGGCGAGGGCGCCCCCGGGCAGGCGGGGCACTGGGGCGCCGCTGGGCACACGCACCTGCAGTCCGGGCACAGAGGACAGGGCGGCGCCGCTGGCGCCCAGCTCAGCCAAGCAGACACGCCATGCGCCAACTGGGTGATCGCGCCGGCTGCCCACGGAGGGAACATCCCCCTCCGCGGAGAAAAAGCTTGAGCGATCATGTCAGCGGTGTAAACACTTCTGAGACCATGCAGTTACGGGCCCGACGTTACAATGGAAGCAACCCTGTTCGGATAACATATCAGGAAAAGAAGAGCGAGCGAGCGACGCCTGCGCAGCTGGGGTTCTCCTGTGGCACACCTGCGAGACCTCCTAGAAGGCTTGTGGCGCTGCTGGCGCCTACAAATGAGTACGACGAGGACGCCTGAGCATATGACCCAGTGGGGCCTGCCGAGGCCCTCGCTGGCTCACTGGCAAGGGAGATGTGAAGCCACAAGCGAATGGGCCACGCATGACCGAGTGGCCCATATGAACCCCCGAGGAGTTCATGCAAAACTCTGCTGGCGGAGGATGGCTGGGGGACCAGAGGGGACAGGACGAACCGAGTAAAGGACGACGCCCGGAGGACGACGGAAAAGGAGAGAGCCAAGGCGGAGGAAAGAAGTAGTCCGCCTCTGGGAAATCCAAAACCGTGCCTCCGGGCACTGAGAGGGCGCGGCGTGTCCTCAGGTCCTTTGCCTAACCCTGAAGCCTCAATCCTCAAACCTAGGATTTCACAGGGCCTGGAGCCCAAACTGCCAAATATCCTGGAGTTTGCCGCGGCTTGCTGGGGGCTTCCCAAATCTCTCCACGTGACTTCTTCGGGCCCAAGGGGGCCCCAAGACGAGCCAAGAGAGCTCCAGGAGACTCCCAAGATGGTCCAGGAGGGCTTCGAAACGCTCAAGACCGTTCCAAGACGCCCAAGGTGACCCCAAGACGGTCCAAGAGGCCTCCAATACGCCCTAGGAGGCGTCCAAGAGTCTTCCGAAGAAGGCCCCAAGAGGCAACACAGACTCCTCAGTCTGGGCCTGGAGCCCAAATTATCAAATCTCTCTGGGGTTGGCGCATCTTCTCGCGTGACTTCTTCGGGCCCAAGAGGACCCCAAAACGGGCCAAGAGGGCACCATGAGGCCCTCAGGACGGCCCACGAGGGCCCCGAAACGCCCAAATATCCCCCCAAGATGCCCAAGATGGCCCCAAGACGGCCCAAGAAGCCTTCGATAAACCTTAAAATATATTCAAGAGCCTTCCCCAGAGGGCCCTGAGAGCCCAGAACCAATGATTTCCTAGAACTTCATCCATGTTTTGGGGGTTCTCCACTCTTATACGCAGGTCCCGATGCTCCAAGACATCCCAAGAGGCCCCAAGACCGCCACAAGACGGCTCCACGGGCCCCTAATTAAGAGAGACCCGAGACGGCCCAGGAGGGCCCCAAGTCGGCCCCAATAGGGGCCGAAGAAAGGAACACGAACCGAAAATCCGAGCCTTCCGCCCCAAGAGGCGCCCAGGATGCCGCACGCAGCGCTCAAGAGGCCCCAGGAGCCCCCCACGATGCCCTCGAGAGGCCCAAAAGAAACCCCAAGAGGCGCCCAGGACAACCCCCCCAAGGCCTCAAAGCTGCCTCCAGGAGGCCCACTGGCGGCCTCGACGGGATCCCAACGACCGTCCAAGAGGCCTCAGACTCACAACCCAGGCGCGGTGACCAAGGGCCACGATCAGGCACCGCGAGTCACGACTACCAGAGACCACGACCGCAGAGACCATCTGCAACGACAAGAAGCCATGAACCAAGACCAGGGACCACGACCAGAGACTGCGAGCCAACAGTTCTAGACCGCGCAGGTCGCCCCACAGCCGCGAAGCCTTATACAGGACCCTTTACCGACAACCTGTTTAGGGAAAGCAGCGACAGAACAGCATCCCGCAGAATGCCATATTTCGACAGGAAAACATGTTCAAATCCGTCGTGACGCCAACATCGCTCGGGACGGCCAATTTCTTGCCACTCGCAATGACCCCCAGGATCCCTCCGGGACACCATCCTGCCAGGTTTTTCGAGCTGCGCTGGCCCCCAAGGGCCCAAACAATGCCGATAACA
>CAUYUJ010017779.1:0-155000 GCA_963575745.1 Prorocentrum cordatum
CGTCGCGCCAGCTCTGAGTCTAGGTTTTGGATCAGACGGTCAAGGTGCTCTCCGCGTGGTGCTGGCACGTCGGGGGTCCAGGCATCGGGAAAGGCCAGGAGGGCCGTGGGGCGCAGCTTGTGGCAGAGAAGGCGGGCCGCGGTCCACGTGCAGTCGATGCGTTGCGCCAGGTACGGCGGGATAGCACGGCAGTCGATATGATGGTGCTGTCCGATGAAGCGAAGCTCGCAAAGTTGCCGATGGAGCTTGCGAAGGCGGTTCATGTGAATCGCAAAGTTGCCGATGGAGCTTGCGAAGGCGGTTCATGTGAATCGTGGAAGCTCCGTAGGTGGGAAAGGCGCGGGGGACGGCGGGTCGCTCCTCGAACGTGGGTGTGAGCCCGTGCATGGTAGTGGCCTTCTTTTTTGGGTGGTCTGGCGGTGGGGGCGGCAGGTCCCGCAGCCGGGTAAGATGGTACTCATGGCTGGCCTCGTTTGCCAGGGCGAACATGCGTTCCACATCGTCGCGTGTGTCAGCCTGCTCCATGCGGTCATGGTATCGCCCTGCGATGAGGGTCCCTAATGCCTGAAGTTCGTGGTCCTCATGAGCTCCGTCGTTAGGAGGGTAAGGGGTGGGGGCCAGAAGGCGTGGGGCCGTGTGGTCGAGGCGGCTAAGATCGAGTGTGACCTGCAGGCCAACATGGGACTTCGCTGGCAGGTCACGCAGATGGCAGAAGTCGGTGACAAGGGATCGCGCAGCTTGGTTGGCGATGATATAATCGATGCGCGAAGTGCGGGGGCACTTGGTGACGCGGTCCCAGTCAGGGATATTGCCATATGTGTGCATGGTGTGGTCTGGTGTGCCTTCAGCGACGTTAAACCATCCGTGCTGCATCATGTGCAGCAGATGTGGATTGTCGTCGATGTTCGTGTTGGCGTCCATGCAAATGAAATACGGGGCTGAGCCGACCCTCGCGGCGGCGCAATCAGCGAGCCGAAACAAATCGGTGCTGTCCCCTCCAGCGACCCCGTAGAGGCTCGCAATGTAGATCCCAGCGGGACCGTGGTTGTTTCGTCGCCGCCTGCGGCGGTGCTGGGTGCAGAGCTGGAGGAAGGCCTCGTGCCATCGTTTCTTGGCCTTGAGGGTGGCGATACAGGTCGCAATGTCGTCGACGGTGGAGTCGACGATGGCGTCCTTAGAGAGGATGGCGACCCCACCCGAGGCGCCGGTGTTGCCCTCGACCGTGTGGTCCGTGCCACCGTGAGCAGCTTTGCGCTGGGCACGCGCCAGATCCAGGTCAGGTCCCAGACTGGCCTGGTATCCTCCGTGGTGTGGATTGGCGGCGTTGGTAGCGATGGCTTGCCTGGTAGGCTTGGCATGTCGGGTCTCCTGCAGTGCTATGACTGCGGCGTTGTGGTCGACACCTAGAGCGGTGATGGTTGGCCAGTTCGCTGGGAGACTTGTGATGTTGAGGCTGACGAGGTGGATGGAGCGACCTGGCCCATCTCCGTCGGTGGAGCTGGGGTTAGCACGCCCCGCACGGTGGAGGGCAGCCTGGCCGTCACCCAGGTAGAAGGCTTGGCCACAGTAGGAGCTCATGGCGTCGCGGCAGATTGGCTTGGACGGGGCTGAAGCCGCCGTCGGGCCAAAAGTATAGGCAAGGCATGGTCGACGCTGCGCCGGGGGGGGGTCATAAACATCGGCAAAACTGCCTCGAAAAATCCTCCTCACTCCTGTACCGTGGGGGACGGGGGGAGGAGAGGTGAGACGGCAGCAGGGGGAGAGGGAGGCGACTCCTCGATCCGTCCTGCCGAGTACAAGAACAAAAGCAAACCAGCGGCGGCAGCTCGGCGCGGCAGCGGCGCAGCGCGCGCGCACATACTGCGCACGCGACACCGCTGGTCCGTCCTGCGGCGGCGCGCCCGCCCCGTCAGTACCGTGATGAGCAGCATCAGCTGGAACAGCTTGTTCGTGTGCGCCCTCTGCGCTCGCCTCGGGCGGTGGGCCCTGTGGCTGCGGCGGAGGGCGCCCTGCCAGCGCGTCAGCCACCAGCTGGGCGTGGCGAGCGGCGCGGTCGGTGGCCTGGCGCTGAGCCTCGTCCATGCCCGCTGCCGTGAGGCACGCGTTGCGGACAGGGCTGACTCCACGCGGGGCCGCCGCTGCCGCGGCAGCGGCTGAGGTGGCGGGGCCGCCGCCGTGGCTCAGAGGGGGCAGCGGTGAGCCGCCGCCGAAACCCGCCGCGAGGCCCTTGACGGAGTACTTGTGCTTGAAGGGGTCGAAGGTCGGCGCCTCGTCGAAGGGGACGACAACGCGGGTGGGCGGTGGCAGCTCCTGGTCCGTGGACGGCGTCGGCTCGAGGTCGACCTCGCCAGGTTCGATGGCGCTGGCACCGAAACGTGGCACCACCTCGGAGGCTTGGCCGTCAGCCTGAGTCTCGCGGGGCGGCGAGCTCGTGGAGCTCCCAGGGGGCTTGCGCGAGCTGTGGCGGCTGCAGGACCGGCTGCGCGGGACGCGCCCGCCCGTGTGGCGGTCACGTGGCGAGGCCACCTGGGCGTTAGCGCGCGCAGAGTCCGCCCTGCTCGGGGAGCGGATCGGCGCTGCGCAGGGTGTTGGGCTGGGCGGGCGGGAGCCGCCTGTGCCGCCCGCCGCCGAGGCTGCAGCCTGGTCAGGGTCGACGGCGTCGGGCCGGGGGCTGACGTGGTGGGCACTACCCTCGCTGTGCCGCGGGGAGGCGCTGTGGTGCGCCTGGGTGTGCGTGAGGACGAGCGGGACGAGCGGCTGCCGCTCGCGCTCAGGGGGGGCAGGTTTTGCCTGGGCAGGGCGCAGCGCTGCGGCCACGTTTGGCGGGGGCGTGTGTTGGCGCGGTTGCCAGGCACGCACGTTCGCCTCGCGCCATCCTTCGGGGCGCCCTGTCCTGCCACGGCTTGGTGCAGCCCCCTGGGCTGGAGCCGCAGGGGGTGCCACTGCGGGCTGGTTGCTGGCGGTGCTGTCGTGGCGGCCTGGGTAATGGCCCCAGGCACGCGTGGACCCTGGCACGGGCGAGGTGGCCCGTGGGGGAGCCTGCCCGAGTGCACGCGGGTAGCCGACGACCGCTGGGTGCACCCTGGCGTGGGGGGCGTGGCCGTAGCTGGAGGCGGATGCTCCTGCCGCCGCGGGCCTGGCACCAATGGGGCCGCGGTGATAGGCGGCGCCCCCGCCGTACCCCGCGCTGTCCCCTGTCGGGACGCGCGCGGGAGAGCGGTTGCGTGGCGTGCTCGGCTGACCTGCGTCGCGTTGGTCGCGCTGCTGGGTGCGCTGCTGGTGCTGTTGGTAGCGCTGCTGGTCGGCTCTCGAGAGCGGGCGGGTGTCGGGGAGGATGGGCGGCACGTCGGGCCGCCGCCAGCCCTGATAGACGTGCTCGAAGGCATGGTCTGGGTAAGTCTCCCCGACGGGTGAGTAGCGCCGTACATGCTCCACGTAGTCAATGTTCTGCGGCTCGGGGAGCACCGTGATGTTCACAGCCCGCTGGTGCGCTGGTCCATAGAGACAGAAGCTACCACGGTTGCTGCGGTCGTGGTTCAACTCGGCTTCGGTCGTGGCACGACTCACCATGGCGTCACAGAGGCGCATGTCGTAGTCGAGAGCTTGAGGCCCAGGGCCGCCCTCGGCATCCCAGTACAGTACCACATCTCGCCAGCGCGTGCGGGTAGTGTGGATGCGCTCGGCGATAGACTCGCAGACGGTCCTGACTGTGACACGATCCCTGTGCATGTTGGTGATGGCTAGGGAGTAAGGTCGGCGGACCGCTTTGTTGAAGATGAAATCCTCCTTGAGGGCCTGGTGAGGGCCGAAGAGCACGTAGCCTTCCTTCCACAGCGGTTGGTCGGGAGACGGGTCTTCAGGCATCCCCGTTCCTGTGAACCCTGGTGGCCGCCTCGTGCCGTCGGGCAATCCCTGCTTGAGGACGCGACGCGGCCTCGGTGGTAGATACCATTGACCCTGGTATCCTGCTTGGCCTGGTTGTGGAGGCTCCCCCCCGGGGCCTGAAGGCGCTCGGGGGGGTTCCTTGAGGTCGTGCTGGGCTGGCGCGTTGCCGTATTGGCGGGCGAGGATGTGCGGAGGCATCCCTGTGGCACGGACGTCGAACTGGCTGTGCGGACGAGGCGGATGCGGGCATCTGCTGGAGAGGCAGCATGTGTCGGAGTCCCTGTTGTCGGTGCTGTACGCACACGTCCAGCTGTTGCAAGAGTAGTCCGTGGACCAGTCCATAGGTGCCCGTAGTCCGCTGAGGGAGCAGTCCGGGCACGTTGGTTGGCCCGAGGTGCCGAGCTGCGTGTTGCGGCGGGCAGCACAATACTGACAGCATTGGAATCGGCACTGTAGGCAAGTCCAGCGTCCTGGTAGGGGCGGGAACGCTTGCTCGTCGGTGACTGCGTCGTCTGGGTGGGGTCGGGGTCGATCCCACAAGGGCCAGACGTCGGCGAACCAGGACTGGCCTGTAGTGCGGACCACCTCCGCGGGGAGGCGAGCGTCGTCAGCATGGCGCTCGATCCACTGGGGCCCCAGGTCCGCTGGGATCATGACCGTGCGCCAAGTGTCGTCCGCCTTGACGTGGACTTGGGTCGGTGCCCAGAGCCTGGTAGTGGTATCGCCATGGTCATGGTGAAGGATGACCCAGCCGTCGCGACCCGCAACCGCAGGGTCAATAACGCGGTGGCCCACAACGGTCGCCCCCCACGGTAGGTAGGCGCCATCGTGATGCTCGCCCGGGTCAAGCCAGACCTCGACGCCAGGGGCGTTCACACGGGCCCGCACATCGCGGACGTGGAAGGCGAGGACGTGGTAGGCGGTCGGCTCCTCTTCCGTCTCGATGTGCTCCCACGTCTCAATGTCGCTGCTGTGAGAGGTGGAGTTTCCGCCGCTCTGCCGTGACGAACGCGAGGCGGATCGCCGTGAGCGGGCATGGCCTCGGGCGAGGGCGGCGGCCGCGCTGATGAGGGACGGCATACGGCGGTCGTCGGCTCCCGATGTCGTCGATGAGCGGTCTGGACTGTGTCCCAGGGCGGCACCTGGCTGATAGGTGTGCGATGGGCCAGACGCGGCCCCAGGGCTGGAGCCGCTGGGGCGCGGCGCTCGTACGTCGGACTGCCCCCGCACGGGAACGGCCTGCAAGCCAGTGTACACCAGGTCGATCAGTGGCTGCGGGTCCAGCTGGAGCTTGCGAAGCGAGGCGCGCGGACGGGGCTGGTTGGGGTCGGCCCTGGTGGCTGCTTCGGTGTCGTAGTGCTGTGTAGCCCATGCTCGCGCTGCCTCTGGCGAGTATAGTGCCTGCGGCGGTGGCCACGCTGCCGCGGTGTCCAGCCGGCGCCAGGTGTTTGCTTCCTGGTCGCGGGCTTCAGCCGCCTCGCGGAGGTCTGGGTGATCGAAGCCGGCAATGTGGAGGGCGTGCGCACAGTCGCCCATGCCATAGGTGTGTGGGAGGGCACGGCACCTAGAGGCAGCTTCGGTGGGGGCACACCAGTCCATGCGGATGAGGAGGCCCAGGACCCGTGGGTAGATGAGGCGCGCTCCGTGAGCCTCCCCTTTCACGAAGTTGTGCCAGTTCTCACCGCGCGGCGGTTTGGTAGCCTCGCACATCCAGAGCGCGATGGGTCCCCAGGCGAGGGTGTCGTCTTCGAGGCTGCAGGGCGGGTGAGGCGGCACCGCGTACCACGCGGCCAGCGACGGGTGCACACTCACGTACGTGCGGCCGACATTTGTGGCGGTTCGACCCTTCGCTTCACGGCGGGGGCCCGGCAGGAGGTGACCTCCGTTGAAAGCGAGACGAGCCGCAAGGTCGCCGCGGGTCCCGTGCCAGAAGACCGTGGGCGTGTCAGTGGTGGGTTCACGGAGGTCCCACGTGAGGTAGGGGAAGATCGTCTCGCCTGAGTTCCCACCCGAGTCTTCCAGCACCCAAGTGAGTCGGTTCGGGGGCCTCTGCATGATGTCAGTCCACGGCGCCAACGCTTGGAGCGTTGGGTCATGGGTGAATCGAGGATGGTCGTAGAGTCGCAGGGCGTCTTTGATGTCCTCTGTAGTCACGCCACTGTTACCAAGCGCAAAGCCGTTCTGGTACAGGGAGGTGAGGATGCTCGTCGGCGGCACGGGGACCGCTGGGTCGCGCTGGATGGTGCTGCGTCAGTTGCGCGTCGGTGGCCTGAGGGCTGGGTGGGGCGTACCAGGGCCTGGAGGCGCCTGGGGCCTGGCGGGTGATGCGTAGCGTGCTCGCCGTCGTGGTGGTTGGGTGTCCATGTCGGAAGAGGAACCACGAGCATCTGCATGTCGGAAGATGGACCACGGCCTGTCGAGGGTGCGCTCACGTGTTTCACTTGCCTCGGCATCGGTGGCCTGAGCTGTGGCGTCTTCGTGAGTCGGCGGGTTGCCATAGGCCGCGCCGCTTGTGGGGCCGTCTCGCGGGGACGGGCTAGTCGACCGTGGTGTGACAGACGAGGCTCGCGATACCGCGGCAGTGACTTCAACAATGGCGGCGGTGGTGGCGGTGGTGACCTCGGCGACTGCGGCGGCAACTGCAGCAGCATAGTGTTCCTGTAGCAGCGGGTGTCGAAGAGAGTGCACGTGCTGACTCTCGGGGTCGTCGGGACGCGTGCGCGGCATTGTGTGTGTGGCCTCAACGCACGGCCTCCTGATCGGTTGGCAGCAGCGGAGGCACCACTGGGCCGTGGGTGAGTCCAGGGCGCGCGCACAGATGCGGGCTCCTACGTGTCCGACGGCTCCTTGAGCGAGAAGTTTGGCGCCGACCAGGAGAAGACCGCAAACCACTCCGCCTGTGGCAATAGCTCCGAGTTTGCCGCTGGCCCATTTCAGGGCACCCCAGAGGCCAGACCCGACTGCGCTGGCTCCGCCCGAGACGGTGTCTCTGAGTTTGGCACTGGTCCACTTGAGAATACCCCACAGGGCGGGCGCGGCGTCGTATGCCGTTGTGCGTCGGGGCGTAGTGGACACGGATGGGCCTGGTGCCGCAGCTTCACGGCGTCGTCGCTGCCGGTAGCTGGGGTCTCGGCTCGGTGTCGGCAGGTACCCGTCGATCTGGTCCTTGTACGGCATGGCTACCACGATGGCATACGTGGCCACGAAGAGGCAGATGAGACAGCCGCAGCGTCGGGAGGCCGCTGCGCTGTGCGGGGCCTCGTAGGAGCCGCTGGCGTCAGGGCTCGCGTCCTCGATGGGGTCATTGTCGATGCCAGCCTGCCAGTGGTCGACGGCGCTGGAGTTGGAGTCAGTCGCGTTAGCACGGCAGACAAGGGTGCGGGGCGGGGTCCTGCCACCTGAGGTCTGAAGACGCCCAGATCCAGCCAATGCTGCAGCGGGGCTGAAGCCGCCACTGCGCGGGCTGGTGAGAGCTGGCGGTGCAGTGGAATGGCTTGTCTCGTCGGCGGCAGTGGCGCCTTCGGCGTCGCTGAGCTGTGCGCTGGGGTCGGCCTGGGCCGAGTTGATGGGCGGACTGCTGTGCGACAGGGGGCGCCCTGTGTAGGGTTCGCTGTCACGGTCGCGCTGGGCCGTGTCACCTGGCGGTGTCGTGCCGTCGCGATCCTGGGTTTCCGTGTCGTGGATGGAGTCGTTCTGGCTATCGTCCGACACGTGGAACGAGTCCAGGGATATGTTGCTGATATCGCTGGCCGCGATGTGCTGGAGCAGAAGCGGTTCGGCGTCGGCCGCGGGCTGGTCACACGTGGCGTCCTGGGCGAGGGGGCCAGCTGGCGGTGGTAGGTTTAGCGGTTCCATCGGTGCCGCGGCGAGCTCCGCCTCGACAAGCGGCTGCAGGTCTGGCGGGTGGTGCAGGATCGCATCCGCGAGATACGCCAGGGCGTCTTGGTCAGGCGGAGGGAGGCCTCTTGGCAGCAAGGCGTGGGCCCGTGAGAGGTATGGCGGCAGTGGTGCCGCGAAAGCCTCAGGGCCGACGAGCTGGGCACGAGCGTCCTGGTATTCCAGAAGGAGGCCAAAGTAGCGGGTGGGGTACTCGTGGCTGCCCTGGATACGAGTGAGGTTGCGGTTGGTGCGCTGTCTGTCGGGGCCCGCTCTGCGCCAGATATCCTCGCACATGTCGAACGCGGTGCGGTGGCGCAGGGCGTCGTTTTTCTCCGCGGAATCCTCCTGGAAAAAGTGGTCGTACTGTGGCAGATGGAGCGTCGCCAGGATGTGCGGGACGCAGTCCTCGAGCCATGCCCAGTACACGTCCTGATGGTCCTCACCAGGTGCCCACGCCGCGGCGCACGGTATGAGCCGTGCTCGGATGTTCATCAGGTGCCAGAAAGCGGGGTCCTCCTCGGGTTCACCCCTGGCGCACAGAGGGGTAGTGGGACTCGTGGGGCTAAAGCGGGGCACGACAGCGGGGCTGAAGCCGCCACTGCGTGCCTGGGCCTTGCCAGCAGTCCTGTCGAGGATATGCTGCACGACGGTCGAGGACAAGCTGAGGACAGACTGCGATGCATGTGTCGTAGTTGACGAGGGCGTGCTCGTAGGAGACATGCTGGTACTCGTCGTAGACGTCGTAGTAGCCGTCGAAGTCCCAGGGGGGCAGCGCGTGGGGCGGGGCCCCTGGTGCTGCTCAGGCCAGGCGCTCGCGATGGCGCCCAGCGGCCCGGTGCCGCACGGACCCGCGGCGGCGGTGCTGTTCACGATCGGGTCCAAAATGGCGCTGTGATCGTATTTGTAGATGCTGTCATCGTAAAGGTAGAAGAGCGTCCCACGCTCCGCATGTCGCAGGAAAGCCTCTCCTCCGTGCTGGGGCGCACCGCCTGAAGACGGGTGTGCTCCAGCCAGCGAGGGGAGGGCCAGGCCGCAGGCAAGGCGCCACATGATGGCGAGGCCTGGCGGGCGGCGCGAGCGATGAGCCGAAAGCTGCGTGGCAGCACACGTCCTCAAATACCCCTGAATGCTCAAGCACATTGCTACAATCACGCCCCCTGCAAGATTACGGGTGTCCCTACACCAGATAGCTTGCGCGTGCTGCTGCCAAAACAGACATGAGGTGACAAGAAAGAGATACGACGCGAAGAGGGGAGAGATGCCTCTGAAGGCGCTTCCTCGGAGGGCTGAGGCGGGCTCTCTGAGGCACCTTCAATAGGGTTCCTGGGTGGCCCGACCCTTGTCCTTGCCTTTGTCGGCCCCTGGGGGCCCCGTCCCTGGGGTGACCTGGCCTGGCTGGTCGATCCAACTGCAGGCAGCCACGGGTTCGGCGGCCGCTGCGGCTTCCTCCTTCTTAATTTCCAGAGTGGCCGCTTGTGGCAGGTGGATGGTGCCTCCCGTGAGGTGCCCGAGGAGGGTCTGGATGTCGCCGCGCAGTGCAGCGGCGTCGGCGGTTGCCGTCTGTTGCTGGGTGACGACGGTGGCAAGCCCCCGTTCCAGCCCTGAAACGTGCTCCGTGAGTGTGGCCTGGGAGGAGAGAACGCCCGCAAGCTGCACCTGCATGTTATCCACCGTGTTGGCTAGCAGCTCGTGCTGCTGTTCCATGTGCTGGATGCGGGTCGTGGCAGCATCGGGCGGTTTAGAGGCCGATGCGAAGCGCTCGCCGAAGGTGTTGAGTTCGTGGGAGGCCACGCTGTATTCATCACCTGATGAGAGGATCTCGACGTCGACGACGTCACCTGGTACTTCGGCGGCTGTGGCAGCGTCGCCTTCGGTGTGGCCCCCACCTTCTGCCGCCGCCGTGCCAAGCCAGGGGTCGTGGCCACCTGGTCCTGGGGCGGCCGTCGGTTCAGCGGCTCCGTCCGTGCCGTGCGGGGGTGCAGAGGAGCTGCGGCCTGGGGCGCAGGGTGGCCTTGCGTGCGGCGTGGCGTCACGTTTCCCACTGGAGGAGCGGTGGCGCTTGGCTGAAGGCTCCTCCTTGGGGGTCAGGAGCGGTGCGACGCCCTTGCCTTTGGGCGTGGCAGTCATGAGGTCGTGGAGGTAGGAGCTCTGGGCCGCTTTGGTGAGGAGTGTGCCGGTGGCGGGGCTAAAGCCGCCACCACCGGCTGGCGGCGTCACAGGCTCTGTGATGGTGGTAGGCGTGACGATGGTAACGTTGTCCCGCTTCGGCGCCACCTCAGCCAGCGGGGCCTCGGTGATGCTCCACGGGATGGGGCACCCCGCGACCTGCACCGTATAGGTGAGTGGGGGCCGATGAGCGCGCACTAAGGCAAACTGGGCCGCAGTGGCTGGGTCCCAGGCGGTGTGGTAGACCTCACAGTCCCATTTAACGGACGGGCCCGTGAGAGTCTTGGCGAGCTGGGTCAGCGTGGCGTGGCGTGCCGCAATGCCAGTGATGCGGTAGCGCGTCTTGGCGAGGGTAGCCTCGCAGCCGCGGATGCTGACAGCAGCGGCCTTGGCGACGTCGGACCCCCGCGGAACACGGATCCCCAGTAGGCCTGACTTGCCGTGCCTGACAACTCCCAGGGCTTTGAACTCCACCGACTTCTGGAACGCGTCAGCCATCGTGATGGGCTGGTCCTCAGGGAACCACACGGTCTGATACTTGTCGGCGGTGGGCTCGTCTGCACCTACGTTGCTGAGGTCGTAGGTGGCACCGAGTTGCCCTGATCCCGCCAGGACCTTGTCGACCGCTTGGAGACTGACGCCGAAGGTGGCAGCCAGGGACCTCTTTCCGACGCCCGATCCAAACCTGCCTAGGCTTTTGCAGGGTTCGAGGATGGTGACGGCTTTAAAGTTGCCGTGGAAGAGGGCCTTGAAGGTGTCCTGGAGCTGACTATCGAGCTCCTGGCGGCGAGCGTCTTTCTTGGACTCCTTGTGCTTTTGGCGCGCCTTGTCCTGTGGAGCGGAGTCGCCTCGAAAAGGGCCCTTGGCGCGTGGACCACCGTTCACGGGGGCACCTCCCGAGAACTGGTCCTCGAAGGCCTGGTGCATGGAGGGGACTGCGGCAATGGCCTCGGTCTCGTGTATGGTCGCCCGAATCCAGCAGACGTGGTCGGCAGGGTCGATGGTGGCGACGGCTACCTTTTCCGTGCAGGCGACCTCCTTGGTGCCCAGCTGATACACGGTCACGGGGACGTGCGTGTGGACCACTTTGGGCGCCTTGGGGTGCGCTTCAGGACGGGGACGGCGAGCTCGGTACCGACGTAGTTGTCGTTTTTCGGGCCCATGACAGCAATCGCGAGCTGACCCGTGGCTCGCTTGCCCTGCTCGAGGTGGTGTTGCAGCAGCCGTTCACCACTCTCGTAGTCGTGGAGGCTGATGCTGGGCTTGTACGTCTTGCCGTCGTCAGGCGAGGTGGGTTCGGCAAGGACAGGGACCTTCCAAAAGGCAGGGTCCAAGGCGATGAATTGGGTGTCCGCAGCCTGAAGACGTGCGGAACCCGCTGGTGGGTGCGATGTGTCACCGCCAGTGCGCTTAGGCTTGCTGCGCTGGTGATGATCGAGCGTGTAGCTAATCTGGTTGGCGGCGCACATGCGGATCAGGGCGCTGCCAAGCTTCTTCGTGTTGGACTTGTGCATGTCGTACATTGCCTGGAGCTCGTCCGCGTTCAGTTCGGCTAAGCCCGTTGTAGGCGGCCGTGGGGCGGTCAGACCCCGCTTGCTTGAACGCTGCGATGCAGTCCTGCTTGCGTTGAAGGAGGGACCCTTCAGCAGCAGGGCGCGTGGGGCGGGAGCTCGGAGGCTGCTTAGAAGAGCGACGGCGCTCCGGCTTCTTGGGGGCCATTGCTGCGGGCACTCTGGTGTGGAGAGGTGACGCGAATCAGTAGGGCCCTGCTGGGGCCCCTCCGGTCTCGCGAGGCCTGGGAGTCTGACTCCGAGGCGGGGCGCTTCGCGTCGCGGCTGCGGTCTGAGTGCAGAAGAGAGAGAGAGAGAGAGAGAGAGAGAGAGAGAGAGAGAGAGAGAGAAAGAGAAAGAGAGAGAGAGAGAGAGGAGAGAGAGAGAGAGAGAGAAAGAGAGAGAGAGAGAAAGAGAGAGAGAGAGATTTCTCTGAATGGAAAACAGAGAGAAAAAGAAAAGCTTCATCGCAAAAGTGAACAACGGCCTGACGGACAAAGCGTGGACACTGCGCCACAAAGACGAGAAAATCAGCGCGGCAGCACTCGGCAAGCATTTCAAGAAAGGCAACGCTGACGCAGAAAATGACGAGGCCATCGAGGCCGCGCTGGACGCGATACTCAAGACGGCACGGAGTCACTGCGGGAAGGTGGGCCCCCGACAGAAGCACAATGCGTTTTGGGATTTTTTCCAGGCGCGGGCGCCGCAGACCCAACGAGCCGATCAAAGATTTCATCCAGCGGCGAGCTCAAGCATGCGAGAAGCTACGAGACCTGACCCGAGGAGGCACGTAGGTTTCGGAGGACTTCAGGACCTTCTTCCAGCTCGACATGAGTGGCATCACCGAGACGCAGCACATGACGTTTCTGGGCCAGGCGCAGAACGAGTGCGACTAGGACGCCATTCGCGAGGTCCGGGAGATCCAGGTCGACAACCTGGGCGCGCGAGGCGGACATCCGCGACGCGAAGGAGGACGCAAGTTCCGGTGGAACTCAGCCTTCGGAGCAGTCCCAGAAGGCGACGAAGACGACGGGGACGAAGGCAACTACAGTGGAGACGAGGACGGCGACACGGAGGACGGAGACGAGATGGACATCCTTTCAGCAGGAATGGAGGAGATCCAGACAGCCATGGCGGTGGTCGACGTCAACGACATGAGCGAGGAGGAGATTTCAACCTTCGCGGCAGAGGATCAGACGGTCGTGGGCGCGATTGCGGCAAGGGGCCGTGGCAAGGGCAAGGCAGGATTTTCAGGACCCGACTACACCAAGCAGCGCCAGTTCATCATGGGCGGCAAGGCGAACAGAGGCTTCAAGCAGGGCAATGCCTACATCGACTTTGACGGCAATATCAGCTGCGGCACGAAGGATCTTCAAGACCGACTTGGAGTTTTCCAGAAGGCTAGCAAGTGCGGCGCGTGCGGCGAGAAGGGGCGCTGGGCCGGAGATCCAGAGTGCAGCAAGACCATGCCCGGCCGGCACGGGCGGCGCCTTCGGCGTGGCCAAAGGACGCGGACAGGAAAAGGACGTGCTGGAGGTTTTCTGGCTCGCATTGGCCTGGCCGGAGCCATGCTAGCGACCAGAGTCGGCTTCCCGATGGAGAACTACATGATCAACCCGACCGAGGTGACCAACAACGTCAGCAGCGTGCCGAACACCATGATCGACACGATGGTGGCTGACCATGCGGCACCACCGGGCTACGTGGTACTGGACAAGGCAGCTCTGGCGCCATGCGCCGGAGATCGAGCGACCGACAACCAACTGGAGAAGTTCAAATGCAGATCCCAACCAAAAGCGTGTTCAAGGGAACCAACACGGCGGCGCCAGTGCAAGCAGAAAGCACACAGGCAGTACCAAGCGGCATCCAAGGCAGGGGGACTGCACGCTCATCTTCGAGAGGCTACCCGACTCGGACGCCCTCATGCTCATGAGCGTCGATCAGTTGGACGCCCTAGACACGGTCGTCAAGGTCATGGGCAACCAGGTGACATTCAAGAAGCTATCGGACCAGCCTGCGAAGATTCCCATTCTCGAGGAAGAACCACCCGATGATCAAAATCACGGACTTCCCCAGGGAGACACAACGAGCTGAAGCACCGACCGTCAGCGCCAAGACGCTCGATGTGTGGACTGCTGAAGAAGAAGCTCAGTTTCCTCAAGGCGACCGACCCATCCAGTCGGAGGCGGCCACGGACGCCGGCATCATGACGAAATCCTGGAAGAAGCAGGTAGTCGCATGGATCGCAGAACAAAGGCGCGAGCAGCGGGCTACATGGAGCGTCTCGCGGACCGATGCTCATCGGCGACGCGTGCCCGGGACAGTCGTGAAGAATGTTCACGGCGGAGAGTGCAACGTAACGAAGATGGCAACGAGTGGCGGACTCAAGACGGGTCAATGCAAGGACCCGCGCACCACCGGCGACAACCTGCCACTACCAAGCGTGCAAGCCGCAACCATGAGGGAGCTAGAGGAGGAGGACCCGCGCCTCACCATCGCCCCGTTCCCGCGCGACGGCCTCTCCCCCATCAGCAACTTCTACCCGCCGAAGGAACGTCGGAGACGCCGGGCAAAAGCATTTGCACATGTACAATTTGCCGTTCAAGTGGTCAAGTTTTCGACTGGAGCAGAAACGACATGTGCAATTGGAGAACTTTCTATGCTCGCAGGAATGGGCGATGATACTGCAGGCTCTACCTAAAGATATGCTGATATGGCTTCGTTGTGGCCAGCGTGCTCTTGGCCTACAAGACGACAACGGAGATTTGCTGCTCAAGCCTACGGGGCTTGTTACCTCAGCAGTGGCATTGGCATATGCACTGGAGGTTCGATGCTCTCAAGATCATTGACATGGAGAGTTCAAGGTCGAGGCGGCAAGTCAAGCGACTATGCAGTATGGACACCCGACCTGGCAGAGTGAATCTTGGGGGGCACGAAGCATCAGTACGGGTTGGAGAAGCTGTTTGGAGGTTCGACCATCCTCGAAGTTCCCATCATTACTGACGCGTACCCCGCCACAGGCTTCACGTAAAGCTCAGGACTCATCACGGGCTCGAGCGCGGAGACCTACAACGATTGGCAGCAGGCACCAGCTATCATGAAGACAGCGACCAAGAAGCTGCTTGTTCAGTTTTCTCATGCACTACGAGGCGAAGAGCTCCCGGGGCACATCCAGAACGGCGGAGGCTCACCAGCGGCGACTTCGGCAGCAAAGCTCTTCAAGGGCGAGCTATGCGACGCTCTGCAACGACCGCCATCACATCCGATCACCAACCTACCGAAGTGGACCAAGTTTAATCAATGCCTTGGCATGGACATCGCCTACGTGCCTGTCCTTTACGGAACCATGCAGGCGCCTTTGCTCATGCTCGACTTGTCTGCCGATTTCACCACCATTCAGTGGATGATTAGCGGTGGAGATCGCAAGCCAATCCCCATGTCAAACCATGCCAAGGTTGCGTTCGTGGAGGGCCGGCAGCGCAATTTGATGACGCCGCGGAATCTTCACATCGACCCAGACGCAGCTTTTCGTCTGGAGTTCGAGGCTATGTGCGAGGACCTTGGAATTCCATGCTTTCGAGTGGCACCAGAAGAACGCCAGCTGCATGGAAAGTTGGAGAGGAAGATCAGGTTCTTCAAGGAGATGGCTACAAAGGAGTTTCACGAGCTCGAGGCGAGAGACGACGGGGGCAAATATTGTTGGATATCATATCGCCCAGACCATCAACCGACTCTCTAACAACAAGGGCTTCTCTCCATCTCAAAGGGCTCTTGGCGAAAATCCATTTACACCAGCATCATTTGGAGATCTCAACGCCGACCGGGTGATCGCGGGACAAGTAGCACGCGGATCTCTCACGTGGCACCGATCACAATTACAGGGAACATGTGAGATCGCAGTCCGCCAGGCAGCCAACAGCTCAGCTCTACGACGAGCGGTGCTATCGAATACCCGACCTCAGCCTGGGCCTTGCGAGCGTGGCGAGTGGGCCCACTATTGGCGAACAGGTGGAGGCAAGCGAGATCTGCATCGGGAATGGCATGGGCCAGCTCGAGTTATTGGATGTGATCAGTGTGGCTACTGGCTGACTCACAACGGGATACCCATCCTAGCAGGACCGAACATCCTACGGAGATCTACGCTCAACGAGTTCGAGGACCGCATGCCCGTCGATCAACGAGAATGGCAGGGGGCACCGCGTGGACGGCGCGGCTTTGTGGACCTTCGGAACACCGCGTTTACCGCGCCAAGGGAGCCGCTACAACATGGACTACAACCTCAGCCACCTCCTGCACCTGCACAGCCACCAGAACCCCCATGCGCAGCATATGGGCTGAGTTCTAGCTCGTGACGGAGATGATGAAGATCAACCACTGGCTCGGCGGCGGCGCGTGCAGGTGGAGTGGCCAGATGGCTCGTGCAACATGCCGGAGTCATGGCCCCTGATCGTCGGCACTGAGTCCCGCGGCCTTCACGACGCCATTCTAGCTACACGGAGTGCAAGATGTGCGACGACGACAATTCCGGAAGAGGATGTCATCCCGCTGGACATGCTACTGAGACGACGCATATCTTAACTGCATCACCCAGGCTATTTGGGAGGATTTGTCACGCAACAGTCTGGAGGTTCCTTTCGATATTCCTCTAGTGCGCGACATGGACATGCTCGACATCGCGGCGGAATATACCTAGAGGGCCGAGCAATATTCATCGGGAGGACGTGATCCAGGAGGAGATACACCGCCGCAAGGAGATGGGGCAGAAGGTCCGGCACCGAGAGGGCCTCCCCAATCCAATGGGCTAGACAATCCGCCTCCAGCAGCTACGCCTCCCAACAAGTCCAAGGAGTCAGCCTGCGCGAGCAGCTGACCGTGCACCTCGGGAACCTAGCGCCCCGCAACGACAACGTGCACGACAGAAGTTCAAGCGGAAGACCCCGGCGTCTCAGACAGTCTGCGCGGAGCGCGCACACATCGGGCACAACATTGCCGCGACCGCCACGGACGAGCGCGCTCGTACAGCGCATGCTACCAACCAGGTGCTGTGCGAGGCCTTTTCTGCCGAACGAGCCGATCGGGTGACCATGGCGGAGATCAACGTCACGGAGGCGTTCACTAATGACGACGGATGCAGTCAGGAGCGCGCGGAGAAGACCCTCAACGCGCTTGTCAAGGAGTGGAGTACCTGGTCCAAGTACGACGCAGTCACGGCCATCGCACCGACGATGGCCAAGAAGATCGACAAGGCGTTGCATATCGAGAGTCGTGCCGCACGGACGAACAAGGGCAGCGACTACGACGCCAACTTCCAGCCCAAGCGCGGGATCGTCGGCAAAGGCTTCCAGGAAAAGTACGGCGAGAAGTTGCGCAGCGACTCCCCGACTCGCTCGCCATCAGAACCTGCTGTGCAGCATTGCAGCATGCAAGCGGCTTTCATGCTTTACTGGCGACGCTGCTGGCGCGTTTCTGCAAGGAGTCAAGATCGAGATGGAGCTGTACTTCATGTTGCCCGAGAACCTACCGGGCACGGGCATGCCTGGACTCGAGGGGGGGGGGGGGGGCTACTCAAGCCCAACAAGAGCATCTACGGGGCCAACGACGCGGCATGGGCGCGGTGCATGCGTATCGTCCCGATCCTGTTCTCGTTTGGCTCAAGGCGCCTTGGCTCAAGGCGCCTTGGCTGCCTTGGCTCAAGGCTCAAGGCTCAAGGCTCCCACAGGCGTCTAGCGTGTGTGGGGGGGGGGGGGGGTGCGCCGCCGCGGGGGCGCGGCAGCCATCGCTGCCTTCTTCGTCTTCTTCGGGGCCAGCGAGATTGGTTCAATTTGGGTTTAATCAGTGGGATTTATCAGTGGGACATCACTTTCATCGGTGGGATATCGACTCAATTTGGCGAATTCGCGAATTTGTTGGGTTTTGTCAATTCGGCGCTTCATTTCCATTTCAATTTTTGGGTAACTGGCTCGTACTTACACTTTCGGCCATGCCGACTTTGCAGATTGGAGAAACCATGCAAAAGCTCTTGTCTTTAGATATCGACAAGCAGAAAAGACTGAGAGACGATGCTCGGATGGTAGACGAAGACAAAGAAAATCAGCAAGAGGCCTCGAAGGCTATGAGAACACTGGCGGCCAAGGGTTCTGCTAAGGGTACAGGCCTGGGAGAGAATGGTTCAATTTCTTCAGGGGCTGTCTCGACAGCCACAGGGGCTGACGGATTTTTGGTGCAACTCGAGTCGCTTCTAGATAAAAAGATCGCTCCCATCAAGGACCGTATCGATTCGTTACAACTTGACGTATTGGGAACTCAAAAGGCGTTGGCTCAGGAATTCTCAGTAGCCGTCATTTTGATCAATGACCACGAAGTAAAGCTTGCCAACCTTGAGGCAGGTGAGACCGAGGTGCAGAAAGCCTTCAACGAAAGGGTTCTGGCTGTCGAACTGGAGCAGAAGTCCCTGCGCGCGGAAATGGCAGCCAAACAACTAGAAAGCCAGTCAAGCCAGGGTTCCTCCAGGAAAAAGGGTCCGCCATGGGCCAGCACCCCAAGAGCAGATAGAGACATCTTCATTCTCACCAACTTGGGCTGGAATCTCAAGAAGCAGGAGGCTCTGGAAAAGGCGCGGGCGATCCTTCGCCGAGCAGACGTTCCCCAGCCCACGCATATTGTTGCACCATTTGGGTATGGGAGTTGCGTTGAGATCAAATGGAGTTCGATCGCGGTGGGACTTCAAGCGGCAGCTACGATCCGTGATCTCAAGATCCCTGGGTACCTGGAAAATTTGATCTGGTGTGGACAGATCAGTACTAAGGAGGAGCGGGGCCCAGCAAAATTGTTCAAGACAGTTTCAGGTGCACTGGAAAAGGCAATGGGAGATCGCACAGACAGTTATGTGATTTGTTCTCGGACTCGAAAATTTTTCGTCTTGGACCATCAGATAGGTGTTATCAAGGATGGGGAATTTCAGTGGCACGAGTCTCTCAAGGAGATCCCCGATGAAGCGCTCCGCAAGACGCTGAAAGACACCATCGACGAGGCACTCTCTCTCTGAGATGCCTACGTGAGGGGTCTCGTTTGTGCACTCAATGTGCAGGGCAAGTGGGCCGACGAGACTCAAATGCAAGCCAACCTAGATTTGCTCGAGCTGAAGTGCTGGGGCTTAATTTGTATCTTAGAGGCGGATTTCAAGGGCTGCCTTCAAAACGATGGGCTACTACGCCCTGTTTTCAATGGCCACGCTTACTACCGCCATCACTCTGGCCCCGTGTGTAGGGCCATGGGCGTGCTTGTGCACAAATCTCTGAGAAAACGTGTGAAAGACATTGTCTGCGATTGGAGATCTATCCGTGTTGATCTTCGTCCCGACTGTCTCGATGGATGCCACCATCATGCCAGATCCTTTCTCTTCTCTCATCTTGCCCATGATTTTTTCCATGATTCTCTGAACTGTGCCATCCAACTCGGTCGATCCCGCCCTGTGGGGTCCACTCTCTCTTGGTTGGGGGACATGAATGCCGATCAAGGTAACGGAGACCAGAAATTCCGATCGTTCTGCGAAGCTTGTTCCCATCTCGATCTCCATTGGTGCCCTCTCAGGTTCCAAGAGACTTCCATGCAATTCACTAGGAAGCCCGATGGTGAGCAGGCGCTCTCTCAAGCCAACAGCACAATCGATCACATTGCTCTCGCCAGGAGTGATATCTCTTTTGACTGTTTCGCCTGCTGGGCGGGCGTCCCTGGGGACCATGCCCTTATTGGCTGTGATGTCCTGGCCTTTCACCAGCAGGTTCGTAAGAGAAGACCTCTCCTATGGACTCCTACAAACATTTTGGAGGTTAGGAAGATCGCCCAGGGTCTGTTTCCCGAATCAGCGGAACTTATTCGTCTAAATGACGAAGAACAGCCCGATTCATGTGCGGTCAGGTATCATGATCCAAGGGACCTCACCCTCTCCTTTGATTTCTGGGAAAACATGTTGGGCCAGGTTTATGAAGCGACTCAGGCTCTCCCAAGGAGTTTTAGGAGATTTGCCGAAGAGCCATTTTGGGTCAAGAGTCTCAGGACACGGTTCAACTCCGAACTTAACGAAGCCACGAGGGTCGCCTTGGGTCAGCTCCTCTTGAAAGCTCTTAAGATAACTAAACTTCAACGCGATTTGGCTCAGGTTGCGCTTAACGCCTCTCAAGGAAAACGGGTCTGGGCCTCCCGCAAGTCTCTCCTACCCATATTGGGTTTCTGTGTAGATCAAGTCAAGATTTTTGAAGTGGACCGCTGTACCACACTGGTTGCTGAAGAATACAGCGAGAGGTGGGGACTCTCAGAATCGGAGCGTCAGGAGGACATCGCCTGGCTTCGCTCCTTGGGTTTCTTCAACTTCTACGGCGACCCCATCATTCCCTCCTTGCTGGAGGACGCGCTGGACGACATCAAGGCCCCCCGAAAGATCGACACAGAGTTCGCCTGTACGGCTGTAGTAAAAGCTTCGGGCTGGCCCCAAAGGCTCACGGGGTGTATACAGGCCTGCTTAGGCGACCCCGAATTTTGGAACGACGTCACATTCGGGGGCCACCTGGGTAACAAGATCAAGGGTTTTGGAACCCCTTCTCAAACTAGAGTTGTTATTCCTCAGCCTGCAATTGCCAAGATTGGGCACGCATATGTGGCAAGGGCCATTCTGCCAGTTCTGGATTCATACACTGATTCTAAAGGTCTCAAGGGTCTGATTTTTGGGCTCAGCAAAGGTGGACAATTACAGGAACTTCACACGAGTGTCTATCACATTTTAGAATATGGCCGAGATCACTTTAACAAAGGAATGGTTGGGATTACTGATATCAAAGCTCACCACGATCAGATTCGTTATGGATTAGTCCTGCGGAGTCTATTGGGACGGGGAGTCCCTCTTTTCTTAGCAGTGGGCTGCATCAGGTTGCATAGGAACCCTCGAGTTTCCATCTCACTTTTGGACTCAAATACTGGGATTATCCAAAGAGACCGTGGGTTGATGCAAGGAGCTGGGACGGCATGCATACTGGCGCGCGTTTCCGTAGAAGATTGTTTCGCCTCCACCCTGGAGAAAATCACCCATTCTTCTTTGGGAATCTCTATCCGTTGCGAGCAGTTGGGCTTCGATTTCAGGATTGCTCTTCTCAGCTGGTCAGATAATATCTTCGTGGTGGCGTCCTCGGAACAAGACCTTGCAACTCTGACCGCACTGGTAGAGTCGGAGCTCTGGAATGAACATCGGCTCAAACTCAAAGACGATCGGGAAATCCTTCCGGCCTACCCCTACTTCTTTCAAGGATACAAGTGGTCTGATCCCTTTGGGAAAACTTGGTCTGTTGTACCGGAGGCCAAAGTGCTGGGTCCAATTCTCTCCGCCACTGGTTCCTGTCATGAAGATGTCAAGCAGGGTATTTCACACATCAACAAAGCCTTTTGGGCTAACAGTAGGTTCTTGATTAACGAGCAAATCCCCATGTCTAAACGTCTCTCTAAACTTAACTGTATGGCGGGGGGGATTATCCGATCCAGAGGTGCTGCCTGGGTCCCTTGTAAGACGACGGCGGATTTGATTACCAAGGCCCAGAATCAATGTATCAGGATCATGTTGAAACTCAGAAGGCTCCCGGGGGAATCTCCCGAGCAATTCAGTTTACGCAGAAATCGCAAAACCAAGGGGTTCAAAGAGGTCTCATGGGCTATTTTCCATTTGGATTCAGCTATTAGTTGGGTTTCTCACATGCAAAGACATCCAGAAGATTTTTCGTCGAGGCTGTTTCAATATTGCAAGCATTGGGTTATTCAGAATCGCTCCTTTGACAACTTTGGTGGCAGCCGTACCCACTCACGCTCGCATAGGGGTTACGTTTTCAGGTATGACAAGGATGCCTGGACCACATTATTTTCTCCTCAGGGCTCTCGGGACAAAAAGTTTCGTTTGGGTCTTGCTCAAGAAATGCTTGATTGGGTTCGGCAACCGCTTCACCTTCGCCTTCAGTAGCCATCGGCTTTGTCTGGCGCAACCCAGACACACATTTGCTATCGTACTGCGCCCAGCGGGGCTACCTTTACTTTCACCACGGACACCTGTTACTCTCAGGATCTGGATTTGATTGGGAATCAGATTCAGCCGACTATCCCCCTTTTCTTTGGATTCGATCGCCACGCCTTAGATCGTTGGGCTCGTAAGCGTCTGGTTAAGATGGAAACGAAGCCCGTGCTTACCTCGAATGAGAAGAAAGTCGAGCTGCAGAAGAAGCTCGAACAGAAAAAGGAGGACCAAGCAAGGACAGTCGAGTTCAAGAATCAGGGTCTCAAGGCCAAAGCATCTTCAAGTGCTGACCCTCGCGAAGCCAGGGTACTCCCCACGCCGCCCCCAGCACCTGTGCACAGGGGAGCCTCTGCGTCTCGGAGCCGTTCACCGATTGCCAGGAAGATGCAGTACTCAGGTGGGTTCAAGAAACAACTGCAGGGTGGCGGGTCGGGGTCGAAGCCCGAGTCGGATGATGCCTTGCCAGAGACGCAGGACTACCGTGGGGAAACACCTGTCAAACCTGTGGGCGGCACTACCTGGGAAGTACCGTCTTCGGGATCACCAGACTCCAGGAGTTCTTCCTCTGGCTCTGAAGCGGAAGTCGACTCGCCTGACCGAAGGTCGCAGCCTGCTCCAAAGAGTTGGGAACAGGATAAGAAGCCCTGGATCAGCAAGTTGGGCCCTCCAGTGCTGAAGTCTCAGTTGGAGTACGATCACTCGGGATGCCCAATTTTCGCCCCAAAGGGCGGCACAGACCACACCAGCTCAAGGCGTTACATTATGGCTTTCGTTCCCCAGCTTACAGGTTTGAACGCCTTCAAGGCCAAGGTCGGGGAACACTTCCAAATCATCACAGTTCGTGAGCTTACTTACGCCTTTCATTATCGACAATCAAGGTCCACTGGTTTCAGACAGTATCCCAGTTCTGGGAGAGCACGGCTATCTCACTACCAGGGACGTCACGAAGATTCTATGGCATTTTGGGCTCAACACGTTTCGTTCCAAGGATATTCATTTGTTCAATGCGCGGTTTTATACCAAAGAAGCGTTCATTGGCCCAGAGGTCTGCCCTAAGAAGGAGAGGCTACACGACAAATCTCAGATCTTCGCTGGCAGCTGCATTGTGGCACTCCCCTACGTTAAGGACATGTTTGAAGATGTTGGTGATCTTATCACGGTGGAGTCTGGCAATAACGGTGCCAATGTAAGGTGCCATCTGTTTTGCAAACCTCGTTTCCTGATGTGACCGAGGCAGTTCAGAAGATACAGCTAAAGTGCTTCTTCCCTTCGGGTCCTCAGCTCTCTTCTTGGTTCAACTCTGGATCAATCTGTGATTTCAAGGGCTTTCAGTGGGACCCCAGGCCATTTCTCTGAGGCAGGGATTAAGTTCTGCTCTCCTCAACACGTCCGTCAGGGCCAAAGTAGTGGGGTCGATTCTTGCTCTTTGCCCACAGCCTCGATGGGACATTTCTTAACTCGGGATTGCTTCGCTCTTAGTTTGGTCCTTCACTTCAGTTCAAAACGGGCTTGGATGGGATTGCCAATTTCATCACTTTGCCAGGATTATGGCTTTCGATTCAATCTGGGAATGCTTGGGATTACAAGTGTCTCAGGGCATTAGGCCTTCAGGTCATTTCTCATGAGCTGGGACTGCATCATATTCTTCTCAATTCGGCTGACGGGGTTAAGTGGGGTTGTTTCTCACTCTTTGCTCAAGGCCTCGAAGTTTCAAGTTTCTTCTTGGGGTAGTTTGGCGACCAGTTTGCTTCTTCACCTCAGTACAAATGGGTTTGGCCTGGGATTGTTAATCTCACTTCGCTGGCCAGGACGATGACTGCCGTCCGATCCCTGATAAAGTGCATCTCTTCCCTATCTCACCATCTTTTGAATCCACATCTTTCGGTTGTCCTGATGTCCTGGCTGCTTTCTGTAGTCATTTTGGTTCAATTCGCTTCGCCCGTTCTGCTCCAACCTCTTCTCAAGTTATCTGGGAACACACTCTCATGCTTGCCCCTCAGAGAGTCGTCAGGCCATGGAATTCAAAGTCCCTCCAGTGCTGTATCTTCGAGGCGTGGGCATCCGCCTGCCCTCGTGCACTGGCAATCGAAAGTTCCGAGATCGTTCCTGTAAATTCAGGATCATACAACCCACGGAAATGCGTCACACTCCACATGTATGAGAAGGGGCGCGAATTCGAGATACCTCTCAGGCAGCTATGGAATCTCTTTGAGGAATTTTTCTCAAGTAAGGCATGCAAGAACCTTATTGGGATCGTGGGAATTGCAGTACGCTCTATGTCTTTTGTACAGATCAAGACAATGTCATACAAGGGCGCAGTGTTCTACGACAACCGCTGGTCAGATCCTGGGAATTTCATTTACACCGTCTGGTGGAATATTTGGGGTCAAATGGCCAGGTATCTTCAAAGACGACAACCTACCAGTGCCTCGTCCAAGTCCATGGAGGAGCTTCGCTCAGTCGCTGGTCGTGTCACCGATGTACAGAGGATGGTCCGAGAGCGGTGGAACAGGGAACCCGACACTTCTCGATGGCTAGAGCTTATTGGAGATTTGATGGAGCTAGGGTTGGGAGCGGGGTATGTTGACCCAGATCGGTTCTGGAACATAATTCAGGGGATTTCTCCCATCATCTGCTCCATTCGGTCTATTTTGACGTTTGCTGATCAACATGGGTCTTTTGCTAGGACCGGGAAAGACCGTCGCCTTTTTCGCGGCCCATGTGCACCTCACACTCGGAAGTTTGCCGTGGCAATGTTTCACGGAATGCAAGTGCACAAATTTAATGTTACGGAATCTTCAGAGGTCTGGGTATCTTACCTAATTGCGGCCTCAGAGAACAGGCTCCAATACTAATGGAGCGGGGGTATTTGACGCCCCACGGAATTTGCATTTGGGTCTGTATCGAGACCTCTTTGTGTTCTCCTCTCTCCTCCTTGCCTCCCACCTAGGGGATTGGCTGACACCAGGAGATGTCACTTGTGCGATTCTATCTGGGACCCGCCTGGTCCATGCGACCTTAGGGACACCGTGGCTTCGCAACAATCCCTCCTTCCTCAGGATGCCTCTGTGTTTTGGGACTCGAGTCTGTTTTTCTCTCTTGGGGTTTGGGGGGATGGGCCCCTCCCCTTCCCTTGCCTCCTGTCGGCTCCTGCAGTCTCGGGCTCAAGCTTTCGGTATGCTACTCCCCAAGGCGTCGGACCCTCACGTTATCTTTCAGGGGAAGCTTTGCAGGTCTAAACGCAAAGTCTGCTTCCTGTCTAAACAAGATCTTGAGGCACTCTCATACTGCTCCACGCCGCTATTCCAAAGGGTGGTCAAGTTGCCAGCCCGGTTTCTTATGCCATCGGACCTTGGCGGTCCTCATTTCACATATGACTGGTGCAAAATCCCGCTTTTCAAAGCTTGTCGGGACAGCGGCTTTAATGGACTGTATGTCAACGTTCGGGGTCCCGACGAAAGGGTTCGGAGAGTTCCTTGGAAGGAACTGGCTGCTGGTCAGTAGCCGTTTCGCCTCAAATCCTGACGGGAACTCTCGTCCGAGACGGCTGGGAAACATCCATATCCAATTCCAGGGGATGGCCAAACGCAGCCTTCCAGTCAAGCTAGCCGCCAAGAAGCGTCTCAAGTGGACACACGGCTCAGGAGGAATGTGGAACTACTGTGAAGAGGAAAAAGTCTACACCAAAGTCTGGTATACGGAGTACTATGACACGTGGTTCGACCCCGAATCGGGCTGGCCTCACCCGGTTGTATGGTACCTGTCTGACTACTGGTGGGACGGAGACTTCTTTGTGGAAAAGTGGCGTTGGAAGTACCCGTGAAGGCCATTCCTGGGACTCCGACAGACTGAACCTCCTGGTGTCTGCGGTGCATGGGCCTGCGGCTTTTGGAGGACTCTCAGTCCCCCTCAATCTCTCCTGCATGTTCTTCAACGTTGTTGGTTGGCAAAATACAAAAGGTTATAAACATTCCCAGCCATCTTGCGTCCTCCATACTTGTTTGAATTCAACCTTACTCCATATGTCTTGATATGCCTGGGGTGGGTTCTCACGGTTGAGTTCTCACTCGGCTTTGACAATCCATTTTGTATGCCTCCGTATCTTCTGGGTTCATTGCGTGCTTGGGACATTCAGTTTCTATTTCAGACTCTCTTTCAGTACATTTATCCGTCTTGGTTGCTACTTATGTTCAATGGGTTTCATGGGACTTATGGAAGATTTCTTCACTTCTTACTTACTTGAGACCTTGGGACCATATACCCTCAAGATTGGCTTCAAGAGTTACTCAAGTCACTCAAGATATTGTTGATCAATTTGAGCATACTCCATTATCTTGCATTACGTTTCTCATTCTTCTCATCTTCATTCAAAGCAAGAGAGACCTTGTGGTGGGATTCATTTGGGACATCGGACAATCTGTCATTCATGATTTCTTTCAGTATCATGGGTTTCAATCCTGGGCTGGGCTTCACCTTTCTTCTGCTTCATCCCTCTCCCGCCTCTCCTCCCGCTTCCCTCTTTCTCTACCGTGCGCATTTGGCGTATTGGTGGCTTCTCAGGTTTGTGTTTTGGGAGAACCGACCTTTCAAGGCGCTTCATCATCATCATCATCATCTCGTTTGGCTCCGAGCAGCTGCAGTTCGAGACGGCCGCGTTCAGACTCATACATCGTGGCATGCTGGTGGGTCTCTTGTGCTTACACATCGACGATGTGCTCATCGCTTTCGACGTGGAGAACAACCGCGAGCTTTGCAGCAGCGCCATCAAGAAGCTGAAGGGGCATGTAGAGTTCTGTGCAGAGCACGCCAGAAGGAGCGGCATGTACGGGCCGACGCTTCAAGCAGGACCATGACTATGTAATATCGATCGACATCGGCGAGTACATCGACGGCATGACCGACTACCGAATGGCCCTTGAGAGGTTTAGGCGGGAGAAGGAGAAGTTCACCGCAGCTGAACACCGAGCGCTAGGAGGCACGAGTGGACAGGTTCAGTGGGTGGTACGGCTTTTGCTTCACAAGTACAGCTTCGAGGCATCCAGGCTGGCAGGCCAGCTGACTCAACCGACGGTGCAGGACATGAAGGACATGAACAAGCTTGTTCGTTCCATCCGCCGCGAGGGGGAGATGGTGATGATGTTTCGCGGAGGTTTTGAATTCGAGAAGTCTGTGGCCATCGCCCCGCGCGACGCCTCATTCGACAACGTGCCGAACCACGAGGGCCAGCGCGGATTTTACATCATTGTTGGAGATGGCGACATGACGGAGGACCACGCCAAGCTCTACCCATGCATACTTTTATCCTGGTCAAGCGGACGTATCGGACGTGCTGTACGGAGTGCCCTATCAGCGGAGGGCTACAGTTGTTCGGAAGCTCAAGATGTGACGTTCTGGGCTCGCGCAGCGTGCGCATGCATTTTTTCTCCCAACAAGCTCGGCCATGAGTACCGTTATGCAGCTGAATATTGGCAAGGTGTTTTGGTTACCGGCTCTCGTTCTCTATGGGATTGCACGGTCAAGGAGCGCGTCCACTTATCCGACCGGAGGCTTTCACTCGAGGCCGCCATTATCAGGCAGGAGTGCCAGCGTGGAGGTATCAAGCGGGCATGGCCAGAACAACAGCTAGCCGACGGGCTCGCCGAGAAGATGGATACACCCTGCCAAGACCGAGTCTTTCATGAGGACCTCTGGTATTTCGGACCAGATCCCCGTACACCTCCTTTCCGGAAGCGCCAGCTCACCGACCTGCGGGAGGAGCTACATCGATCCCAACGGGTGGAGCTACAGGAGGACGCAGACACTCTCAACGCCAACTACGCACGCCCAACAGATCACAGCGCCATGGGCGACATTAAGCAGAATTGACGTACACGAGGTCGCGCATACAGCTGAAGTGAGTTCCGCAGCGAGTTTCGCGTCGTCGCGCGCGATGCGTGCAGCGTTGTTTTCAGGCGTACTGGCAAGCAGCTGTTCATCGGGATCAGCTCCCCCGTTCTTTGCAGCAGGTACTGCAGCGAATGCAGCGCGTGACCCATCGATGCATCGACAAGCTTCACGCGCCCAGGTGGAGCCGTTCGATTAGTGGTCGCAGTTTTTGCTTTCGCCGTCTGGAGTGCTTGCTCTTGGAGTTTCCATCGGGGCGCTGATCATGGCCGCGTTTCGTTTTTTGTTTCAATGTCTGTCCAAAGGGGCAGGGGGCTAAGCAGATAATTCAGCATGTGCCGGAGGCTACTGCATGCAGCGCCGCCGAGGGGCGCCTGCGCGCCGCCGGATTCGACTTCAACAAGCCACCGGACACACATGCGACGTCTCGCTCCAGCATCGCCATATTGGCGGGCATCGCGGGGCCATCCGCCATCGACAAGATGAAGACCGACGACCTTGCGAGGCGGACGCCTGCAGACATCGAGAGGAAGCTAAACGCCATGCCGAGCTACGCATTGCAAGGGATTTGCGCGAGTTGAAGCTCCCGGCGTCAGGCATCAAGGTGGACCTTGTGGCGAGGATCGTCAATCATTACAACCGTGGTTGGGACTTGTCTCGTTTTAACGTGAGCACGCGGCAGTGTTTCTTCGACAGGTGCTGGAGCACCAATGCTGAATGCAGGTTCAGATAGCGCGCTGTCTCTTACAGTGTAAGGCTCTTCATGCAAGCTGCTGATCCCCAGTTTCTTAGCTGCAAAAAGTAAACTATGTGTGAAGATGAGCAGGTCTTGTGCTCAGTTCGAAGCGCAGTAGATCAAACAGTTTTGATATTTTTCAATTCACTAGGTGTTCGAGGATTTGTTAACACAACATAACATCACAAGTTGTGTGCCGTTGCCTTTTGTGCTCTAATCATATCAGGGGATCCATTTTTGAGATGTCAGCAGATAACAAGTTATCAGATGTGCTCCAGTCGTTGCCTGGGGTTTCCCTGATTTCAGACTGCTGTGTGTGATTGATCGCGTGGCGACCACTTTCATAACGCTCGACGTCGCGGAGCTTGCAGCGATGAAAGACATCGTGCGCCCATTATCGTTGACACTTGGGACCGTCTCAGGGCCCTCTTGGGTTGCATTGGGCACCTCTTGGACCGTCTTGGGGCCCTCTCGGGCCGTCCCAGGGCCGTCTTGGGGGCCTTTTGAGCCGTCTTGGGGCGATCTTGGGGGCCTCTCAGGCCGTCTTGGAGCGTCGGGAAGCCGAAAAGGCGAGAGGCCAAACACTTTCAAAAACTAAAGGAAAAGCAATGGTTTTTGCTTCTTGGGGCCCTCTCGGGAGGCCTCTTGGGGCGTCTTGGAGGCTTCTTGGGCCGTCTGGAGGCCATCTTGGGCGTTTTGGAGCGATCATTCGGCTATTCTGGGCCCTCTTGGAGCGTCTTGGGGGTCTCTTGGGGCTCTCTTGGCCCGTATTGGGGGGGGGCTTTTTGGAAGCTCTGGGGGCCCCCAGGGTGCGTTGGGGAGCTCGCCCCTCCACCCCCCCGCCCTCCCCTGGCCCCCCCCTCTAATCGGATTTTGGACCCCTGGGGAGGGGGAAAGGGGGAGGGGGGCAGCCAAATGTTTCACACGCCTTTTCACCTCCGGCAAGCGGGGGTCGGCGGACTACCTTTTATGTTGAAATCGACGCTCTCGCTGCAGACATCCTCAGAAAAGTATGAGGAACACGGCAGACCAACGCAGCTGTATGTTTCGACGTCGTTTCCAACAGTTGCCATTTCGCCAGGGACATCCTCAAAATTTCAAAAGTTCCCAGCATCTGAATGGTATCGTTTTCTAAGTGCCTCAAGGCAGAGAAACAATATCCCAAAAAGGACCCCAAGATGGCTCCAATACCGCCCTCAAGACTGCCGAAAATTACGATTCGCTTGGGATAACTTCAAAGCATGAAGCACATCTGACATCGCCCTTCAAGAAATGCGTGCTTAACATCGTATGGGAATCGCTCTCAAACTGCTTCAGGATAGCCCCAAAGAGCCTTCCGATAACGACGGCTTCGCTAGGGACATCCTCAAACATGATATCTTCCTAGCGTAATATTCCAACCATGTCGTGATAGCTTCAATACTTCGCAAAAGAGCCCCACATGGGCCCCAGGATGACCCCACGAGCGCCCTCAAAACGACAAAAAAATACGATTTCGCTAGGGGCATCCTCATCAAACTAATAATTTACCAGCATCGCTTTTGCAAACACAAGCGTTTCACCTGATACATCCTCCCCAAATGGGGATGTAGGAGGATCTGCCATCCGACGATGTTCCTTAAAAGTGAGTCTCTCTCTCTCTTTCTCGCTCTTTCTCTCTCTGCAGACATCCTCGCGAACATGCAACGTTGAAGTCTATTCCGAACTCTTGGCTTCTTCGAAATGTAGCTGCCGCTGCAAACATCATCAAACATGCAAGTTTTCGGTACCATCCCAATACATATGAAGTTCGTGCTGGTTTGCTGTCCTCCTGTGGTCTGCCGTGCTGGTCAGCCGTGCTCCTGTGGTCTGCCGCGTTGGTCTGTAGAGCTATTGTGGTCTGCCGTGTTGCTGTGGTGTCCCGTGTTGGTTTGCCGTGCTCTTGTGTTACCGTGCTCCTGTCGACTGCCGTGCTCCTGTGGTCTGTCGTGTTGGTCTGCCGTGCTCCTATAGACTGTCGTTTTGGTCCGCCGTGCTCCTGTGGTCTGCCATGATGGTCTGCCGTGCTCCTGTGGTCCGCTGTGTTGGTCTGCTGTGCTCCTTCTCGTTCTGCCGTGCTGGTCATCCGTTCACTTGTGGTCTGCCGTGCTGGTCTGCCGTTTTGCTGTGGTCTGCCGTGCTCGTCTGCCGTACTGCTGCGTTGTTGGTCTACGTTTCTGAGTTTCTGTGACGTCCTCAGCAGGACATTCTCTGGCAGGCTTCGTTGACAAAGCGGCGATCCCCGTTCTTGTCCGGTCAGGTTTCTGAAAAATTGCCGTTTCGCTAGGGGGCATTCTCAAAAAATCGGTTCCGGAAGGGGTTCTGAGCCAACATCATCGTGGAATCGCTCCCGGAGGGTTCCAAGATGGCCCGAAGGAGTACCCAAAGGCTCCCCGGAGGACCCCCAAAGCGCCCCAAGGGGCACCCAAGAGGCCCCCAAGAGGCGCCCAGAGGCCCCCAAGAGCGCCGGACGAGGCTCCCATACTGCCCAAGAAAGCCCCAAAACGGCCCAAGAGGGCGCCAAGATGGCCCAAGAGAGCCCGCGCATACCCTCGAGACGCGCCCAGACAGCCCAAGAGGGCCCAAGAAGCCCCCAAGAGGCTCCCCGAAGGCTCCCAACAGGCCCTCGAAAAGGCTCCCAAGAGGGCCCCAAAGGGCCCAAGTGAGCTCCAAGAGCCCTCGACGGCCCACGAGGTCCATCATGCGCCCAGGGCGGCACACTAGCTCGACAGACCAGCAAGGCAGACCAGCACAATGAACCGACATTTAGTACATGTCTTGGTCTGAGGTGTTACGTTTCTGAGTTTCTTTGACGTTCTCAACCATACATCCTCTGACAAGCTTGCTCGATAAAGCGGCGCTTCCCGTTCTTGTCCGGTCAGGTTCTTGAGCTCCCGTTGGTGCAATCGAGTACCCTCGAGGGCCGGGGGACTCAAAGTGTCGGTTCGAAATGCCCCTCGTGGTCTTGGGGCCCTCTTGGGAGTTTCTTGGGCCGTCCTGGAGTTCTCTTTGGGGCCTCCAGAGCAGCGTTGGACGCTGTTAAGAGCAAAGAAGCGAATACGCAAAGCATGTACGTTTTCCCAGCGTATTGGGACGGTTTTTGCTTCTTGGGACTTTTTCTGGGGTCGTCTCGGAGCCCTCTTGGGCCGTCTGGAGGCCATCTTTGGTGTTTTTGAGGCCTCCTCGACGTGTTGGAGCCCAGCTCCAGCTTCAATGGCATGGTGGACATCTTGGAGGCCGCGGAGTGCAGATTTGGGGGCTCTGGGGGCCCCGGGCATGCGCCGGGGAGTTCGTGCCCCAACCCCCGGGGAGCTCGTGCCCCCCCCCTGCCTGAACGGTGATTTTGGGCCCTGGGGAGGGGGGAGGGGGAAAGGGGAAGTGGGACAGCCAACTGTCTCGCACGCCTTGTCACCTCTGGCAAGCGGGGGCCGGCGGATCCGCATGATGATCGGTTGCGCGGGGGCCACGTTCGTCACAAATCAGTTCTGGTGCTCCCTCATGTTCGCCCCGAACGTGGTGGGCACCGCCAACGCGACCGCAGCGGGGTGGGGCAACCTCGGCGGCGGCGTCACACAGATTTTCATCGTGTGGTGCCTGTTCAAGCCCTTCCAGGAGATGGGCGCGAGCTCTGACACGGCCTGGCGCCTGTCCATGGTCGTCCCCGGTTGCGTCTTCGTCGCGGTTGCCATCAGCATGAAGCTGTTTTGCTGGGACATGCCAACGGGGCCCCGCTTCAAGACCAGCGACACGGGCAAGACATCAAACGCGTCGATGTGGGACTACGTGGAGTGCCTGAAGGACCCCAGGATCGTCATTATGATCTTCCAGTACGGCGCCTGCTTTGGCACGGAGCTGGTCATGAACGCGCAGCTGGCCACCCATTTCCGCGTCTACTTCCAGATGGAGGCCGGCGCTGCCTCTGCCCTGGCAGGCTCCTTCGGCCTGATGAACTTGTTCGCGCGCTCATTGGGCGGCATCTTCAGCGATTTTCTTTTCGCCAGATTCGGTTTCTCTGGCCGTATTTGGGCTCAGTTCCTCTGCCTTTTCCTCGAGGGCATCTTCCTGCTCGGCTTCGGATCTGTGGAGAACTCGCAGCCATGGTACGTCGCCCTGGCCGTCTTGCTGTGTTTCTCTCTCTTCGTGCAGATGACCGAGGGCACCAGTTACGGCATCGTGCCGTTCATGAACCCGAAGCAGCTCGCGTGCACATCCGCGCTGGTGGGGGCGGGCGGGAACTTGGGCGCCGTGATCGCCCTGTGGTGTTTCTACAACACCCTTGGGCCCATCGACACCCTGCTCCCGTTCAAGGTCCACGGTGCCTACGTGATCTTTTGGGCGATGACCTCTCCGGCGTTCTACTGGGCCGACAAGGGCGGCATGTTCTGCGGCGCCAGTGACCCCGCCTTCCAGAAACCCGCGCCCAAGGAACCAACAGTGGCTTAGATCCAACTCGAGGGCCAGCCAGAGCGGCGAGAGAGAATCACAGCGCAGCCGCTTCTGCTAGATTTTTCCGTTGGGGGACAGTTGGGTGCCTGATGGAGTCTCGTACTTTTGCTGTCTCCGGGCGGCCTCGGGGGCCAAGGAGGGGGCCATTCCGGTGGCCGAGGAGGAAATCAACATTTGAGCGTCTGTAGAGGGCGAGCAGATGCCCCGAAGCGATGCTGGTCTGGAGCTCAGCACCGTGACTTTGTGGCGTTCCTGCGTCATGAGAGCCTCCGTAGAGGGCGGCCAGATGCCCCGAAGTGATGCTGGAGCGAAGCCCAGCACCGTGACTTTGTGACGCCCGACGTCTTCCTTCCCTCTTCCATGCCTCCCAAGAGTGCCCTACCCTCCCCTCCCCCGTCTGGTTTCCAATAATTTGCCGGCGTGAAGTGCGTGTCTGAAGGCCGTCTCATGCAACGGCAGAGCAATTTGTGTGTACGTTTTGCGGCCGCACTTGCGCGGCGGGAGGCAAGTTAAGCAAATATTGCTTGCTGTTTGGTTCAGAGCGAGGGTGCGAGCTTGACGGCCGTCTCTCAGCCCGCGTGCCATCCTGGCCCGCTAATCGGAGAAGGAGGACCATCGGAGGGGAGAGAAAATATCGCTGGTTCGGGGTGCCCACGTCACCAACCCCGACCAAGGATACCCCCCATTGGAAAGCACACACAGATGAAAGTGGCTGCTTGGTACGCCTTGCCTCATCATCCGCCTCCTCTGCCTCTCTCCGCTTCGTCCTCCCTCCCCCTTCTCGCACCTCGTCTCTCCTCCCCCTACCCTCCCTCCTCCCTCCTCTCTCGTCCCTTGTCCCTTCTCCATCCTCGCTCCTCCTCCTCCTCCCCCCCCTCCTCCTCTTCCTCCTCCTCTCTGTGACGACGACCGACGACGGCGGCGACCGACGACCGACGACCGACGACCGACGACGACCGACGACCGACGACCGACGACCGACGGCCGACGACCGACGGCCGACGGCCGACGACCGACGACGACCGACGGCCGACGGCCGACGACCGACGACCGACGACCGACGACGACCGACGACCGACGACCGACGACCGACGACGACCGACGACCGACGACCGACGACGAACGACGACGACGACGACGACGACGACGACGACGACGACGACGACGACGACGACGACGACGACGACGACGACGACGACTGACGACGACCTCGGTCCTCGATCCTTGAACCTCGATCCGTCCTCCGAGACCTCGGCCGATCTCGCCGGCGCTCGGGCGGCGCGAGGCCCCCTTGCTGCTCTCTGAGCTCGTCGGCCCGCTGGGAGGCCTGCCCAGGGATCGGCCGGGAGGCGCCCTCGCGGCGCACCCGCCGAGCGTTGTCCCCCAGGAGGGCGGAGGAGGAGTGCGGAGGAGGAGGAGGGCGGAGGTAGCAGCAGGAGGGATGGGATGGAGGGCGAAGCAAGAGGAGGAGGAGGAGGAGGAGGAGGAGGAGGGCGGAGGAGGGCGTAGGAGGGCGGAGGAGAGCGGAGGAGGACGGAGGAGGGCGGAAGAGGGCGGAGGAGGGCGGAGGGACCACCTCACTGGACGGTCTGGCGGCTCGACAGAAGTCGAGGCGGCCGGCTCCTCGCTGCTTCGGGCCTCCGAGGGGCCAGTGTGTCGGGCCGCAGCGGCTGCGCAGAGAATGAGGAGAAGGTGTAGGAGGAGGAGGAGTAGGAGGAGGAGGATTAAGAGGAGGAGGAAGAGGAGGAGCAGGAGGAGTAGGAGGAGGAGTAGGAGGAGGAGGAGGAGGCTGGCTTCGTTTTCGTCCCCAGCGGAGGGGCTTTTCCCCATCGGAGGGGCTGGCGTTCTTGATGCATGTTCTTCTGTCCTCGCGCGCACTGTACATCTTCGGATGAGTTGGATGAGGAGGAGTAGGAGGAGTAAGGAGGAGGAGGAGGAGGTGGAGGAGGAGGAGGAGGAGGAATAGGATGAGGATGAGTTGGAGGAGGAGGAGGAGGAGGAGGAGGAGGAGGAGGAGGAGGAGGAGTTGGAGGAGTAGGGGGAGGAGGAGGAGGAGGAGGAGGAGGAGGAGAAGGATGAGGAGTAGGAGGAGGAGGAGGAGAAAGAGAAAGAGGAGTAAGGAGGAGAAGGATGAGGATGAGGAGGAGGAGGAGGAGGCGGAGTAAGGAGGAGGAGGAGGAGGAGGCGGAGTAAGGAGGAGCAGGATGAGGAGGAGGGGGTGGAGGAGCAGGAGGAGAAGCAGGAGGAGGAGGCGCTGGAGGAGTAGGAGGAAAAGTAGGATGATGAGTAGGACGAGTAGGAGTAGGAGGAGGATGAGGAGGAGGAGGAGGATGAGGAGAAGATGTAGGAGGAGGAGGAGTAGAGGAGGAGGATTAGGAGGAGGAGGAGGAGGATATGAGGAGGAGCAAGAGGAGGAGGAGTAGGAGGAGGAGGAGGCGGAGGAGGAGGAGGAGGAGGCGCAACAAGGTTTCCGAAGGTGAACCTGCGTAAGAATTATTCGCATGTTTTATTTGATTCATTGATTGCTCTCCACGTACAGCCAGCGCAAGGATTAAGATGTGGGAGGGTGGCTTATGTTTGTTGATGAATGTTCTTCTGTCCTCGCGCGCACTGACCTTGCGGCTCGAACAACGATGACGGGCAGTGTGATAAGCTTTGTGTGGCGACAGAATTCCGTGAACCAGTATGCGCTTTCGGAATATCCCGCAACGCAGTTGGAGGAGGAGAAGTAGGAGGCGGAGGAGGAGGAGGAGGAGGAGTAAGGAGGAGGAGGAGGAGGAGGAGGAATAGGATGAGGATCGGTTGGAGGAGGAGGCGTAGGGTGGGGGAGGAGGAGGAGGAGGAGGAGGAGTACGGAGGAGGAGGAGGAGGAGGAGGAGCAGCAGCAGCAGGAGGATTAGGATGAGGAGTAAGGAGGGGGTGGATGAGCAGGAGGAGGAGGAGCAGGAGGAGCAGGAGGAAGAGTAGGATGATGAGTAGGACGAGTAGGAGGAGGAGGAGGAGTAGGCGTAGGAGGAACCGATAAGGAATAGAAGGAGGAGCAGCATGAGGATTAGCAGGAGAAGTAGGAGGAGGACCAGGAGGAGGAGGAGGAGGAGGAGGAGGAGGAGGAGGCGGAGAGGAGAAGTCGTAACACGATTTCGTATCATTCGCACGTTTCCATGTGATTCATTGTGGAAAAGACGGTTTCCACGTACAGTCAGCGCAAGGGTTAAGATTCTCTTTGTAAATCGAAGACGCCTACGGCGAATCACCACCGCCTCCCCCATTTGGGGCCTCTGGGAGACCCCTGGAGCCCGCTTGGGGAATAGTACTGGGGCCTTTTGGACAATATTGCCTTCTTGGAGCCTCTTTGGGCATCTTGGAGCTCCGTGGGGTTCTCTTGGGCGAAGGTTCCCAGAGGCTGTTTTGGCAGATTGCCCCAGGCGAAACGCATATTTTCAACTACAAGTTGTGCAGGAGGAGGAGGAGGAGCAGGAGGAGCAGGAGGAATAGTAGGATGATGAGTAGGACGAGTAGGAGGAGGAGGAGTAGGCGTAGGAGGAACATATAAGGAGTAGGATGAGGAGCAGCAGGAGGATTAGCAGGAGAAGTAGGAGGATGACCATGAGGAGGAGGAGGAGGAGGAGGAGGAGGATGATGATGAGGAGGAGGAGGAGGAGGAGGAGGCGGATAGGAGAAATCGTAACACGATTTCGTATCATTCGCACGTTTCCATTTAATTCATTTTGGAAAACAAGTTTTCCACGTACAGTCAGCGCACAGGTTAATAGTCTCTTTGTAGATCGAAGACGCCTACGGCGAATCACCACCGCCTCCCCTATTTGGGGCTTCTGGGAGACCCCTGCAGCCCGCTTGGGGAATAGTACTGGGGCCTTTTGGACAATATTTGAACGTTCTTGGAGCCTCGTTGGGCCTCTTGGAGCTCCGTGGGGTTCTCTTGGGCGACGGTTCCCAGAGGCTGTTTTGGCAGATTGTACCAGGCGAAGCGAATATTTTCTAATAAAAGTTGCTAAACATCCTAAGGTTTTGAAGGTTTTGGCTTGTAGGCTTATTTCTATTGTACGCCATCCGAAACACTGTTAAGTAACATATATTTGTTTGAAAATACGAAGATGATGTCATCAACGTGCAGATCCCAGGAGCAGGAGGACCAGTAGGAGGAGGAACAGGAGGAAGAGGATGAGGAGGAAGAGGAGGAGGAGGAGGAGGCGGAGGAGCAGAATTATAACGGAGAGCCGGAGACGTCGCAGGAGGAGTAGGCGGAGACGGAGCAGGAGGAGCACGAGGAGGAGGAGTAAGGGAGGGAGCAGCGGAGGGAGGATGAGGAGCAGGATGAGGAGGAGCAGGAGGAGGAGGAGGAGGAGGAGGAGGAGAGGAAGAGGAGAAGGGAGGAGGAGAGGAGCAGGAGATGAGGAGGGAGGGGGGAGGAGGAGGAGGAGGAGGGAGGAGGAGGAGGAGAGGAGGAGGAGGATGAGGAGGAAGAGGAGGAGGAGGAGGACGAGTAGGAGGAGAGGGAAGAGCAAGATGAGGAAGATGAGGACGAGGAGGAGGAGGAGGAGAAGGAGGAGGAGGAGGCGGAGGAGGAGGAGGAGGAGGAGGAGGAGGAGGAGGGGGAGGAGGGGGGAAGGGGGTGGACGGATGGAGAAGGGAGGAGGGAGGAGGGAGGAGGGGGGTCCTGGGGGGGCGCTCGAGGGGGCTGTCGTCGTCGTCGTCGTCGTCGTCGTCGTCGTCGTCGTCGTCGTCGTCGTCGTCGTCGTCGTCGGTTGGAGAGGAAAGAGAGGGAGGAGGAGGGGGATGAGGGAGGAGGAGGAGGGAGGAGGAAGGAGGCGGAGGGGGAGCAGGAGAAATGGAGCAGGAGGAAGTGGACCCATGCACATTTTAATGGTTGTTCGATCCTGCAGCGCGTTTTTTTAATGCGTGTCGGCGGTTGCGTCGATTTCCGTTTTTGCTTCCGCGTTAGTTTCCGCTCGGATTCGAGCTCCGTGTCGGTTGTCGTATCGGTCTCTGGTTCGGCGTCCGTTTCGATTCCCGTTTCGGCCGCCTCTTCGGTTAGTCGTGTCGGCTTTGGCGTTATATCCGAGGTGTCATTGAAGGGTTCGTCGTCGTTTTTGGCCGTCGTCATCGTCGTCGTCGTGTTTCCGTTTCGGTTTCCGCGTCGGTTTCCGTTGTATGTTTCCGTGTTGGATTTTTTGTTGGTCGTCAGTTTTTGGTTTGGTTTCCGCGTTAGTTTCCGCTTCGGTTCCCGCTTCGGTTGCAATTTCGGTTTCCGTGTCGGTTGTCGTGTTGGTTTCTGTTTCGATTTCCGTTTTGGATTCTGTTTCGGCCGTCTCTTTGGTTAATGGTGTCGGCCTTGGCGCTCTGTCCGAGGTATCGTTGGAGGACTCGTCGTCGTTTTTGGTTGTCGCCGTCGTCGTCGTGTTTCCCTTTTGGTTTCTGCGCAGCTTTCCGTTTTATGTTCCGTGTTAGGTTTTTTGTTGGTTCTCTTTTCGGCGCCAGTGTCGTTGCCAGTGTTTGTTATTGTTTCGGTTACTTGTGTGGGCCTTGACGTGATGTTCTCTGCGGCTTCGGCGACATTCGAAGCCTCGCCTTCCCCCTTCCCTTATTTGTCCATGGTGGGCACTTCTGCGGAAGGGGGACCCAAGGCACTCCCAGGGCACTGACTGCGGCTCAATCGGGTCGCGGGGTCAGGGGACCTGTTGGGAGGGGACCTGGCTTAGCCAAGAAGCAAACACGAATAGCAACCTCTCAGTTTTTTGACCATGGTGGGCACCTCTGCGGAGGGGGACCCAAGGCATTCCCAGGGCACTGGCTGCGGCCCAGTCGGGCCGCTGGGTCAGGGGACTTGTTTGGGAGGGAACCTGACTTCGTAGGAGTGCGCTTCCCGCAGACGCGGCCATTGCTCTGGCTTCGACAACAAGGCAAGGCCGTACGATTTCTCGCAGGTTGTCACGCCCGTTTTATTTGTTTTTCGACGTACGCAGGAGGGCCTTATCGTCTTCGTCGTCGACGTCGTCGTCGTGGGTTTTTGTTGCGTCGTCGTCCAGGAACTCTGCGCGATCACGAAGGACGCCGACGACCAGCAAGTCACGAACTTTTGCACTCAGTCTGTGGCCCCCGCAGATGGCACGAGCAACGCCAGGGCTTGGTGGACGCGCACCCGCACCGCAAGGCGGCCAGTCGGTGCGTGCTCTGGCCATGAAGTGGGGTGTCTGGCAGTGGAGTATCTGGCCATGGCACTACCGCCCCACGTCGGCACACCCCTCACACGGTTCGTGGTCCAGAGGAAGATCTTTCGAGTTAGGAAGCCTCTGCGGCGGTGTCCCAGTTTACGGGCGCTGCCATTCAGAAGCAGACGAGCTCCCCATGCGAGCTCTCTGCCCTTGGAGATGGCGTCGCGCGTGCGCGTGGCCTTCCTCCGCGCACCATCACGGGACGTTGCGCTACGCCCAGGATGGCTGGACCAACCTGCGCAGGTCGAGCGCTGAATTTCTCGAGGCTAATGAGGCCACGGCCGAGCAGGCGCTCGCGGCCTGGCTTAGGGGCCACGGCAACATTTCGGTTCGCGCAAGCAGTAGGCAGCTCGCGCGCGCGCTCCCCCCAGTTCGTCTTGTGGGCTTCGCCAACTGCGCGATCGACGCATGCAGGAAAACCGTATCGTCTTCGTCGTCGATGTCGTCTTGGGGCCGTCTTGGGGGCCTCTTGAGCCGTCTTGGGGCATTTGGACTTGGGTTCCTCGGTACTGGACCTGGGTTCCTCGGTGTTGGTATCTCGGGGTCCTTGTGCTTGGTCGTGGAGCTCCTTGGTATCGGTGTCTCGGGTTCCTTGGTCTTGATTACATGGTTCCTTGGTCTTGGGTTCTCGACATCTATGGCATCTCCCAGGCTTTGCCTAGAGGCTCCCATCTGTTCACCAATTCAGCGTTCCTCCCAGGCGCTCCCAGGAGTTTCTCAAAAGCTCCCCAAGAGCATCAGAGTCGCTCAGAAGCTTTCAAAAGCTTGCGAGACGCTCTTCAGAACCTCTCACAAGCTTTCAATAGCCTGTCAGAGGCTCTCGGAGGCCTCGTAGAGGCTTCCAGAAGCCCAGCAGAAACTCTGAGTGGGCTCGCAGAGGCTATCAGAGGCCTCGCAGAAGCCCTCGTGAGCCTCTTTCGACGATGAATGTGATGATGAATTATTTTTTCGACGATGGTGAGGATGATGATGATGTTTTTTTGACGGGCGCCCACGGCAGCCTCGAATGGCAACGCTCAGGCGCCGCAGCACGAGCACTTCTTGAATTTCGGCAACTGCTTCGAGTGGCAGACAACGCAAAACCGCCGGACACGCCGGCAGGATCCTTGGCCGTACCTCAGCGTGCCGTAGCCGCACCGCGCGCACTTCAGCAGGCGGCCGCTGCCCTCAGGAATCCTAGACACAAGCTGCTCTGGAGTTTGGGGGGCCCGCCCCGGCCCGCAGGGATGCACGACGTCGTGCCCCTTATCTGGGCGGCCGTAGTTCTTGCAGCACGCGCAGACCCGCCCATCTGCAGCGTCGGCAAGCTCGAGGCTCTTGTACGCCAGTCCATCCTTGCCGCAGCTACGGTACCGCCTCATGTAGCAGGTCTGGTAGTAGTTGGACCACGCCACGGCTGCCTTGGCGGCCTGCCCGTTTCGGGCAGCACGGGTCGCAAGCGATATCCAGTCAGGCTCGTCACGGGCGGGGCCTTCGTCCGGGGCTTGGTATTGTTTCCCCGTGCCGAGGCACAGTCTCATTGGAATTTTTCCCACTTTCCAGAGTGCGACAGTTTTGCACGCGCCTTCTGAACACTATCCGCGTCGACGCTGGCAGACAACTGATCGAGGAGCCTGCCTTTATCTGGGAGCGGGAGCATGCTGAATGTTACCGATGCGTTTCGCCGCAGCGACGCTGGCTTGAGCGCCCGCAAATGCACGCGAGCGTTCCAGTACCCATTATACGGGTCATCGTCCTTAGATGTCCGATGGGTCTGCAACTTGGGAGAGCGCCAGCGCTAGAGCAGTTTCGCCCGGACAGGCCGGAGACCTGAAGGAGGTGCCCGACTCAAGGACTGCGCGGGCCCCGAGTCTGGCGGTGGGCGGCATGGGTAGTCAGGCGGGTCAGAGCGGCGCGGAGAGGAGCGAAGGCCGGGCTGTGAACGCCGACGCAGCCGAGAGATCGGGCGCGGCGCACGTGTACCGCGTTCGCGCAGTCGACAACGGGCACGTGTCCGCGGACGTGAGCCGGGGGGGTAGGGAGGAAGGGCTCACGAAGGCGGCAGGTCTCATGAAAGACCACCCCACCGTGCCATCGGTCTCTGTGCACGGAGAAACGCTGGAAGGCGAGTGCATCTTCTCCCGTGGTGCCGTGGAGCTGCCGCGTGCACATTGCGCTTTTCGAGGGTGCGGGTGGCGGGGATCCAGCGAAGCGGAGCTGCGCGCACATGTGCTGGGCGAACATCGCGAGGCGTTGCGGCATGTCGCGGAGACGCTCGCGTGCCATGACGAAGACGAAGCCAAACGGAGTGAGACGCAGTGCTGGTCAGCGTACTACGAGGCGATCGCCTGGAAAGTGCGCGAGGGGGCGCCTCTCGCTTCACTGGCGATCGATCGTCGATGCCTACGCGAGTATGCGCGAAGTCTGGGAGAGGACGCCGTTCAATCTCTCGTTTGCATGGTGCGCGCGCGGAAGTTCCCCCGCCTGGAGGGCCGAAAGGGGAACCCGATTGAATGGCGCGCGGCGACGGCCAGCGGGGGCGGATTTTTCGGTCTCCCCGACGCGTTCGTGAGAGACAACATGACGGTGGACTCGTACCTGGAGCGGTTCGGCGAAGTAGATGGCGCTGGGGAGGGGAGCAGTGGCGTGCACCTTCGAGACCGCATGGACGAGTTCGAGGATTGGCACGTGTGCGTGCCATCAGGAGACGGGCCCACGACGCACGCCGTGAATAGTGCATGCACCGGTTGTGAAGCCCCGTTGTGCGGGGAGTGCGGGAACGCGATGGCCGGGCCCCATGGCGAAGCGGCGCTCCCTCCTGCGTCGCTGGCCAATGACATGATGGCCTTTTATTCGCCAGAAGAGGTGTTCGGCGCCAAGGTTACGGTATTGGAAATGATTTGCGCGTCAGTGTGCATAACGTCGATGGTGTGTTTTACGCTGGAGAAGCGGTACCGGAAGGATCGGGATTTCGACATGGAAGCGGGCGGCAACGAGGTCCGCATGGCGGCGCGCGGAAACGCCACTTCGTTCCCGATGCCGTGGGCGGATCTGCTAGCACAGTTGAGCGCAGCGGACGCAACTGCCGCGGAGAGGCGCGCGCCGCCGGTGCCGCGCACAGGTGCGGAGCTGGCTGGGATCGTGTCTGTGATACTGAAGTCTGGCGGCGACGACGATACGGCTGCAAGCCTGGCCAAGTTCGTGCACCAGGCGTTGGTGCGTAGGAAGGTGGTCGTGGATCTGATTCAGGGAGCGAAAGCGCGGGGGCATCGCGCGCACCGACACGTGGACATGGAGGAGGTTCGGAAGAGGGCAATGGAACTGCCAGAGGAAGGCGTGCCCCCGGAGATCATGCGCCTGGTACCCCTGGATGATGCCCTGGACAAGATCCAGATGCAGAAGGCCGCGACGCCCGTTCCGAGGCCCGACGGAGTAAGGGAGGCGGCAGATATTTTGGAGAGCACGAAGACGAACGCCGTGGTATGTGAGAAGAGCAGCTTCGACGAGGGAGATATCAATGCGCAGCGGATCGAGGCCGTGCGAACCTTCGTGCAACGGCTGGATGAGGAGCGCGCGCACGGCGATGCGAACGGGACGTCGGATTCCAGCGAAGAAGAGGGCGGCGACGGGACGACGGAACGGGCGCGTAAACGCGTTCGCGTCCGCGAAGGGGCGGGCCCGGGGGCGGAGCAGACGTCGCGGGAGGCGGCGGAGCGCGTCATGCTGGAGCAGGCGACGACCGAGGGGAAGCGCGTGGACCGCCTTCGCGTGCGCACGGGAAACGTTATGATGGATCAGTTCGAGCCCTGGTACTTTGGCGTCGCGTTCGCGTTTTTGTTCAAGTACTGCACGGGGATGCCAGATGGCCCTGAGTTCATGAAGCGTCCGCGTCATCGCAGGGGGAATGGGGCGCCGCGTGTAGAGCTGCCACTGTGGGTGCGGATTATGAGTCGTCGCGTCGAGAGCCAGTTGTGTCGCGATTGGCATTTCGGGCTCGTGTCTTGGAACCTCGTGTTCCGCTCGGCGGTGAACCTGGGCAGGACGTGGTTCACGTACGTGGCACCGAGCGCCACGGGCGAGGTGGAACAGCTGACGCCTGAGCAGATCGGCGAAGGCGCCAAACAGATTTACCGCGCGCTAGACATGAAGTACGTGGACATCAACGGCAGAAAGCAGAAGGTCAAGGGCGACATGACGAAAGTTCGGCACGTGCCAAATCTGGGGAAAGCCGCACACAAGCTCCTCACACACATTGAGCACACGTCGCGGCGCTTGCCAGGTACACAGGAAGCTCGTCGTGTAATGCGGTTTGAGACGAACGCTCTTCGAGTCCGGTATGGCGTTCCAATCTTCGTAACTTTTTCGCCCGACGAAGGCCACAATCTGCTCATGCTCCGCCTGTCGCGCACGCGAAGACAGGACCCCGTGCGCGCGGCAGCAGAAGATCAGGCGCAGTCACGAGTGGCGGGGGATCGGGAGTGGCCGCGCGTAGCCCCCGACGTCGACGAGGCTCGCCTCGGTCTTCCGATGGATGCAGCACGGGCAGGAGTGCCGTCGTGGGCCGAGCGCAGACGCCTACTCGCGCGTGATCCCATGGCTAGCGTCGACGGCTTCCGCATCATAGTGGACGCGACGCTCCGGCACCTCTTCGGTCTGCGGACTTGCCCGAACTGCCCGCGATGCAATCACGCACAGGATGGCATCCATTGTCAAGACCTGTTCGGAAGTAACGCGATGCCCGGCGGGGGCGCCTTCGGGCGCGTTGATGCCTACTACGTGTCCATCGAAGCGCAGAAAACCTCGGGATCTCTGCACGCGCACTGCCAGGTATTCATACAGTGCCTCCACCAACACACTCCGCTCGAGCAGGTGTTCAAAATCGTCCGTCAGGACGTGCACGACCGCGGGAAGAAGATCATGGAGGGGTATTTGGAGTATAAGAGCCGCGTTTGTCGGCAGGTTTATTCAGAGCAGGTGTCGACGACGGAAATCGATCGGAGGCTGGAGGAGGCCGAGAAGGCGTGGCCGGAGTTTAAAGTCGAGGATGGGCTCTTAGGCAGGCCCGCGTTTCAGACGCGCACGCTGCATCCAGAAGCATCGCAGACGCAGGCTCGGCAGGACGCTGTGGCATGGGAGAAAGCGTATCTCGACGAGGACGTACAGTACTTACAGGAAAGAAAGCAGAACCACGTCCATCTGAAGAACGAAGAGACTGGGGAGCGAGTACCTTTACCAGCGTGCCGTCGAAAGGACAACCCGAAGTTGTGTAAATCGGATTTCCCGCGCACGGCGCAAATCATAGGCCGCGCTATCGTCGTGTGTCCGGGGCAGGCGGTGGCGTTGGACATACCGAAGGCAGGGCGTCGGAATCGAGTTGGAAGCCTCCACGGGCCGATGAATCACGCAAGCCTGAACGGCACGCATCCGTGCATGTTGTCTGCGCAGCGGTTCAATTCGGACGTGCAGCTGCCGTATCGGTTCCCCATCACAGGGGTATGTTGCACGTGCCGGAAAGCTTGCGACAGGAAGCTCGACGATGCAGCGATCATCAGGGCTGCGCAGGTGGCGCAAGACGCACAGGCAGGATACGCCTGCGACTACTGTACGAAGCGGCAGCCCATGGCTTTCCACGAGGTGAAAGAGTGTTGCAAGGGAGTCGAGAAGCTGGGCAGGCATATTCAGGGCGAGAACGTGAATCGGATCGGTAAGCGGGTAGCGAACCGGATTCTGAGCGATGCTTACGGCAAGGGCATTGTGCGAGGACAAGTCGAATGTGCAAACCTGAGGGCCTTCGCGCGAGAGGGCGACGTGACTGCTGCGGAGTCATTGAAGTCGTGCGAGACGACAGCCTTTTACGGCCGCGAGTACGTTGACTTGGTCGAGCGCTTGGCAGACCGTGCGGCAGGAGGTCGCAGAGCGCAATTTGCCGAGGTGGACATGCGGCAGAAGAGACGCCGGAAGGTGACTGTTCGAGATGTGGGCATGTTGTATGGGCTGCGGCCGAAGAGGTCCGACGTGTGGCATTTATCCCCATATGAGTTCGCAACGTACTGGACGCCGGTGTTGCTGTCGTACCCGACGCGAGTCGCGGATGCAGAACACCCACGCCATCATGCAGTCTTGACGCAGTTGGGCAAGGACAAACTGCGTGAGAGGCGAGGGGACGTGTGTCTGGAGGAGGATTTGGTGCCCGGGGTTGACTACGCGGTGAAGGATGACGGAGGCAACGATTGGGTTCCGTATCCAGACACCGAAGGGTGCGCCCACATTCGCCACGCGTGGGTTCTCAAGCGGAATAAAAGGCCCATGGCACCAACCTTTTTCGGAGCGCCCGTGCCGCGCGGACGTCCAGGGGAAGCGGAGAGGTCGGCGCGCATTGTCATGACGTACTTCCACCCGTGGACTCTGAGGCCCGACGTGGCGGACGAACACGTGGTGTTCGCAGGGAACCTGCGCGGTGAAGCGTCGACGTGGGATGCAGCCATGGCGGCGTGGCTGGATGGCGGAGTGCAGACGAAGGAGGCCGCGCGGTACGTGGGGAACTTCCTGAGTGTGCATCGCGTCCGGCCACGCGATGCTGGCGAAGAAGAAGAGCGGAGCGACGAAGACGTGGGCGATGTTGAATTAGACGTGGGCTTCGAGCAGCTCGACGAGGCGCTGAAGTCGCGCGTGGGCGGGAAGCGACGAAAGGACGGGGACGGAGACAGCACCAGCGGGGAGGAGGATGCAGACGCTGGCCAGGGAGCTGGAGGCACGTCGCGCTACGACAATTCAAAAGGGGGCGTGGAGGTAGCGCAGCAGGCGCGGGGTCTTCGGGACGGCGAAACGCCGCTCAGCGAGGTAACAGGCTCGTGGCCAGCAGAGCAGGCTTGTGACCTGGAGATGGTGCTGCGAGAAGCGCGGAAGTCTCGAAATAAAGAGTGTTCGATGGCCGACAGGGTGGCAGACGCCGAGGGGGGAGTCGTTGTCGCGGGCGCGGCGGCCACGTCGGAAGACGTGGCGAGATGGCTCGCGGACCTTGAGTTCCGGGTGGACAAGGACACGGGGCGGCGCGCAGTGAACGCGAAGCAGTTCGAGATGGTGAAGAAGGTGGCGCGCCGAGTGATGCAGGAGATCGATGGCGAGGGAATGGATGAAACGGCCATGGGGGACCCTCTGCAGTGGTGCATGCACGGGGGCCCTGGAACGGGCAAATCACACGTGTTGCGCATCCTTCGCCACGAGCTGTTCGAGGGGTTGATGAAGTGGAGTATCGGGGTGAACTTTCAAATCACCGCCCTGCAAGCCGTCATGGCGCAGTTGCTAGGAGGGGACACCATCCACCATGCGTGCGGCATACCAGCTATCAAGCGTGGAGAAGAGAAGGGGGAAGATGTGAAGTTGCAGTACGAGACTGCTAAACGCGTGCTCCAGTGGCGGTGGTTGTTCATCGACGAAATCAGCATGGTGAGCGCCAGGCTCCTGGCAGAAGTCGACGCGAAACTGCGAGGGGTCATCCGGGATGTGGGCACCACGAAGCGCGGAGACGGAGGCGTGCCGCGCCCGTTCGGCGGTTTGAACGTCGTGCTGAGTGGTGACTTTTGGCAACTGGCCCCCCCCGACGGAGGCTTCCTTGCGGACGTCCCCACCGAACGCATCTCGGCGGCGCGCAAGTACACATCCCTGCCACCTGTGCTTCATGGTCAATCTCTACTTTGGGGTGGGGCCGAGTGCGGCGTGCAGGGCGTGACCGAGCTGGAGGAGTGCGAGCGGTGCGACGACGCCTGGCTGAAGGAGGTGCAGGAAGAATTCCGTGCAGGGGTGCTGTCGGCGAACGCGCACGCGTTCTTGCACGGCAAGGACACTGTGACGGGGAGCTGGCTGCACGGAGACGTGGGTTGCCGCAATCGGGCATGCCGGAAGTTGTGCGACGGCGCGCAAGGTGAAGTGGCGGGTGCAGCAGGTCAACGTCGAAGACGCACGACAACGACGAAAGAGATCCGCCAACAGGAGTGTCAGGTGTGTAGAAGGGAACGTGCGCGGCGCCGTCTGGTGGTGGATGGCCCGGACGACCCGCGTTTGCAGTCGGAGAAGTTCCTCATTGCCCCGGGCGTGTTTCCGAACAACGACGTGAAGTATGAAGCCAACAAGCTCCGAGCGTCGCAGTACGCGCGCAGGCACGGGAAGCCGATGGTGTACATCCCTGCGCGGGATACGCCGACGCCGGAGGCGCTCCGCGAGCGACCAGATCTGCCGCAGCAGAAAATGGCATGGCTCCAACGACACGACAAGGAGAGCGGAGACCTGTACGGCTTCTTGCCCATCGCAGAGGGCATGCCAGTCGCTCTGACTGATCACATCGATCGCAGCGAGGACAAGAACCTCCTGCGCGGTCGCGTCGGCCGCGTTCAGTCTTGGGTTTGCGACGGGGACGCAGAGCACGATCAGGTCACGCGGGGGGGTGAGACCATTCTGAAGAAAACCCCGAAAGTGATTTTTGTATTGTTCGATGAAGGCGACGACGGAAAGGGCGGTCGGAAGCCGTGCAAGTGGACGATCGGGGGATTGAGGACGCCTGGCTTGCACCCGGTGGTTCCGCAAAAGAAGGAGTGGTTCGTGGACAAAGGTCGTCCGCGCCCGCGGCTGAAGGTGAAAAGGCGTCAGTTCCCGCTGGCCCCAGCCTTCGGCGTGACGGCCCATGCGGCGCAGGGGCAAACTTTTAAGGAGGGTGTCATAGTGGACCTGAGCATCGGCGGGGGCACGTCACCTCTGTCGAGCTACGTGGCACTGACGCGGGTGCAGCGCCGTGAGGACATGCTCATCTTTCGCCCCTTCGACATTGCGCCGTATCAGAAGAAGGGCGAACGGAAGGGCCCAGGCTTGTTGCTGCGCACGTTGCGCGGAGAAGACTTGGACTGGGAGGCGATAGAGCTGGAGTTCATGCCGTCTGGCAGGTGCGCGGTCTGCGGGTGCACGAAGCACAAGAACATGTACCCAACGGTCGGGCAGTGGAGCCGCGCAGATGGGCTCCGCGTGCGCAGCGTGTGCCTGGAAGATAAGAAGAGGTCCGGCACGCCGTGGCAATGCATGGAGTGTGGTCTATGGAAGTGCCAGGAGGCGTTCCACGCGTCACAGCACCACCCGTCGAAGTTGACCACGCGGCGTTGCGTGGACTGCCCCGAGAGACGGAGTTGCCGCGCGTGTGATGGTCGGAAGTACGAAGAAGCGTTCGCGCCGTACCAGTGGGACCTTGCAGGGAACAGCCGGTGCAGAGGGGGGATGTGCAAAGAGTGCGAGGAGCTGAAGACGCACCTGACGTGTTCCCGCTGCGGCATGGAGAAGTTGGTGGACGATTTTGCGAGGATTGAGAGGAACGCAGAGGAGCGGAAGTGCAAAGCGTGTAAGAAATCAATGAGAGAGGAAGAAAGACAGCGCGCCGAGGAAGGGAAACGGAGGGTATGCTCGAAATGTGGGGAGTCGAAGAGTAAGGCGGAGTTTTCCGCTCACACGTGGTGCATCGCCTCCAAAGAGACCATTGCATGTACCCAGTGCGTCCAGGATGCGGCCGCCCAACGGGACTCGGCGGCGAGGAAAGACGTGAAGGCCTGTGGTGTGTGCGAGGTGGCGCAACGGCGTGATTTCTTCTCGCAAAAAATGCGGAATGGAGTGGCCGATCGTGACCGCAAATGCATGCGCTGCGTCAACGCTGGGGCTGCACAGCGGAACACAGATGCGAGGAACGACGTGAGGGCCTGCGTGGTGTGCGAGGTAGCGCAGCGGCGTGAATACTTTTCGAATTGGATGTGGGAGTGCGCGGGAGACCAGCACCGCAAGTGCAAGCGCTGCATCGATGGCGCAAAGCTGGAGCGAGGGAAGTGGACATGTGTAGAATGTAAGGGCGCTTTCGGGAGGGAGCACTACAGCAACTGGTTGGCTGGACGATCGACGCAGAAGGCGAATGGGAAGCAGAGGTGCAACATATGTTGTGCTGGCCAAGAGCGCAAACGGAAGGAAGTCGCCGAGCGGACCCATGCGTCGGTAACGAAAAAGCATAAGGCTGGATAGGTGCCTCCGATTCCGAAAAGAGCAACGACGAATGCTCGTCGTAGTCGTGAACCCAGTCGCGGAGAGAGTATTAGAGGCATGCTGCCGAATATTGAGAACCGTGATAGCCTCAACATGTGGATCGGCTAAACGGACGGCCCACGAATGCCCGGACCCAGGCTGCACACACATGCCGAGAGCGAAGCTGCAGACACAAATGCCCTTGGAGCCATGCTGCAAACACAAATGGCTGACCTGCACACGCAAATGCCCAGAGCCAAGCCGAGAAATCGTGGCGTCGTGGGTCTTAAAAACAAAGGCTCCGTGGGAGAGTGCCGGGGCGAGGTGGGGGGGGGGAAGGGGGGGCGTGGAGGTGGGCGTTGGTCGTTCTTGGGCGAGAAATCGTGGGGTCGGGGGTCGGAAGGAGGTGGTGGCCAGGTGGGAGCCAGGTGGGGGCCAGGTGCGGGGTATCTGTCGATGTTGGCAGGGGAATCGTGGAGTCGGGGGTCCCAAGAACAGAGCCCAGAGGCCTGGAGGTGTCGGGGCCAAGTGAGGCGCGGGGAAAAGGACGTAGGACGTGTTTTGGGGAAGGGGGGGGGGGGATTTCTGGGGTCGGGGGTCCCAAGAACACCAGCCAGAGGCTTGGGGGTGTTGGGACCAAGTGGGGGGCGGGGAGGGGGGCGTTGGTCGATTTGGGGCGAGAAATCGCGGGGTCGGGGGTCCCAAGAACAGAGCCCATGGGCCTGGGGGTGTCGGGGCCAAGTGGGGGGCGGGGAGCGGGGCGTTGGTCGTGTTTGGGCGAGAAATCGTAGGGTCGGGGGCTCAAGAACAGAGCCCATGGGCTTGGTGGCGCCGGGGCCAGGTGGAGGGCGGGGAGGGGGGCGCTGGTCGATTTCGGGCGAGAAGTCGTAGGAGTCGGAAGTCCCAAGAACAGAGCCCATGAGCTTGGGGGTGTCGGGGCCAAGCGGGGAGCGCGGGAGGGGGGCGTTGGTCGTTGTTGGGCGAAAAATCACGGGGTCGGGGGTCCCAAGAACAGAGCCCAGAGGACTGGGGGTGTCAGGACTAAGTGGGAGGCGAGGCGGGGGGCGTTGGTCGTTTTTGGGCGAAATATTGCGGGGTGGGGGGTTCCAAGAACAGAACCCAGAGGCCTGCGGGTGTCGGGACCAAGTGAGGGGCGCGGAGAGGGGCGTTGGTCGCTTTTGGACGGAAGTCGTGGGGTCGGGGGTGCCAAGAAGAGAGCCCAGAGGCGTGGAGGTGTCGGGGCCAAGTGGGGGGCGGGGAGGGGGGCGTTGGTTGTTTTTGGGCGAAAAATCGTCGGGTCGGGGGTCCCAAGAAGCCCAGAAGCTTGGGGGTGTCGGGGCCAAGTGGGGAGCGGGGAGGGGGGGGGGGGGGGCGTGTTCATTAGGGTTGGTGGTGTTTTTTGGAAGAAGAATTGTGGGGTCGGGGGTCCAAGGAACAGAGCAGGAGCAAGGCGAGTTGTCGGGACCAAGTGGGGGGCGGGGAGGGGGGCGTTGGTCGATTTTGGGCGAGAAATCGCGGGGTCGGGGGTCCCAAGAACAGAGCACATGAGCAGGGGGGTGTCGGGGCCAAGTGGGGGGCGGGGAGGGGGGCGTTGGTCGATTTTGGGCGAGAAATCGCGGGGTCGGGGGTCCCAAGAACAGAGCCCATGAGCAAGGGGGTGTCGGGACGAAGTGGGGGGCGGGGAGGAGGGCGTTGGTCGATTTTGGGCGAGAAATCGCGGGGTCGGGGGTCCCAAGAACAGAGCCCATGAGCAGGGGGGTGTCGGGGCCAAGCGGGGGACGGGGAGGGCGGCGTTGGTCGATTTTGGGCGAGAAATCGCGGGGGCGGGGGTCCCAAGAACAGAGCCCATGAGCAAAGGTGTGTCGGGACCAAGTGGGGGGCGGGGAGGGGGGCGTTGGTCGATTTTGGGCGAGAAATCGCGGGGTCGGGGGTCCCAAGAATAGAGCCCATGAGCAGGGGGGTGTCGGGACCAAGTGGGGGGTGGGGAGGGGGGCGTTGGCCGATTTTGGGCGAGAAATCGTGGGGTCGGGGGTCCCAAGAAGAGAGCGCATGGGCTTGGGGGTGTCGGGACCAAGTGTGTGTGGGGGGGTGGGGGGGGGGGGGGGGGCGGGAGGGGGCGTGGTCGATTTTGGGCGAGAAATCGCGGGGTCGGGGGTCCCAAGAACGGAGCCCATGAGCAGGGGGGTGTCGGGGCCAAGTGGCGGGCGGGGAGGGGGGCGCTGGTCGATTTTGGGCGAGGATTCGCGGGGTCGGGGGTTCCAAGAACAGAGCCCATGAGCAGGGGGGTGTCGGGGCCAAGCGGGGGGCGGGGAGGGGGGCGTTGGCTGATTTTGGGCGAGAAATCGCGGGGTCGGGGGTCCCAAGAACAGAGCCCATGAGCAGGGGGGTGTCGGGACCCAGTGGGGGGCGGGGAGGGGGGCGCTGGTCGATTTTGGGCGAGACATCGCGGGGTCGGGGGTCCCAAGAACAGAGCCCATGAGCAGGGGGGTGTCGGGGCCAAGTGGGGGGCGGGGAGGGGGGCGTTGCCGTTTGGCCCAAGCTGCGCAGCTCCATCATATGCTTACAGTTCACCGAACTGTATTTTTCGTGGAGAGAAAAGAGATGGTAGCTCCCCAGCTACCATCCTCCTCTTCACCCCCTCTTACCATTACTCCTCATTCCTATGTTTCTCGCCTTGGCGTCTACTTCCGACTTGGTAGCGGAGCTGGCAGCAGGTAGACTATGTTGCTAGCTCTGCTCTTGGTTTTGTATAACTACGGCGACCCACCACCGCTGCGCGGTACAGCAGAGTACAGCAATGAGAACTCAGCCGGAGACGGCTCCGGGAATGCCACGGGGACGTCAAAGACGTATGTGATGTCGAAGACAACGCTACCGACCGGCAACCTTTCTTTCACGAGTGTTAAGGAGAAGAACCTTTCTCTCACGAACGTGAAGGACTCGAACCTCATTGCAGCAGCACAGTTGTACCATACTCCCTTAAGCGGCAGCACTACCACGCCGTCCAGGCCTAAGCCGGCGACGGCTGCGCTGCCCAACAAGCCTAACCACAAGCAAGAGATAACTCCCATAAACAAGGTGCACCGAATTCTACCAATAACAATTTTCGGGGCTTGTCTTGCTTCGTGCACGGCTGTTGGGTGCATGATGCACCGCAACAGGAACAACGACGACACGAGCCGAATGCAAGGTCCCTACTGGGACCCAGCAAGCAACGTGTCATTCTCAGACTTCCAACGCGAGGTGCACGCCTGGCTCAACGTAGCCAACGGGCGGCTCTCACCGCCTCAGCAGGCAGCTGCTCTACAGCGTGGCCTGGGCGGCCAGGCACGCACCATCGCCATGGGGGTCCCGCCTCGCATCATCACGCGCGGGGCGGTGACCCAAGGGCAGCCTACAGACGGACTCACATACATCATGTTCGTCCTCGCTGCCAAATTCGAGAATCTCGAGGACGAACGTGCCCTGACACTAGGCACGCAACTCTTCGACTTCAGAGTCCCAACAGGAGAGCGCATTGACGTGTCACTATCACGCTTCGAGATAGCACGGATGGAAGCAGAGTCAGTGGGATCCCAAATCCCCAACTTCCAGATACTCACTACCATCCCTTTCCGCGCTCTCGGAGTAGGCACTCCACGCATGGCCATGCTCTTACAACCACTACAGCACCAGATGCCACGAACACAACAGCAGTGGGATGACCTGTTTGAACGGATGCGCAGCTTCGGCCACCTGGCCGAGCGCGCACCTGGCAACATTGGCCATGTGATGGGGCGGGGTCGCGGCGACGCGGCCCACCTCACATTCCATACTGCGGCTGAACCGGCGACGGCGCCAGACCCCGCAGGTATCATCTGGGGAGACACCTCCACCGAGACAACAGCACTTCTCAGCTCACAGCCGCCGCCAGGACCAACCGCACATGCCACTGGCCAATGGGCACAACCTATCACCGCTGACGCCACACGTTCAGCGGCGACGCCTACCCAACACGACACCACCCTGTGGGGTGCTAGCGACGCCGGCCAATCCGACGACTCTGGCACCGACACCGACACCGAATCATCCGACGGCCAGGAGGGCCTGGACATGTCAGATGTAATGCATATGCCCGACGACCTAGCAGCAGAGCGTTTGTTCTTGAGTTTACAACATGCCAAACGCAGATGGCGACGTTACATGCAGAAACCTACACGCCGGGTACGTCGGTTCATACGTAAGGTGTTTCGTAGGAAGGGGAAGGGTCGTGGAAAGGGGGGGCGTAGGAACAGGCGACTGCACGGTAGGGGTATCAGTCAATTTCTTGCCGACCTCACCGACGAGCAGTATGAATATATGTTCTTTGGAGGCAAAGGTAAGAGCAGAGGTAGGATAACGATTGGTAAGGGTAAGGGTCGTAAGAAGAATCCGATCGGGCGCGAGGGTCAGCGAATGAAGTGTCATGCATGTGGGGGCACGGATCACTTGATACGGAATTGTCCGCAGAAGGGAAGTGGAAAGGGATCCAGTGCCTCCGACGCTCTTTACGGCTCAAATCCTCATCCAGCTATCGAGTACGCAGACTACGCGCACATCGATCACGCACCAAACGAGCCTATCTCTGCCATTACCTACTTTATTGAGGTGATGGACCCGGCGGCGACGCCTCAAGCGGCGACGCTACCGACAATGGTCCCTGGGATCATCCCGATGTTCTCTGCGACCATTCACCCGGGAACGGGTCTCCTTCAGCCGTCCTACCCGCCGTACTTCGTGCAGCACGGCCCCGTGGTTCAAGAACAAGTTGCCGAGGATTGGGGCCCCTCCGACTCATCTGGACAGTGGCAGGAGGACAGCCTCTTCGATTACATGTCGGACGACGAGTGGCAACCATTTGAACCGGCAACGGTGCCAGACGGCCATCACATCATCTTCGATGGGGACACCAGTGACGAGCTGACTGAGTACAGTGACGACGGTATTGAAGTTGCAGTACAGCTACCAGAAGATCCACCGCCCGACGACGGGGCCCAATTCTTACCCGGAGGCGGCTTCACTGTGGACACGGACACACAGGACGTCACCCGGCGACGGGTTCACTGGATACGGTCCAGACTTGTCATACGCCGACATCTTCATGACTTTCTGGGACCCATATGAAGATTTTGCGAAGGGCCATGGGAAGAACATGGGCAAAGGCAAGATGCCTATCGGTTCCGGCAAGGGCAACAAGAGCAAACAGCCGGCACGACAACAAGAACGCCCACACGATCAACGTCAGGCGGCGACGCCAGCAGATCGACCCTTAGGCCCTCCTGATAACTCATACGTCCTGGGTGATCGCCACTGGACACCCCGAGAATGGGAACGGTGGAACAATTTAAGTACAGCTGAGCGGCGACGCTGGGCCTTCGAACGATTCGCGTATCGCGATGCTGAGACGAATCGCATCTTGAGGCTCGGTGATCCCGCCGTGAGGTCCGACGAGGCGACTGAAAGGCGCGAGCGGAAACGCACAGGCCAGCAAAGGCGCGCCATACATCGGATATGCTACAATTCCGATTCACAGTATGGATGCCTCCCATTCATGGAACATCGGCCTAATTGTCCAATGAATCGCCTTTCCAGGAGCCCCTATCGCGGGGAGACGCCGTGGGTCGCATCACACGGCGACGGAGTACGCGGCCCAGATGGCAACTGCGGCCCGGCGACGGACTACACGGAGGTTCAGCTGTACACTGACGAGGAGGTGGCGGCCATTGAACGGGCCTGGCGGGAACTTCGAGATCAAGAACCAGAGCACACGCTCGTCAAGTACCACGCACGGGTCAACGAGCCTCCAGACCCGCCATCAAGAGAGCCCAGCACCGAGAGCACAAGGGATGTAACCAGACGGCGGCCACCTCCACCTCCACCGAGGCACCCTCCACCGGGTGCAGATTCAGCGGCGACGCAACCAGCTTCTCCTTCAGCCGGCGACGGCTCAACAGCACCACCAGCTCGAGACTCAGCCGGCGACGGCTCAACAGCAGCAGTCAAGCGCTGCAACAGCAACACTAGCTCGGGATCTCCAGATGCTAGCAGGAGAAAGAAGCAGCACTTGGCTGAAGGCCTGGAGAGAGGGCGCCCCACCTCCCGCGCTGGACCACACACGAGCGCCAGGGGAAGCATAGTCAAGGAGCTGTCACAACACTTGACGGGAGAACATGCCAAAACTCCCACAGCTCCTGTAGGTGCACGTTCATACGAGTCGCAATCCGAATTGCACGTCGCTGGTACGAAGACGAAAATCGACCGACCACCACGACCACGCGACGCCAGCAGACCCTCACGCGGCGACGCGTCTAGTAGCAAGCAGGAACCAGCCTCCTCGAGACCTGAGAAGAAGAGACAGACCTTACCGAAAGGCTCGGCTGGAGAGGTTCCTCACAGCAAGGCTAAAGCACATCAGCCGGCGACGGCTCCACCTGTCACGCAGAGTTACTGCAATGCGAAGCCACATCAGCCGGCGACGGCTCCACCTGATCACCTGACCAGGCCGCCTAGCCACTCTCTACCACGAGAACAAGAGAGGTCTCCAAGCCCCACGCCCGGAGCTTCCTCATCGGGCGGCAAGGCAGGCGGCAAATCAAGCGGCAAAGCTAGCGGCAAAGCAGGCGGCAAATTAAGCGGCAACGCTAGCGGCAAGGCAGCGGCAGCACCAGAAGCAAGGGGCCCACCGCGCCCTGGCGAGCGTCCACCAACTGTGCCACCCAGGTCTGAGTTGCAGCGCAGGCGTGAACTCCGCACCGCTGGGTATCATGTTGGTGGATACACTGGCAAGGGCGCGCACTATGGTAAGACCAAGCACGACTCGCACTTCGGCACGATCTATCGACGTGTTGCCATCGCGCGCCTTGGCGCATATCGCATACCCTGGACAGAGAGCTATCCACTGCCTAGCCTGAATGATTCGCTTGGTGAATATACCGCCAGAGTGCAGGGTTCACGCGGCGACGCGTATGCAGAGGATGAGGAAGTCCAAGGATACCTCGTTCGCGCATGTCCTGCATGTGTCATCGCTTGCCCAACTCTTGGACACAGGGCCCGACAGATAGTGCGTAATGAGCTGAGACGCACGAAGCCGATCGACCACGTCGGGTATTGTTCTTGTAAGCAAGCATGGAACCTCAACTCAGACATCCATCCAGAAGACTTGAGGATCATGTCGCGATGGCTCTGCATAGCACTCCGCCACTCTGGCTACCACAGGGGCCGTCCTAGCCACAGATGGCAAACTGTTATGAAGTCTTGGGATCCCATAGACGGATGGATTAACATCGACGGGCTCTTGGAAAACCTCGCGGAATTTTCACGCGGCGACGCGGAAGGATTTGAGATCGCCTGGGACACGATGCACGGATGCAACCCACAGCACCAGGCAGCAGTCTTCTACGAAATTTCCAACGTGGCAATGGAGAGGGGAAATGGAGGCAGCAAGGAACGTTACCAGGTCAAGCTCTTCTCCGACAGAGACAACAGATTCAGGAGCAGAGAAGTACCAGTGGAAAGGCCATGGATCATTGAAGGACAACTCGTTTTTGTGCGAGCACTACAGGGGCACAGTCCACCTGGGCCTGATCCTACTTCTCTCTTTCGTCCCATAACCGGCTACGGTCCCTCAGGCGGCGACGTCTTCCCAAGGCTCATGATTCACGGCGCATGGTTCGGATGCGTGCAGAGCATCATGCGCAACGGCCTTTCCTGCAATGCCGAAGACCACGATACTGGGCTTGTCCGCGCATGCAACCATGCATGCCCATATTTACCCGGCGACGGGAGAATCAGAAGTGGAATGAGATTTGATGCCGAGGTAGCTGTCTTCCTCAGCCTACCAAGGATGCTGGAGGACCACGTCAAAGTCTACCAGTCTGAAAACGACGTTCTCCTATCATATGGTATCAATGGGCGGATCCCGCCAAAATATATTAGCCATATGGTCAGCCTTCACCAACACTGGTCCCATTATACTTGGGACAACCCGCTGTTCTTTGAGTTTGGCATGCCAAGCCGACAGCGAGGTTGGAACGATCCCGACTATCTGTCAGTTTGGGAGATGGGATGGGATCAGCGGTGCCCGCGGCGACGCAACGAACCGTGGAACTGGGGGCTGTACCGTTACACCCACTGGGGTTTACTCGGCGACGAGGAGGACGTTCGTGACCAGACGGACCACGAGGACGAGCGGCCACCCGTGGAAGACTACAGCGACAGCAAATTCGATATGCCAGGTGGCAAGGGCCACGACGGAGCATTCCACGACCTGTGCGTCGCTAGCGGGGAACACTCCCGTGAGGAGATCGAAGCCAGCCTCAGGAGACGCGCAGCGCACTGGCGGGCTCGCAGACGCAGCCCACCTTCAAGCGGCGACGTGGTAGAGTCTTCGCCCTGCGAAGCGGCACCGCGGCGACGCGGCATAACCTTCACGCGGCGACGCGGCAGACCCAGCGCACGGTCAGGCGGCGACGCCAATACACCCAGCACGTGACGACGCATCAAATGCCACACGGAGCAGTATTCCCACCAAAGTTGCCGACAAAATTGACGAGTGGCAAGTTGTCGACGACCAGAGCAGCCCTACTGATTTAGAGGCTGCAGACCGTGCTGCAAGGGAAGGAACGCCGCCGCCAGACACCGGCAGATCGCTTTTCATCATTGAGGATGTGTTCGTGATTACGGAACACACGTACATGACAGAAAGTGACGACAGCTGGACGATGCGTACACCTGATCAGATACGCGACGGCACCTGGACAGCTCCAACTCCAACGCAGCGTGACAACATGAGTATCGAGGAGCTGGAGCTGTACGCAAGAACCATGAGGCTCCACTCAGAGCTTCATCCTGACGCCCTTCCACCTGACCCGGCAACGCTGCAGGCCTTTGCGCGAGCAATCGGCACTCCACCTCAGCCGGCGACGGCTCCAGACCCACTTCAGCAGACCGATCCGTGGTCAGGCGGAGGTCCCTCGCCAACGCGGGCCGTCGTGCAGTCAATGCCGACGGCAAGCCCACCGACCCCTGCACGCGGCAACGCGTCCAGCTCACAGAGCTCAAGGCCTCCCAGCCAGAGCAGTGCCTCTGTACTGCCGGGAGAGCCTGGGGCCAGTGGGCCAGCCCTGGCCGCGAGGCTGCAGGCAATCAGAGCCGACCCCGCACGTGCGGCGGCTCTACAGCAGCTCCTGCCTGGCACCCCTCAGGCGGCAACACCGCGCGAAGGCAGTGCTCCTGCTGTGCAAGCACCTCCACCACCACCACCATATGCAGCTATGACTGGACTGACCCGCGAACAACAGATGTCACACATGCTGCAGCAGACATGGATGGAGGACCAGCGACAGCAGGCACACGCACAAATGGGCTTCCGCGAAGGTGATTGTCAACCACATGCCGGCCCACATGCGGGACTGGGCCCCGCCTTGGGGCTATCGCCCCCCTATCAACGGGGCGACGCGTCAGGCGGAGGAATGGCCACCGTACATCCTGGTATTGTCGGTGCGCCCCTGGCAGGAAGACGGGCTGGCGGTCCTGTGGCCATGGACGCGCCACTGTTCCCCGAGTGTTACCACATGATCTCGGGGGCGCCCAGGCAGAGCACTGGCTACCTACGCAGTTGCTTTGCCCGACAGGGTGTGGACCAATTCCACCGCGGGATCATTGACAGGCCGTACGTGGTGAACGGACGGCTGGTGGAGGCACCGCACTATGCGCACATGCTTCCACCCCATGATCCGGCAACGGAAGTCGCGCCGCCCGGTATCCACGTGCCGGTCCCAGAGGGACGTCCCCTACCTGGATACTTGGGCGACATTCACCGCACCCAGCAGGCAAACATGGCGGTGTGGGCCCTGCGACAAGAAAGGTGGCGACGCCATGAGCCAGCAGCTACGACACGTCAGGCGGCGACGCCACTACAAGCCACACCGACGACACCAGCTAGAGGGCGCGACATGATCACGAACCCTGAGCCACTCGTGGAAGGTGAAACAGTGCTTGACAGACAGAGACGCACGCGTCCTGAGGCGGCAACGCCCCTAATGCTTGACATCAGCATGGCGACGTGCGCTCTATGTCTGGACTCATTTCAGATTGAAGAACAACTGTATCGACTCCAGTGTGGCCACCATTTCCATGCATAATGCTGGACTCAGAATGTGCAAGCACACATCAGGTCTTCACGTGGCAGCACGTATGCACCTCCAACGCCTGAGCCCCCGTGCTCCTACTGCTGGGGCCCTGGGCTGGTCGTGTCCGCGTACAACTACGCCAGGCACAGGGACGCGAACGAAGACAGCAACAGCACGTCGCTCAACCAGATCCAGACGGATATCAGAGCGCTGGAGCAGGCTCGCGACTTCATGAGAAGCGTTTTTCGCGAATCACGTGGGCAGCATTCAACTGGAAACGGTACAGCACAGGAGGAACCTTCAAGAGGAATTGCAAGCAGGGACGGTATTACGGGCCCAGCTTCAACCGGCGACGGTTATGAAGACCAAAGCCCAATACCACCACCATGGGTTGCTCACCCACAATTCAGTGATAGTAACGCGGCAGCGCGTTTGGCCAGAAACGTACAGACACTGAGTCGTACGAGCTCCCGGGCACCAGTTCAGCCGGCAACGGCAAGGAGTCGCGCAGACAGTCCAGTTCGCATTCTTCGAGACGAGGAGCAGGTCTTCATGGTACGTGAAGACGGTCAAGAGTACGCTGAGATGAACACCGTCTTGACCGAGGGTGCGCCTCCAGCCCCTGTGCGATACTACGAGGACAGCAGCCTTCTATCCATACCAAATGGTATGACGCCAAGTGCATGGGAACACTTCCGCCTGAACCCGGTCACCAACATGGAGATGAACATATGGCTCCGGGATGGCAGACCAACAGCCCGGCACTTAAGCTGCAAGCCGTACGTCCTTGAAATGCGGCGACGCAACGAGTACCGGAACCAGTGCGACGAGATGACGTGGGCACCTAGACGACCGAGAGAAGCACAGATACCACTGGAATCTCTGCCGGCGTTTTCCACCACGCATCCTACGGTCCCGCGCGCGCCAGCCGCACCACCACCTTCACCCGGCGACGGGATACCACCACCATCACTTGGCACCAGGTCATTGTCACTGTCGAGCACGTCTCAGTCTCAAGAAGATGTTCTAGCCAGTCAGCCTGACAGAACACGAATCGTTGGGGGGAACACTCTCTTGATCGACGTCGGCTCGAAGGTCAACCTCGTGGGAGAGGAAACAGCCAGGGAGATGGACCTGATCGCTGTAAATCAAGGCGGCAACGCTTCAAGGAGGAGATCAAGAGACACCCCTCTCATGATACGCGGTGTCGGAGCTGGAAGCACAACTTGCGACGTGGTTGCAGAATTCCCGATTCGCTGCAAATATCAAGGCACGACAAGCGACAAGCGACGACTTTTTCATCGCAAACGTAGCGACGGGACATGGCAATAATCTTCCAGCTATCTTGGGCCTCGCCAGCATGGAGCAGAAGAAAGCCATCCTCATCCTTGAGGAGGGCAAGCAGGCGATGGTCATGCCGGGAGGCGACTACAGGATTCACGTGGGACCTCAGGCAGTCGTGGCGAACTTAGTCCAGCTGCCTTCCGGACACTTAGCGATGAAGTGCTCCGAGTTCAGCCCCGCGCCTCACCTGGCGACGGGTCCAGGAACACACGTGACACCAAGCATCATCTTCCACTCAACGGAAACGTTTCATCAGACGGAAACTTCTCAAGGAGCAACTGACAGCGAGGATTTGACGTACGTGACGGACCATATTCCCCCGCACTGCAATAACAAAATCATGGGCATCATCCACGCGCCAGCTCGCGCGTTGCAGGGAAAGCTGGGCGAAGCGGGGGCGCTTAGCGCAAGGGTGCGCCGGGTCACCAGGAGTCTCTTTGACGACGTGGTTGACATGGTCATGCACACCTACGACCTGCTGGAGGACATCGAGGGGGATCGCGGCCGGGAGCTTCAGCCGGCGACGGCGCCAACGATGTGGCCGAAGGCGGCGACGCTAATCTCTCAGCAGGCGACTGCTCCGGCTACGGCGCCGACGCCTGGCGCCAGCAGCAGCTCCGGGGTTCAGCACTGCAGGCTGGACCTCTGACGGGGGCAGGCCGCGGCGGGCGCAGCGGCTTGCACTTCGGAGGGAGCGCTGGCGACAGGCTCACAAAAGGCGCCTGTCAATCATCATCTATCGGTCTCTGCTATCGTTATTGAAGATCATCGAGTGGCTTGCGCCCAACTCCGCACCCGAGGCTATCTATGCGACCGGCTCACCCACAATGAGCTTATGACAACTTTGGGTACTCAGTATTTGGGAGGACTGATATCTGGGGATTACAGGCTTTTGTGGATCTCGACACCGGCTGATTGGTATGTAAGAGCCCCAGGCAAGAAAGCTGGCCCTCACTGGCAACGGGTACGAAACTTACTCGGTAAAGCAAAAACATTTAAGATGCAGATTGTATTGTGTGGGCCTCCTGGATATATGTGGCAGCAAACTTCAATACGTGATGCCCTTGAGGACTACAAGCTACATGTAGTACGTATGCGTTTGTGTCACTTTGGGTACACATATGATAAACGTGATGACGCACCTAGCGGCACATATATTCAGGTGGCAACATCTTTCCCACTTTCCACGAAGACGTGGCAATGCAACTGCAAGGCCAACACTCAGCACACATTGGATTGGTACGGCCAAGATGCCGACCACGCCGAGTGGCGACGTAATACCCTCAACCTGGCAACAGGTCACCTCCTAGACCAAGTCCTTAACAAGGATGTACCACGTAGTGCCACGTTCGTGAGCATTTACACACGTGTCGACACAAACGTCACAACATATCAACGAACACCAAAGAGTGGACCACAATGGGACGACGTTCAGCGTCGTGTGACGGTCGACAATGACGCGAAGGAGGTGATCCAGGACATCAGCGTCGCAGACCAACCTATTGGTTACGATTGGCAAGCACCACTACCAACGGCAACCAGAAATACAACAACGAGATTCTATTGGGAGCCGAAGGAGCCAGCCTTACTCAGCGGAGACGCCCCACATCCAGCGAACTCTCGCTACGTCATCATAGATGAGCGTCTTCCTCCCTCCCCGACCGTGGATGTGCAGCAGCAGGACCCACTCCACAAATTCCAACTTTTCCAAACTTGGAAGCACAACCTCAACAAGCTACTGCTTATCCAACAGAGTCCCGAATAAAGCAGAAGGAACGACTAAAACGGGACAAGGAAGCAGGCATCAAACCCCGCAAAATCAAGAAGGACATTGAGGCGGGAGAAGACGACTGCGGGGACGATCTGAAGGGCTGAGAGAACGTGACCAGCACCACTTATGTCGACTCCACTGATGACGACTTGGACGACGACAGCGACCATGCATTTGTAAGTATCCCAAGTACGTTACCGGCAACGGAGTCAAACGTATTCAGCATTATCCCCACGTTATGCTACGGCAGACGAAAATGTGTGGACATGCTGGAACTTTGTGGCGGCGAAGGTCACATCGGAACTAGCCTTCAGACGAGGATGCACATCAGGGGGCAACCTCGATCTACGGTGCAACGTTGATCTCGGCAACGAGTCTGTACAGAAGGCAGTACTACACTATTTGAAAACGTGTATAGTAATCTGTACAGTACTACAGCCGAGCTGCAGATCGACTGGACCCCCGTCCTACTTCAATGCCAAAGCAAATTACGAGACATGGTTGGCAAGCCATAAGGCATACCTGCCCCACATAAAATTATGCGGAACAGTTGCGACACTACAAGACGACAGACGCAGATATTTCATCAGGGAGCAACCTGCCGGCACACTGGTAGACGATATTGAACCCTGGAAAACACTGGCCAAACGCAAACACATGATCAGCATCCACATGGACCAGTGCATGACAGGGCTCAAAGACACAAGGCACGGCCATCAAGAAGCCGACCCAGATGTACGCCAACCACATTGGACTTTTTGCACTTTACCACACGTTCAAGTGTGACGGATCACACACACACGCAACTGTGTGCAACAAAGAGCTGGCGGCGGCGGCGCACTACACACGAACACTGCAGCGAGCCATAGTTGAAACAGTGGCTACCGCTAGACGCCGCCACCGTCAAGGTGTTCACACCGGAAACGGTTTCCACACCTACGTCGTCAACTGCAAGGGTTACGACCTGGACGACCCCACAATACCACGCACGTCAGATGGAGCCATAATACGCCCACCTGAGGCAGGCCTCGGATGTGAAGCTTGTGCCGACAAAAGGAATTCAGATGACCCTTGGCACGCGCGAAATCCGAAGACGTGCAGATGGCATGACAAGGATCCCGTATATTGGGAATGCAAGGCATGTCAGAAAGGATACAGTAGGAAACCCAAGTACAGCACAGTTTCATACCGAAGAAATGCAGATTTGCTATACCAAAACTCCTACCATATCCACAACCGGCGCCAGCACCGGCACCGGCACCAGCAGAACCACCACAGCCACGTGCACCAGGCTCGGCGCCGGGAAGCTCTAGCGACCACCTGAGACAAGCAGGTGGACGCGGCGACGCACGAACTGGAAGCACCGTGGTGGGTTCCGACGGCCAGCAGAGAGTTGTTGGAGGGCGTGGACGTATGGAGACACCGGCTCCACCACCACCTCCACCCTCTCAGCCGGCAACGGCCCAACGGACACCAGAGCTACCTGATTGGAGTCGCTTCGATGTACAGCTGAGCTTACAAGCACTGAGAAGCCCTGACCCCTATACTGTCAGAAAAAAGAGCTTCGTAAGCTACATCTGAGATGGTTTCACGCGAGTGAACCAAAAAATGCGACTTATACTCGGAAGGGTAGGCCTTGACACGGTACGTCTCAACCTGATAGAGGAAATCGTTGACACGTGCAAGTCATGTCGGGACTGGGCCAGACCAGGCAATGCCAACATGAGCTCTGTGGCGCTTCCACTGAAGTTCAACGAAGAAGTAGAAGTGGACTTGCTCTTCTACAAGACCTACATCGTCCTACATATGGTGGACAGATGCATACGGTGGAGCGCAACTAAGGAAATTGCAAACAAAACTATGCACAAAGTGCTCAACGCCATAAGTGAAGCATGGTATTATCTCGTAGCACCGAAGGTACTCTACTCCGACGGAGAAGGAGCTTTGGCAAATAAGACGGCAACGTCCATATTGGCATAGATGGGCACTGAACTCAGGATTCGTGCTCGTGGCCAACATGCGACGACCGTGGAATCCCGCAGCGGACTCCTTAGACATACCATGCACCACATTGAGAGCGAGTTGAAGGAACGTGACATACCCATAGTATTTACCAGACTTCCTACGGAAGCAAAAATGTGTCATCAATGCTTTCACGTTCTACAACAGCGTATCACCATACAACGCTCTTTTGGGCAGCCAACCCGCATGTCTCCCGGACTTGCCTACGCTCGATTTTGAAACTAAGACGGAAGCGTCCGACCACGCTAGAGAGCAACAAATTCGAGCGGTGAGCCTAGAAGCCATCACGCAGGCAACTGCGGTAGCCAAGACATTGCGAGCACTTGGCGACAAGACCAAAATACCTGGCGGTAGGCTGTACAACGTGGGAGATACAGTTGACTACGATCGCCCGACCGCTACCAAAGACGATTGGGGCGGCTGGAATGGACCATGTACCGTCATCAGAAATGACCCTGATCGTGCACAAGTAGTGATAAAAGGTACAGACAATAAAGAAATATTGGTCCATTACCCACATGTCCGACACACTTTGTTCATCGAGTGCCTGATGGTCAAGGAAATGGGATCGGATCACACTGCCCTGCGGACTGTGGTTGAGTTCATTGCCGGACTTCAAGCTTGACGGGCCTCGATGATGTTTGGATTCGCACCAACTCAGCGAGGCAACTTGCAGCTCACAACCGCAAGCCACATGAACCCAAAGGTCCACCTGGCTCTACAGTTCCTCAGTAGGAACTACTTCAGACTAGAGAACGTCATAGCAGTACGGTTGGCTAAGAGTGTGGACAAGCTTCCAGCATGCGCTCCGGCAACGGGCTCCACACTCATCTACTACGACAACGATGTCACACCAGCGTTCCACTACTACGAGTCGACTGGAACAGCCATTGATGTGCACAGAGTCACTGGCAGCAGCCATGCACGCATCATTCAGTGCCTCACGTCCACCAAGATCGGAGGCTTTGTCAACCTCGGACTCAGCAGGCGACTGCACCACCACTGGACGCAGAGGAGGACCGCCCAACGGGCGGCCGCCTACCGACCATCTCGGAGGAGACGGAGGCAGACTTAGATGCGTACATGCTCGAGGAATGGTATCAGGAACCCACCCAATATACAACAACATACGAATATACCATATCTATCGAGAGTTTGACAACTGGTTCAGATGACAATGGCAGACACCGTGCTAGTTGCCACTGTTGATCCTGATGAGTGTGCCGACATGTCCTCAGCTGGCGACTGCTATGAGGACTTTGCGGTAACTTTTAACTACTCAAGAGGTCGACGAGGACTACACGGTTGACAGCGATGACAACGGACAATACGTCGAGCTCTGCTTTACCGCAGACATGGCCAAATTTGTTCTGTCAGAACAACACTTGGAGCACATGGAATACAGTAAGGTGGCGACGCCCAACATCGCAACGATGAGGGTGTACGTCAGCGCCGCCTCGAAGAGGGCCGCGGTCGTCAAGGAGGACGACATCATGACGAAGGCGGAGATCCAAGCGAACCCCGCGAAGGTCTCCAAGGCACTGTACACGGAGCTCAAGATATGGCTTGACAACAATTTCTTCAATATGCAGCTACTCAGTCAGGCAAAGAATGTCATGACCTCCAGATACGCGTACAAGTGGAAGTATGTCAAGAACAAAGATACTGGCGTCATGGAAAAAGACGATACGGCTCCGACTGGTACTCCGTGGCTTCATGGATCTCGACACAGTCGAGGCGTTCTCCGGAACGGCCAGGCGTGGCAACCAACGCCTCCTCGCCAGCGTGGCAGCATGCAACAAGGCATGGATTATTGCCTCTCTGGACATTGATAAGGCCTTCCTGAAAGGCCTTACATACCGTGAGCTGGCGACAGCTACAGGCGAGGAGGAACGGAATGTATGCTTCACGCTACCTCCAGGCTCTGCAGCTGTGCTCAGAAGCCTTCCCGGGTTTGGCTCCTACGACGAGTCCAAGCACTGCTTGCAGTGCCTCAAGCCAGGTACCGGGACCAAGGATGCGCCACGGGTTGTTTCCCTGAAGCTCAGGCGCGCCACGAGGGGAATGGGGCTCCAGGGTACATCTTACGACGAGGAGTTCGAGATGAGCCCCAACCTCCTCGCAGCCAAGCACGTTGACGACATCAACATGACTGGCGCCGATGCAGGTGTAGATTCGTACGTCAAGTGCGTTGAATCCACCTTTGGTTCCTTTAAGCTGAACAAGCACACGTACACCAACTGTGCTGTTCGCTACGCCAAGTCATCAGACGGCGACGTCTCGATGGATCAGGACGACTACATCAAGCAACTGCGTTCCATCCACCACGTCGACCTTACCGGATCTGTTGGCGAGGAGAGCCTCCAAACCGGTGGCTGACATATTCGTCAGCCTCCGCGGTGCGCTATCCTACGCCCTCATCACACAGATCTGGCTGATGGTGGATGTTGTGTCGCTTCAACGGATTCAGGAACCTACGTACCTTCAGGTGAGGCGTCTGAATGCCATAGTCAGGAAGCTACAGACCTGCCCCAAGAAGATAGTGTACCCAGCTATGACACCAACGGGCGAGGTCGATATTCATAGCGACTCTGGCTATCGGAGATTAACCGGCGACGAAGACGACGAGACCAGGTTACGGCATCCCATGCTGTAACGTTCTTCGCTGGGGACGCTCATTACGCGGCGACGCGTCTGTCATCCACTTGGTAGACGCGCACTGTAAGTCTCATCGACTACAGGTGCGCTCCAGCTACTCAGCGGAGACGCTTGCGGCAGCTCACATCCTCGAGGACAGCTACAAGACGATCGTCACCCTGCACGAGCTCAGCGCCGGACCAATGACACCGACCCAGCTCAAGGACGTGATGGGGTCGGGCGGCTTATGCATCGAGGTATCCTTGACCATTGATGCGGAGTCGGTCTTCAAGTCCCTTACAAGCAAGGACCTGAAGACCCCGACCGAGAATACTTTGCTCGGCCATATCAGCTGGATACGGCAAATGATGAGCAAAGGCATTGTCCATTGCGTGCAGTGGTGCGACACCCGCGATATGACTGCCGACGGCCATACCAAGGGAAGCATCGACAGAGATGGGACCCTGAAGGCTATGGCTGGCCGCCAGACTTTCGAACACGAAGTCAAACGGTACGTACCGCACCGTGAGGAATCCCAGATTCCGACAAAACGCTGGAGTTCGGGTTAGCGCCCCTCTCAAACTTTAAAGCAGGTGGCGCTACCTCATTTTCCTCAGGTGCTCTCAGCCGGCTGCGGCCTGTTCTCGGCCGGCGTCGGCCTGAATGGGCTACGCAGCTCGGAGGGCGACGTCAAAGACGTTCGTCTTCCTCCCTCCCCGACTTGGAGGGAAGGGTAACGGCGTCGAATACCGATGCCGTTTGGCCCAAGCTGCGCAGCTCCATCATATGCTTGCAGTTCACCGAACTGTATTATTCGTAGAGAGAAAAGAGATGGTAGCTCCCCAGCTACCATCCTCCTCTTCGCCCCCTCTTACCATTACTCCTCATTCATATGTTTCTCGCCTTGGCGTCTACTTCCGACTGAGGTTCCGAGCCTCAGCCTCAGAAGGGCCTAACACGGCCAAGCTTCGCTCCAGGTCAACTCCTGGAGGCTTGCTCCTGCTGCTGCTGCTGCTGCTGCTGCTGCTGCTCCTCCTCCTCCTCTTCCTCCTCCTCCTCCCACCCCCTTGGATCTTGAGTGACGTTCTTTGCCAATCGATGCGATCCGCCTTTGCTGCGCAATGGCCTCTTGTGGGCACAGTAGCAGCACGGCGGCGATCATATCGCATTTTCTCTTAGGTCTCACGCTTTATTGCGTTGCTACCGCGTTCGCTCGTGTCACTGTGCTGCTATTGGGTCACAGGGCCCGCTGTGTTGCTACTGGGTCGGGGAAACTCACCTGGCAAATCCTCGTCGCAGTCCCCTGTGTTGCTACTGGCCCGAGGGCACTTCCCGACTGCAATTTCTCTTGATCCTGCTACTCTTCCTCATCTTCCTCATCTTCCTCCCACCCTGGGGCTCTCGAGTGACGTTCGTTGCCAATCGATGCGTTTCGCCTTCGTTGCGAAGCTGTTTCTTTTTGGACCCAGTAGCAACACGGTGGTGGTCATATCGAATTTTCATTGCTGCGTTGCTACCGTGTCGGATTCTACTGCTGTGTTGCTACCAGGTCGGATTCAACACTGCTGCGTTGCTATTGGGTCGGATTCAACATTGCTGCGTTGCTACTGGGTCGTATTCAACACTGCTGTGTTGCTACTGGGCCGGATTATATTATTGTGTTGCTACTGGGTCGCATTCAACGCTGCTGTGTTGCTACCTGGTCGGATTATACTGTTGTGTTGCTACTGGTCAGATTCTACTGTGCTGTGTTGATCGTTTGTAGAAAAGCTCTGTGGTGGAGGAGGTGGAAAGGGTGGGTGGAGGAAAAGCAATGATATCATGCGGGGCATAACACTGGCAATATAGAATGGGGCATTCGTGCGAAAATGCTATGCACACACATGTTGCAACCGGTTATATGAGCAACGCAAATACCAATGAAATGGACGTTGGAAAACTAAGCTTAATCCTTAAACATATGCTTGAAAAAAAAACAAGCTTCAAAACCCATGATAAACCCTAACCTTGAAATGCAAGCATCCGGGACCATAGGGTAGTCCTGAGGCCAATCCGGGTCGTTCGGGCATAGTCCTGAGGCCAATCCGGGTCGTTCGGGCATAGTCCTGAGGCTGATCCGGGTCGTATAGTCCTGAGACCAATCCGGGTCGTTCGGGCATAGTCCTGAGGCTAATCCGGGTCGTTCGGGCGTAGTCCTGGGGCCAATCCGGATCGTTCGGGCGTAGTCCTGAAGCTATTCCGGGTCGTTCGGGCAAAGTCCTGAGGCCAATCTGGCGAGCGGGCGAGCGCGCAGGCTAGGCCGCCGCAGCCGCGCGCGGCCGCAGGCTTGGCCGCCGTGACAGCAGGTCCGCTCGCTCGCTTGCTCGAGCGGGCGATCCTGGTCCGCTCACTGGCTGTTCGAGCGGGCGCCCCCAAGCCAGGCCGCCGCAGACGCACGCGGGCGCAGGCATGGCCGCTGCGACCGCGCTCGCTCGCTAGCTCGCTCGCGCGAGCGTGCGAGCGGGCGAGCCCCCAGGCTAGGCCGCCGCAGCCGCGCGCGGCCGCAGGCTTGGCCGCAGTGACGGCAAGGTTGGCCGCCGCGGCTGCAGGTCCGCTCGCTTGCTCGCTCGCTCGCTCGAGCGGGTGCTCGGGTCGTTCGGGCATAGTCCTGAGGCCAATCCGGGTCGTTCGGGCAGAGTCCTGAGGCCAATCCGGGTTGTTCGGGCATAGTCCTGAGGCCAATCCGGGTCGTTCGGGCATAGTCTTGAGGCCAATCCGGGTCGTTCGGGCATAGTCCTGAGGCGAATCCGGGTCGTTCGGGCATAGTCCTGAGGCCAATCTGGGTCGTTCGGGCATAGTCTTGTGATGGAAGGCGCTTGCTAAAGGCCTCACATCAGTGAATGCATTCATGTATGGCTGTAATAACTTAAAAGTACGTTCGAGGATTTTGTCAAATCTGCGCGCCCGCGGTCGGTTCGCCCCGAGCAGAGTAGGTCAGCCGCAAGGGTTGTCATGATGGACGAGCGGATCGATCATGCGTTTGGCGCGCGCGTGCTCTCCCGTGTCGCGTGGGGCAGCGGGCTTGCCCGCAGTGATGGCATTAGCCATGTGGCAATGGCAGTGGCTATATGTTAATTACATAAATCTCCGCCCCCCCCCCTCCTCGCCCCCCTCCCCCACCGCGCCGTGCCGCCCCGAACCCCGCGCCTTTCTTCTCGTCCCTCATCGTCCGCGTGCTCTCTTTGAGCTCACAGTTTTAAAACTCATATGTTGTTTTATGATGTGGTTGGCCTGGTATTCGTGCACTCTTCGAATTAATCCTCGGGGTCATTCCTCTTTCCCGCTCGCCCCTCCTGTCCACTGTGTTTCTCCGCGTGCCCCCGCAGTTATCCGCGCGCCCGCTCGCTGCCTTCGCCCCCCGTCGTCGCCTCGAACCCTCGCCCGCCCAGCTTTCTCGGAAGGAGGGCGGGGGGGGGGAGGGGGGGGGGGAGAAGGAGCAGGGGGAGGAGGAGGGGAAGGGGGAGGAAGAGGAGGAGGAGGAGGAGGAGGGAGGAGGAGGAGGAGGAGGAGGAGGAGGATGGGGGGGAGGAGGAGGAGGAGGAGGAGGAGGGGAGGGGCGGGAAGGAGAGGGGGGGAGGGTTTTGCATGGGCGGCGGATGGAGGGGGAATAGGAGGAGGGGGGGGAGAAACGTGAGGGGGAGGGGGTGCCCCTCCCGCCCCCTCGCGCCGCCACTGCGGCCGAGGGCCGCGCCCCCGGCCCGCGGCGCCCGCCGCGCCCGCCGCCATGGCGGACGACGGGTGGGGCGCGGTGGGCGCGGCGGCGGCGGCGGCCGCTAGGCCGCCGCGAGGCGCAGGAGGAAGGGGGGCAGCGGAGGAGGAGGGGGAGGCGGCGGCGGCGGCGGCGCGCTGGGAGGAGACGGCGGCGGCGGCGGCCAGCGGGCCGAGGGCCAAACGAGGGCGCCCCGACTGGCGCCTCCAAGAGGCCCTCGAGGAGGGCCGAGCCTCGGCAGCAGCAGCGGCGCCTCCAGACGCCGCTGCTGCGGTGCCAGCGCCGCCAGCAGCCCAGCCAGCAGCAGCAGCAGCAGTAGTGCCCCTCCCGCCCAGAGCTGCCCTTGAAGTGGGCTTGGGTCTGGCGCCGTACTTGTTGAGGGGCCTCTTCGTGCCGAACCAGCTGTGCGCCAGTCTACACGCTGCCTTCTGTTACGCCGCTCGTTTCCCAGAGCAGAGACGCGAGGCGGTTGTCATGTTGAGCGAGCACCTGGACGCCGCCAGCGGGGTTCGACATTGGCCCACCTTGGAACGGGAACTCGGCGAGGAGAGGCACGTGCTCAAGAGTAAGATGAGACGACTGGCAGAAGCAACGGTTCTCCTCCAGAGTTTTGAGAGGGACGCGCAGGATTCGTTCATGCCCCGTGCTGCGGGCCCACGGAACTGCTTGTGCTACGTCGAGCAAACCAGGTGTGACGAGACGCCCATGAAGGCGAGAATCACTGGAGACACGGTTATCGATGTGCTACCTCCCGGTGCGCAGTTGGCTGACAACCCCGCGGCGGCCGAGCAGTTGGTCGAGCACTTAGCAGGGCAGGTGCGTGCCACGCCAGACGCTGCCAAGATACTTCGGATTCTCGGTAGTTTTGGCATGGTCCTGCGGTGTCGGGACCAGCTGCTGTGTCTCACTGGGCCCACCGTGTCCCCTTTGAAGGTGCTGGAGAGCAACACTGCCAACGTCACCAAGCAGGCGCTGAATTCTACGACGTCGGTGGGCGCGGGCGTTCGCGAGTTCCAGCTGAAGTCAAGAGCGGTGCGTTCTGATCGGGCTGGCAGCAACTTGTTGACGGAGAAGCAGATCGCAGCCGAGCGGGGGCCTGAATGGACAATTCTCTTCAACTACTGTGAAATTCACGCTTCAGCGGGCTGCTTTGACAAATCTCTGGCGCACATGTTCGCTGGCGACATAACTGGGAGCGTTAACTGTGCATTGTCTCTCAGGCACGGGCCAGCTATGAACGTGTTTCGGCAGTTTTTGCGGGATGTCGTAAAGGCGAGGTTGAGCCCCATCCACCACGCCCCGCCGCCCGACGCTGTCAGCTACAGGAAGTACTGCATCAACTTGTTCATGCAGGGCGGCGCGAACGCTTACCAGAAGCAGCTACTCCTGTCGGTGCTCCCTAACGGCGACTGGCGGAAGCACGACCGCGTGGAGTTGTACTGCTCCCAGGAGTTCTTGGACAGGGTTGGCAAGGAGAAGATCTCAGATGTTATAGCTCGGGGCCTGGTGTTTGCGCTGTCGTCGAGCCAGCCGCACTTGTGGCCGAGGAATCGCTGGTTGAGCGCCGATCTCGCTGTCGAGGAACCTGGCAGGATCGAGGCGGTCCACGGTCTTCTCAGCGCCGTGTACCCCGTGTATTGCGACAGGCTGGCCCAAAGACGCCAGGGGCCCCTTGCTGCCCTAGCGCCAGCGCTTCCTGCCGTCGGCGCCCCTGGGGACGCCCCAGCTGCAATCCTCGACGAACCAGAGGAGGCCGCGGACGGAGACGCGGCGCCCGCGCGCGGGCCAGCGCCAGACCAGCAGCCGCAAGGAGGAGGCTCGGCGGGCAGCGAGGCAGCGCCAGGTGACCGGGCAAAAGAGAACGAGACGCACCGCAGGAAGGCGCGGTCCTGGCTGGCAGCTTCCCCCCTCGGCAACCCCATGTTGATGCGGCAGGTCATGCAGCCCCTCGTGACGCTGCTCGCGCAGCAACTCAAGGTCGGGTCTGCAGATTGGGAGATTTCAGAACGCAGCAAGGTCGCGAAGGCCATCTTGCAGGGCCAGCCCCCCGAGGGCAAGCGATCGCACCGGATCTTGGAAGCAGCGTCGGGGAAATTGGAGTCCAACTTCGTGCAGTCAGTCACGGGCATATCTACAACTAGGAGCCTGTGGGCGCATTTCCCAGCGACATGCAAGTACCTTGGTTTCAATTATTTGGCGTTTCGGGTGCTGAGTCGCAGCTTGTGCACCGTCCACCAGTTCATCTCGGCCTCCCACGCGCAGTTCCCTGTCAAGCTATTCCGCCTGCTGCGGGGCCCAGGACAGAGCGCGGACATGGCAGCCGTTCCAGAATACATGTTGGACCCGTGGACGCTCTCCATGAAAGCGCACCATCCGACTTTTGCTGGCAGTGAATTTCAGGCCAAGTTGATGCTTACGGCCTTGTTGCAGTTCGCGGACATGAGCGGCATCGAGGCCCGACGCGCCTCAGTGCGCAGGCAGCTCTGCCAACGATCCGTTCAAACGCACGTGCTCGACGTGGCGGACAGCAGCAGCGAGTTTGTCTTTCAGCAACTCAAGAGCGCGAAGAGGAGGCGGCACGCCCTTGATGGCCAGGCAAACCGTCCAGCAGCAGCGGGCAGACAGGCGACCTCCCCTCAAAAAAATAAAAGCTTCTCCTCCATCTCCTCCCCCTCCTCCTCCCCCCGACGGCGGCGCCCCCCCCTCCTCCCCGTGCCCCCCCCTTCCCTCGTCCTCGTCCTCTTCCTTTTCCTCGCCTCCCCAGCCCCCCCTTCGCCCCCCCTTGCTCTCCTTCCAGCGGCGGGCGGGGGGTGGGGGGGCGAGGGCAGAGAGGGGCGATGGGCGGAGGGCGGGGGGGCGGGGGGAATGCAGCGCCAGGGCGGAGGTCTGTCCGCTGGGGCCCTTCGCTTGGTCGGTGGCAGCATCGGCGCCGCTCGGGGCGAGAAGGGTGCGACGGGCGGCGCCTCCTGCCTTCTGGCCCCCATCCCGCCACGCCCTCTCGGCAAGAGCGTGCTCGTCGCTGCGCAACCCAGTCGGCCTGGGCCAGACAAGGCAGGCGCAACGCAGGTTTTTGCGAGCGGCGACGGGCGGGTCTTGCACGGGGGGCGGTCGGCGCGTTCAAGAGACCAACCTGTCCGCAGGAACCGAGCCGCTGAATGGAAGGGGGGGGGGGGGGTCCGACGCGTTAATCTGGGGTTCGATGCGCGTGGTTCCTTCCGTTTTCAGCCTTCCCTGTCCGCCTCCGCCCTCCGCCCCCCTCTGAGCGCGCGGCAACGTGATGAGTTTGTAGTGGGTCGTTCGTTTAACTAGTTGTGTAGTTGATTGTCCGCGTTGCTAACTTAGTTTTATAGTGAATTTCTTCGCGCACCCGCGTGCGCAATCGTGCGTGTAGCCGCGTGCGTAGCAATGCTTGTGACGACGTGTGCATCCGCGCGCGTACTCACGCGTGCAACGACGCGCGTCACATCGCGAGTCTCGAGGCAGGCAGCGTCGTTGCGCGACGACTCGAGGGCCGACGCTTTCTGCGTGAGATTATCGCTTCCACCCCCCTCCTCGGCAGCGGCGGGCGAGGCGTCGGGGGCGTGGGGCGGGGGGGGGGGGGCAGGGCCACCGCCATGTGCTTCTTCGGTCGCTGGGGCCCGCCATCGGGCCTCGGAATGAAGCGCGCGGCTGATTTCCTGCATCCAGCGCCTGAGGGTTTAGGAGGGGGCGGTTGTTGCGCGTGCCCCGACGCCCCATCTGCACCGCCGCTGCATGGGCCCCCTCTGCCCCGAGCGCCCTGCCGCCCCCCTCGGGCGCGCCCCTCCGCCGCGAGGTGGGGCGGCAGAGCGTCGGCCAGCAGGTGCGGGGCGGCGCTGCCAGGAGGGCGAGGAGGGAGTTCAGAGGTGGAGGGCTGTGGCGCGCATGGGTACGCTACAAGACGTCTGGCATGCGCGGGCTTCCCGACGCGCGCGCACTCGGTGCAGAGTACCGCGCAGCAAAGAGGGAAGGTCGCCGAGAGCTCATGGAATTGGTGCCCTCTGCGCACGCTGCAACCAGAGCGAGCAGGGCTAAGAGAGCGAGGGTGGGCCCCGGGAGGGTCGAGGCTTTCGGGCCGAGCGCCTCCAGCATCGCTGTGCGGATGCAGCGAGATACGATGCGTTCTACCGCCCTTCAGCTGAGCAGCGCAGCCCCCGATGAGATGTTGGCGAGGCTGTCCCAGTTCACCCAGGCCGACTTAGACCAGGGCGTGAAGATAGTGAAGCACATGCAGAGGTTCAGGAATCAGCAGCAGAAGGAGCGTGAGAAGGAGGAGGACAGGCAGTTGCAGCAGTACGAGTCAGTCATCGCCCCCCCCCCCTTGATCCAAGATGTCCTGAGATGCATTCCGAAACTAGATGGCACGTACTTGTCGGCAGTGCCGTCGGAACTCGCACAAGTGGTCACAATACATACGAGTGCTGAGGGCGTTGCCAGTCAGATCCTCGCCTGGTGCGAGGCCACCACAAATCTAGATATTGGCACGGTATTAGAGAAACAGTGGATGGAGAGGCACAAGACAGTATTGCACGACAGCGCTCCTGATGCACCTGGCCCTGCGCCAAACGGCCCGTCGAAGTGTTGGGAGCGGGGTTGGTGCACGTGCACGCCCGATGGCCAACGTGGCTGGAGGGTCCGCAACTCAGTCTTGAAGCAGATGAAAGTGACGTTCGCCCCGCCCCCCAATGGAGCCAGACCGGTTCTCGCCTCTGGGGGCGCCGTGATGAAGATTCTGGGGAGCAGGGAGGAGGTGGATGAGGATGTGGAGGAGGGCCCGTGGGCTGTTGTAGCAGTATCTGGGAAAGTTCAGCACGTGCAGACACAGACGTGGTACCATGTCGGGTACATGCACTTCAGCCCGTACAGGCCCAGTTTCCAAAAGATGGTGCGAGTGGAACGTCCTTGGGCTAGCCTGGCATCAGATACGGTGGAGAGGATATGGCTACAGGCCAATGTGCGTTGCCCTTCGATTATCCATCTTTCTTGTCTCCATGGTGCAGTAATTTGCAGTTGGCTTGCGGTGTTTGCCCGATGGGGGGGTGCGCTTGCGTGGTCGTGTTTGTGGTCGGGCCCCTGCGCGCGTGCGCGGCGCGTGTGATGTGCGTGTTTTCTGCGCGGCGTGGGCGCGGCGGCGCGCGTGGCACGGTCTATGTGCGCGTGGTGCACCAGTGCGCATGTGCGCGTGCGCGTGGAGTGATACGCAAGTGAGCTTGCACAATTATAATTTATAACTACCTCTTGGGGTGCACCATAATCGCGCCCCGCCCCCCCCCCCCCCCCGACCGAGGCAACTTTCGAACCTATGGTGGAGCGGGGGGCTATTGAGGCAGTCTCCAAGGATGCCCTGATATCAGTTGCTTGGTACGAAGTGGAATCATCAGCGCGGCGCGTGCCGCACCTAATGCCGAATGTAATTGCAGTTTGCCCAGCGCAGGGCTCGACTGGCCCCGTCCAGGTATTCCCGCCGAAGCGGCGCGGTGCGAGGGAGGCGGCGGAAGCAGACGGCGACGCTGGCGCGGGCGACGATGACCCAGATGAGATGGGCGACCTCGACGGGGACGAAGGGGGCCATGATGATGTCATCGAGGGCGGCGCGTCTGGCGCGCCAGGTGTAGGCGGGAGCTGCTAGGGCCCATCCTCGATCTGATTGAGGACTGGCACGGCGAGAAAGTACACGCGGCCCAGCGCGGTCCGAAGCCAGCAGGGCCGCCGCCCCACCCACCTGTAGGAGGCCACCACGAGGGCGCTGCAGGCAGCGGCGGCGGCGGAGATCCGCCGCCGCCCCCTCCGCCGCCCCCTCCGCCAGGTCCTGCAGTGGCCCCAGTCAGAGGCGCCAGCAGCCGAGCCGAATGCGCGCTTCAAGTTGAGGGCGGGACTTTACTGTATTATAGGTCTGGGATATTCACTGCTACTTGCGGGTTCCACGACGATTGCGTCCTCACGCGGACCGCGAAAAAGACTAGGAAGAGAAGCGTGCTCAGTGGCCAGATGCGCACCGTCGGTCGGCCAGGCGGGTTCCTCGGCGCATGGTTGCAAGGCGCAAGGCAGCCAGGTATCGTGGGCAAGGCTTCGCATGTTGATCCAGACTTTCAGGCCGCACCCGGGTGGGAGATTCGGAGCGAGATTAGAAATGGCACCAAGTCCACCTCGGACGGCCTCCGACTACTAGAGAAAGAGAGAGAGAGAGAGAGAGAGAGAGAGAGAGAGAGAAGGACGACGGTGAGCTTAGCGAGGCCGAGTCTGTTGGAGGTTATGTCAGCAGAATCAACGGCTAGCTATATATATATATATATATATATATATATATATGTATACGTGCGCAGGTGACATGGGGGTGCGCGGGGGCTTGCTCTGTTGTGGCGCGCGCGGTGCGCAGTTGCATTGCATGTCATGTCTCGCGCGTGTGTGCATCGCGGGGTGGAGTCGGTCGTGTTCGTCGTTGTCGGTGTCGGCGGCTGCAGTGCGTTTCCTCTCCCTTCCCGCATGCGAGTGATTGCTTCATGCGCAATTGGGCTTGTGACATGTGGCGCCAGTGGCGGTGAGGTTTCCGTTGGCTTGGGGGGGCCCTCGCATCCGTCTCGCAAAGTTCTTTCTTCGCCACAGCATCGTTTCTTTGTCCGCGTGGGCCACCGCGTGCGTCCGATGCGCCGCGCATTGAGCTGTCCCGCGCGAGACGCCGCATGCAGCCGAGCAAGGCTCGGGCGCGATTGGGGGACGGGCCAGAGGGCGATCTGATCAGGTAAGTGCGCGCACGGCCATGTGGCCGTTCCGTGCCGACGGCGCCGCAGTTGTCACGATTGGCCAGGCGTGATTTCGCACGGCGCGGGGCGCGCGTTTGGGGTGCCTGGTCTCGCCGATAACCCGCGCCACGCGGCATGCCGTCGCGGGGGGCATTGGTCATGGGGGGAATTGGCGCTCGCTGGGGTACAACAGCTAAAGCTACAAGGCCCCAGGTTGGCCCATCATCTGAAACGCATGCGTTAGTTGCTCTGTCCGCGCCAGGGCCAGCTCAGATCGACTTGTGTGGTTGCTGCGTGTTATATGTGTTTTCTGGCGGGGGGCCCGCGTGATCTTGTCTCCGCGCTCGGTCGGGGCGAAATGTCAGTAGCCATAGGGGGTTGTGGTCGTCCGCCCGACCGACTTTCAGAGGCATGGGGGTAGGTGAATGCATGAGGTCGCGTTGCACGGCCAACTTGCAGCACTCCATCAGTTGACGGTGGGCGGTGGATGTTCGGGGTTCGGGGGTGGGGTGCTCGATCGCGGTCGTTGGTTGTTGTTTCCGTTGCCGATTTGCAGGGCCGAAGCCGAAGCCGATGCGCTTTCGGTTGTGTGGGGGGGGGTGGTTATGCGTTCAAGCGGGGCCGCAGCTTTCGGCCGCCAGATTGCGTTTGCATTGTTTTGGGCCAGCGTCGCCAGGACGACGCGCGCGCCAGCTTACATTGCTTTGCATGTCCAGCGGGCTCTCCTTTTCAACATCTGCTCTCCTTAGCTGTCAGATTCGAAAGCGACGGCGGGCTTGGGGAGGTGCCGCAGCAGCGGTTGCGCGGCCGCTGGCTGCGCCGACTGGAAGGTCACGGCAGACGCAGGCCCGCTGGGGGGGGATGCGGCCGTCGGTGTGGCACGCGTGTGGCTTACCATTGCGATCGCAATGCTATCCGTATAATATGTGTTTGTCTGGTTGCTCATGCTCGTGTACGTTCTCATCTACTGGTGTCGATGCGCAGTGTGCTGCCCGCGCTGCCCTTGCTGCTGCGTTGCTGGCGATGTCGCCCCCCATTGTTGCCGTTGTGTTTGTCCCGTGTCGCGCCAGTGGCCCGCTCGCCCGTCCATTATCGTCGGGCAGCTCCCTTTCCTGCGCAGCCCTCGCCCCCTAGCCGATCGCCCTCCCCCTGGCGAAGCGCATCTTCCGTTGTTTCTGCAGGTGTTGGGGCGCAGGGGGGCAGTTGCGGAACCCGTCGGTGCCACGGTGCAGCCATATCTGATTCTGCGTTATGCATTGGCCCAGACCGAGCCACCGAAACGTGCGTTCACCGCTGGTAGTCGCATAATGCGAGGGGCCATGTGTTCGTAACTGGGTCAATCGGGTTTGCGCGTTCGCGCGGGGGCCAGCCCGTGTCCCTGTGCTGGTTTGCACGGCTTCCAGTCCTGCGTCTGCGTTGGCCAGTCCCTCTTGCCGCCGACGCTGCCCTTCGCCCGACCTCCATCCAGCCCGATGCTTACCGTCGCTGTTTAGGCTCAAGCTTTCGAGTGCCATTGGCACGGGCATATTGCGGTCGAGCAGGGCCGCGCATCCTTCCACCCAGTCGAGGCAGACGGGCGCCCCGCTATTTTCGGAGGCCGAATGCTCGCGTTATTTCGGGATCGGGCTTGGCGGCCCGAACCCGATTTACCTTGGGCAGACGGCCTCTGGATTCGAGGCCTTGCGCAGATGACGCCGGTGCCGTCATCGCCCGTTCCTGGCGCGACCCGAGCCCGCTCGCGCTCGCCGCGCGCGGCGGCGGCGGCGTTCCCCAGCGAGGGCAGCGGCGCCGCCGTGCCAGGGCCTAGCCCCTTCCCCCGGGGGTGCAGGCGACGGCCAACGGCGTTCGCGCACGTGCAGGTGGCCAGCCTCGCGGTGTCCACGGCGAGCGGCTGGCGTCGCTTACGGAGGCTGGCAGGGGTCACATGGGCGGATCTGGCGTCTTCTTACGCTATGACCCCCCGTTCGCCCCTCCTCCTCTTGCACTCGATCAGCCCCATCTCCACCGCTACCACCTCCCGCCCCTCCTGGGATGGCGCAGGAGTGGGAGGTGGTAGCGGTGGAGATGGGGCTGATCGAGTGCATCAGCGGCCCCAGGCGTTTCGCTGCATCGGCGCCCTCGAGGCGAAGCACGCGCCCTTGGCGAGGAAGGTGATCGCGCAGAGGGGGATGATCTCGTCGCTGCGGTTCGAGATCGGGCAGCTCCAGCGCAGGCTCGAGGAGGGCGAGGGGTCAGATCTCGGACCAGGCGAAGAAGATGATGAAGAAGAAGAGCTGGTCGGCGATGGCCCCGCGTCGCAGGTCGCGGCGGCTGGCGCGCAGCAGCAGGGTGAGAACAGCGGCTCGGACTAGGCCGAGTGGTTCGGCCCCGCGCGCGGCGCTCCGCGCTCGACGCCGCTCGGCGGGCTCGGCGCTTGAAACGCAAGCGTTTGGCGATCGTGTGTTGCTGTGCTGTTGTTCCCCAAGCAGCGCTTGCACTCATGAGGACTTGCTCTCCTCTCAAGGGGCCTCGCGTGGATTCGCGGCCCCGCGGGCCGCGGGGTAACTAAACATCTGGATGCCTGTTTTTTTACATTATTGGTATGGCTGCTCTGGGTGTTCTATAACATGGACAGGTAGAGTTGTTCGGTGGCTGGTGGGAAGCGGGTGCCCCGTGCATGTTTGTTTGGCCAATCGGCCATTCACTGCACCTTGGCAGTGTTCGCACGGATACGTCTTCTTGTTTGTTATGGTGCATGGGCCGTGGCATTCATCGTGTTGAGCTGTTTTGCGTGGCGTGGTCTTGTTTTGCGTTGCGTTGCTTTGCGTGGTTGGTATTGCTTCGGGTTGTCACGCATTGCATCGCATTGCCTTCCCTGGCCACGCAATGTTACGCATTGGTTGCACTGCTTTGCACTGTTGTGCGTTACGGCCAACTGTTGTGACTCGCTTTGCGTTCCCACGTGGGCGCCATACCACATTGCAGCCCGATGTTCGTACACCACAACTTTTGCCACGCCAATGCGTAGATTGCACCGCGCACATAGCTTCAAACATTTACGGGTTGCCCATTACAGGCTGTACTACATAGCGCATAGCACATCTTACACCACGTGGGATGCTAGATATCACTGTTCGGGTGCAGAGCTAGTCCACATTGCTGGTGATGCTGAGCTTGTGATTGTCATCGACTGCGGCCCCTTTCTGTATGCGATCGCCCCCCTGCCCCCGCGACCCCCCCCCTCGCCTAAACTCACTCGATATGCCTTTGGCGGACACTTCCTTTCTTGACCCTCGCTGGTGCCACCAATTCAAGGTATGACACTGGGGCGGGATTGGAGGCTTGCGCTCAGGGTGATCGTGGGAGTGTGCTCTTATGTCTTGTGCACTTGCGCCCGACTCAGGGACGCATGGTCCACCATCGTGCGCGTGCGAGTTCGGTGCGTGGTCGATTCGTCTTGTGTTGTTGGCCAGCGCTTCGTTATTTTGCAGCTTTCGCCAGCGCGATCAGTTGGTTCGGTGCGACGCACACTCGGAACTAATATCAGTCGGCGTTCGCAGCGGACGCGCTCGATCCAATATGATTGGCCTTGTGCACCTTCGCGCACGTATCTAGCATATGCAGCTGCCCTCTCATGCCACAGCCAGTCTTCATGATGTAGGATGGGAGGGGAGGCGCATCGTGGCGGCGTTCGCCGTCGGCGCGGCGGTCTGCTGGCTGCTGGGCCGCGGGCATGCTGCTGCGCCAGGCTTGCGCATGGGGCAGGGGGTTGCCATTCATCTGGTCTCGTATCTAGTCAACTGCTCGACCTTCTGCCATCCATGTTTATGCTCACTGCGGCCTGCTCCATCTACTACCTGCTCCTGCTGGTATCCTGGCTGCCGCAGTCGGCCGTCCATGCATTGATAGGCCCTCTGCACGTGTGTCGCCCTGCTGCTGGGGACTCAGCAACCCTTTCACCCCTGTGTCCTGGTCCTAGCAGCGTTCAATTTTGCTTGCGTGGGGGTGGTCTTGGGGAGGTGCTGCCTTGCTGCTGGGGCGTCGTCTTCGGCGCCGTCGGCGGCCACGCCCAGCTGCCGCGGGCGGCGCCTTGCCTTTGTTTTGATGCGGGTGAGGGCAGATGGATGAGCAGGGCAACCGAATGGTTTCATGATATGACGCTGTTGATCCTCCTCCGTCTCGCCCTCCACCTCTTCTGATGATCGTTGGCCCTGTTCCTTTCTTCCTCTGTCCTGTGCAGGTCCACTCCTCCCCCATCAGTCCCCCCGACCTCCCTTGTTAGCCAGCCGCTCGCACCCCGACCGATGTCATCCTTACCATCCCCGCCACTCCTCCTCCACGCATCCCCCCCGCCCCCGTGGGCAGGCGGGCGCGTGTCTGGATTCTTGCGGACCGTGCCAGTGACAGCATGAGCTTTGGTTGTCGGTGCAGCCCAGTCTGGTTTCCACGCCGCATGCGTCGTCAGAGTATGTTCCCGGCGTCCTAGCGTGGTGATGGGGTGGCGGCTGCCACTGAAGCAACTGTCCTTCTTTGCGCCCCCGAGGCGGTCTGGCGCCGTGGACCCGACCAACTTGGCGACGCGCCGTGGGTCGCAAGACCTACTTTGTCGAGCGTGGCGCTCGAAAAAGTAACCCTCAAAGTGTGCGCCCTCGGTCGGTCGCGATTGTCAAATGTAGGTCGTGGTCTTCGAAGTAACGTTCAAAGTAACTCAAAAGTAACTTTTGCACATCGCAGTAACCCCAACCGTGGTCGATATGTAACATGAATGTGGTCATCATATCTTCACCGCACCCCAGAAAGTAGCACACAAGTAACACACAAGGAACTCAAAAGTAACTTAACGTAACTCAACCGCAATGAATGTAACAAAAAAGTAACTCGCATTTAACTTTGGTGGCTGCCATCGGCCGCTGTTGATCGCCATCTGGTGCATTGATCAGGCCAACGTGCGTTGGCGTTGTGTTGCGCGTGCTTCAGTATACGTGGGCGTTCACTTGAGTGAAACGAGTTGCATCAGTGCAGCACTTACACTACCATGCGTAATCAACAGCGCATGGGGTTGTCGCCATGGGCTGTGCTCACTGCGTGGAGGCGGCCAGAACTTCTGCATGCGTGCGAGAGCAGCTGCGTCTTGGCGGCGACAGTGACACCCTGACGAAGACGGCTGCATCTCGGAGGGGGCAGCTGACTCGCTGCGAGGACAGCTGCCTCGCGGCGAGGGCAGCTGCCTCGCGGCGGTGACGTGCGCCTTGATGGGGCAGGCTGTATTCTCGCGAGGCAGCTGCATCCTGGCTGCGAGAGCAACTCGCCTCGCGCCCTAAGTTCACCTCCACCACTCACCCATCGCCGCGCGCATTAAGCCCCCCCCCCCCCCCGCGCCCGCCGCCCGTGTCGCGCGCCCTAAGCACCCCCTTGCCCCCCCCTTCTCCCTCTGCAGCGCTCTCCGCGCACCATCGGCGACGTTGCCTAGCGCGGCTTGCGTAATCCCATCCGAGCGCCCTGAGCACCGATGTGCTTGGCTTCCCGTCTGTTCTCCCACCCCGCTGCCGCGGGGGGGGGGGGGGGAGGGCGCTGGAATTCGCATTTCACCGAGCACGTGGCGGTGGCTGAAGGGGGCTGGTGGGAATTCATTGCGCCGCATTCTTCCACCAGTCTGGGCGAATGGCGGGGGCGGGCGGCGCGGGCGGGGGAGGGGGCAGCCTTTGCCAGCGACCACGCGGAACCATTGTTTGTCCAAGCGCGGTTGTGCGCGCTTGCAGATTGGCCCGTGGGGGCGCCCCGTCAGGGCAGCCTTTGCGCCCGCCCCGCCGCGCGGGCGGGCGCCTTGGAACTCTCGAAGTCGGCCGCCCGCACCGTTGAGCAACTGCCGCCAGCGCGCCATTCCAGCCTTCCCGTCGTTCCCACGCGCGAGGCGCTGCGGGGGCCGATTTGCAGCCGCGGCCGCCCAGCGCGTTCGCGGCGCGGCAGAGCGGCGCCGCGCGGGCGAATGAGCGAGCGCCGCCCGAGGGGCTGCGCGCCATTCTCGTCATATCTGCGCGTTTGGTTGGAGGGCTTGCCAAGGTGGGCGGTCGATGCTGGGGCGGGCGCGCGATGGGCGCGGGCAACGTGCTAGGGGTGGGCGGGGGGGGGGGGGGCGCCCGTCGGTGGCGCTTGCGGGCGGGCCATGGGGTCGGCTGCAACGTTCCCATGAGAGGAACGAACGCGGGCGCGCGCGTTCGGGGCGCGACCTCGCGCTGAGGCGCGCAGCGGCCGCGGCGTGGGCGCGCCGTTGCCGCGGAAATACCCGCGGCCCCGAGCGGCGCGACCCCGCCAGTTCGCAGGGCGGCGCGTGACAAATTGACGGGGCGTGCCCCCGAGGCGATTAGCGCGGCGCGGCGGCGCAATTTGGGTCGGCCCGAGACAGATGGAGTCGGTGAGCTCGCAACGCCACGCAACAACAATATTGCGCGGGTTTCGCGCCGCTTCGCGCGTGGTGGCGCGGAGCCGCGGGCTGGGCAGATGGGGCGCGTCGTGGCAGCGACGTCGGCGGGCGTTGTTTTGGTGCGCGCGCTGCCCCAGCTGCGCGATGGGCTTTGCGCGGCCGCGCGCGGCGCCCGCGGTCGAAGTCGCGCGGCAGGCGTTCGATTGAGAATCCGTCAGTGGACGGCGCTGGTTGCGGCGAGTGCGAGCCCCTCCGCCGCGCCCGCCGTCAGCCCCCCCCACCGCGCGCGGCTGGGCGCGGTTGCTGGGAGCGGCGGTTGCGACTGCGGCGGGGGCGACGAGGGCGGGCGGGGGAGTGCGTGGGGGTGGGTGGGTGGGGGTGGGGGGGAGCGGGGTGCGACGAGAGGGGCGGGGCGGGGGGGGCGACCCGGGCGAGCATGCGAACGGGGGGAGGGGGCGGGGTGGAGGGGCGCGCTGCGGGGGGGGGTGGTGGACGATGGGGGTGGGGGATGGGCGAGGAGGGGGGATGGGCTGTGGAGGGCTGCGATGATGATGGGGGTGACAGGCTTGAGCGATCGGAGTCGGCGCACGCAGCGGCCGTCGGCGATCGCCGCGCACGTCTGCGTGCCGCGGAGGCGATGGCTACATCGGTGCCCAAAGGTGCAGGGGGTCGCCCGAAACATCGCTGCGAACGGCGAAGGGGTCCGCAGCCTGGAGGCGCGGGCGGATCGCTGATGCTGCGACCAATGAGCGGCTGAAGGTGGCTCCAACATCGCGGTGGGTGCGTCGGCGACTCGGTGGGTGGCTTGCCACTTTGGGCTTGGCGGCGTGCTGCTCGGCCACTGTTGCGGCCACTGGCGGGTAGCGCGGGCTCGGGGACTTGCTGGGCCATGAGCCACTTCTGGGCGCTGTGCACCGCTGCCGAATCCAAATTTGGTAGGCGCCCACTCGTTTTTCGGTTTCTCCTTGCCGCGCCAGGGCGCGGTCCTCCTGGGCACATCGGCGCTGTGGGGGCAGATCCAGCTGGCGCCCGCGGGCCATGCAGGAAAACGCAATTGTGGGCGCAGCTCAGCGCGGGCGCTGGCTTTTTTCGCAGTCCCCTTGCACCTTTCCAGATGCCCCACCTCCCCCCCCCCCCTTCCCCCCACACGCACCGCTTCGCAGCGGGCGCGCGCGTTTCGCTCGGCGTGGAGCTGGGGGCCTCAGGCGGGGTGCGATCGGGCGGCGTCGGGGTGCCGATTTCGGACAGTGGGGCTGTCGTTGTGCGAAAAGACAAGGTCCTCTGCCACGGCGCTATTCTGCGTGCACCGCAGTTCCTCCAATCCTTGCTTGCAGCGATTCGCTGGTCCGCGCTGGGGCCGCCGTGGGCAAGACGCTCGGCCGCGCGCGGGAACAGGTGCCGCGTGGCCGTCGGCCTAGCGCGCAGCGTGGCCGACGCAATCAAGTGGAACACGACGACTGTGACAGCGGCGGCCGCCTCGGGTTGCGACGCAACAGTTCAGCAATGTCGCCGATAGCGTTGGGCCCAGAGAGGTCGAACCCACGGCGCGCGACGAGGGTTTGGAAAGCGTCGCATGCGATCTGCGCAGGGTTGCGTGGGCACCTTTCAGTTTTCGCAGAAGAAGCTCGGGGATGCGGGTCAGCGCGCGCATGGTCAGGCCGCAGCCCTCGGGGCCGCCACCGCCGCGCAACGCCGTCGGGGCCGACGAGTATGGGGCTGCGAATAAGACGTTCGTTTGAGCGAGCTCGCCAGCGCAGCCGAACAACGCCCATCCTTTTTCCCAGCTGTGTTTGGGCGCGAACCAGTTTGGCCAGGGCCTAGACAGGCCCGCCCCAGCCCAGCCAGCACGACGCAGCCTGGCCTTGGGCCGCCGCTGCTGGCTGGGCGCGCGGGCTGGCGGCGCCCGCAATGGCTCGGCAGAACGACGGCAGCGCAGCGCAGGGCGATGGCGGCGGGGGCGGCGCTCCGCGGGCACGCGCTGCTGCAGGACTGGCACGCGCGAGCGCGGGAAGGCCGTGCTGCCCGTGCGTCGCGGATTGCGTGCTTTGCGGCGCCGCGCCATCGGTCGACGGTGCTGGTGCCGCAGCCCGCGCGGGCCATTTGCGGCGCCGCGCGCGCCCCGTTTGCGCCTGGGCATGGCGAGGCCAGCAGCGCCCCGTGCGTTTCTTGGGATCGCGCGCGCGCGATCGCGCAGGAGAGCGGGGAGGGGGGCGACCGCGGCGGGGGCGCTGGGGGCTCGCTGGGGCGCTGGCCCTTTTTGGTCGCCCCCCCTGGAACCCACGAGGGCTTCCAGGCCCGACGCGCGGCGGCTGCCTTCCAGTAGCGCCGCCGAAGGAACGCGCAGCACTGCGAAGAACCCTTGGTTGCTAACACTGTTGCCCCGACAACCAGCAGTGGGCAAGGTCGCGTCGGCGCCCGACAGGCGGCCACGGCCCTCAAGCTACTTTGCGAAAACGTGACAGTCGCACAGGGCAGCTCCTGTCCGTAAAGCTTGATGGGCGCAGAAGCTCGATCGTGGGCAGGGGCGCTTGCCGCCCGCAGCTGCCGCTGCTGCTTGTATTCAGGTGTGTCCCCAGCCCCTCGCCAGTGCCTCCCCAGGGGCGTCGGCAGCTTCTTGGGCTTCTTCGAATTGCACCCCGCCCGTTCCAACATGGCCATGCCCCCCTTCTGCAACATCCAGGGCCCCATGGACCGCGATGAGCATCGCCCCTCGCACCTGCCCCCTTCCACCGCAGCCCCCCCCCTCTCCGCCCGTCGCCCCCTCGCCTGCCCCCCCCGCGCGAGGGGGCTTGCACCGTGGTCGGGGGGGGGGGGGGGGCTGGCTGCGAGGGGAGCAACGCGCGCGCGTTTTGCAGCAAGATGGGCAGCGTTCAATACGCACCGCGCATCTCGAAGCATGCGTGTTCGACCGCGTCATGTCGTTAGCGTTTCTTCCTTTGTGAGAACGATGACGCCGCGGAAAGCCATATGGCAATGTTTCAAACCAGCGTTGCCGATGGTTGCGCGGTGTGCGTGCGGAAGCGCGCTGCGTTTGTTTTGCGCGCTTTTGTTTTATATGTTTTTTTTTTTTTGTTTTTTTCCGGCAGCACTTTTCAAGCTGCGTTGTCCAAGCATTGTTTTCCTTCCGCCTGTCCAATACAAACGCGGTGCGCCGATTGCGCCCAGCCCGCAGAATCCACCATGCCGATGTGTTCCGCCATCGTATGCACAAACGTGGCAAGCGACATTCTTTTTCGGGGTTCACGTCGTGCATATCCCCGCCCGCCGATGCTGTTAAGTGTGCGCGGTTTCCGTTACCCCAACGGTGCCAGCTTCGCTGCGCGTTTGTGTTTGTGTTGTTAACGGGTTTATACGTATTGTTTATCCACTTTTTTTGTAGGGGTTCTTTTGTATGTGTTGCAGGCGAATGCATGATGTATGTGTTTCCCTTGCGTTAGTACATGGTAATACAACAGTTTTGTCGCGCGTCGCACACTTGGTTGGCCCGTGGGTGCACATCAGTTTACTTTGGCTTGTGCGATGGGATTACCAGTGCCACTTGTGCGAAGTTGTGCACTGTGACCGATTGTCTGGCCAGAGCCGTGCACGCCCGCACCCCATGCGCAACCAGTATTTAGCTTGACGGTAGGAACTTACGACTGGCAATCCGTCGACCGATCGGGGGTGCGCGCGCGGGCGCGACCAGGGCGCCGCCGCGGGAGGCTGCGGGGGGGGGGGGAAGGGCACGGCACGCTGTGCGTTTGTGCGCAGCAGCACACCGTCCAGTTCCCCCAAACAGTGCTTGCACTTACGGGTTCTTCCTGGAATTTGCATCGTAGGTTGTACGTCATGTGTTCTACCGCATGCATTGCACCGCGTGTAATGTTAGAAACAACTGTTTGGTGTCCACGCCACGCAGGCAAACGTATCATGCGCGTGTGCGTGCATGGCTTGCGTGTGCGGGGGCGCGTTGGTTTTTTCATGGTTTGTGCGTAAGCATGGCGTGTGTGAACTTATGGTTGCGGGGTCTGTACGCTGCCGAATGTGGCATGGCTGTCGTGTCGGCCTCAGGGCGCCTACGGTCGGAGTTGCGTCAGTAGCAGGATTGGGCGTGCCACCCGTCTTCTCAGCATCGCGGCCTTTGCACGTTTGTCATTCGTTTGGTTGCAAGGCGGCCCCTCAGGGGGCTGCGATGGGCATGTTTGGCGTCGAGGGGGGGGCCGCGCGTGCCAGAGCGCAACGTTCGCCGCTTTCCTCCGCTCGTCGGGGCAGGCCGCGGCGGCGAGCCTGGGGCAGGGGCAGTCGTCGGAGCCGTCGGCGTTCACTGCGGTTCCTCGGTTTGCCATTGGCGCCGCAGGGGGGGGGGGCAGTAAAGGCGTTATGTGGCATTTGTTGCGTCCGAGCGTCCAGGGGCGGCCCATGGGGCCTAGCGTGGGCGATCTCGGGCAGTTGCAGCCGTGTTGGCGCATGAGTTTCCTGAGTTGCTTCAGGCAGGAGGTTGTGGCACCCAGCGCCTGGCGCAGACACGCCCCCTCGCCATGCCTGGCGGCGAGCCTCCACCCAAGAAGGCCAGGTCTGCCATGGGGCCGCCTCCGCCTCCGCCGAAGCCTCGGCCGACGAAGAGGGCGCCAGCAGGTTCGGAGGCGAAGTCGCCTGCGCCTGGGACGCCTGCCGCCGCCAGCGCGGCCAGCGCCGCGACATCGGCGGCGGGCTCCGTCGCCGGGGTGATCCCTGCCAAGAGGGCGCCGATGAGGAAGGAGCCCGTGGGCGATTCCTGCCAGTGCGGCCTGTGCAAGGCGATGGCCAAGGACATTGGTCGCGTCGAGCCGTCGGCCACCCCCTGCCTCTCACCCACGTCCTCCCGCGCGCCCCCGACGCCGCTCGCGAACCCCCTTCGCGGCCCCTCCTCGCGCGCGGGGTTCGCGAGAGGTCGGGGGCGTGCGGGCGGGCCAGCAGGACGGGAAGCCTTGGGCGCTGAGGAAGCTGCAGAAGAAGACCGCAGGGACCATGGAGGTGGCGATGGGCAACAAGTGCGAGGAGTGCTTCTCCCTGTGGGTTGACGCGTTCAGCCACTTGGAGTGGGACGACCTCTGCGAGCTGAGCCAGGGCGACGAGGAGATCAAGCAGTCCGTGCTCACCGCCAGGAAGGTGTTCAATGAGCACGAGCCGCCGCCGAAGCCCGTCCAGGAGGTCGCCGAGCGCACGGAGCACACGATCGAGTCCAGGAGGTCGTACATCGTCTTGACGGAGTCCGACTTGAGGAAGGCGTTGGGCGCTAGGCGCATCACGAAGGCTGCGACGAGCTCCTTGTATACCGCGGAGGTGCCGAAGGAGGATGAGGATGGCTGGGAGATGGCGTATTGGTTCGTCAACCCGATGGTGCCCTACAGGACCGTGGACGTGGTATCGCGGACAGGCGTCTCCCGCGATCGCTTCGTCATGGACCGCACGAAGCAGTTGTGGCCCAACCAGGGGCCCGTGATGAGCACCCACAGGACGCAGCTCATGCACAACGAGAAGGGCATCATGAACATCATTACCAAGGACAAGATGGGCTACCTGTGGAAGCTGGAGGACTTCTTGCAGTCCAGGCTCGGCGAGAACACCGAGGGCGGCACCGAGGGTCAGGCGGGCGGCGGCGGCGAGGGCGCAGCTGCCGACGGCTCGACAGGCGGCGGCGCATCGGATGATCCTGCAGACGATGATGACGTCGAGCTGGTTGGTTGCGCAGCGCCCCTTCCTGCGCCTCTCGGCCAGAGGGGCAAGGCGTTGCCTCCAGGCGGCACCCCGCCGAAGCAGGCCGAACCCCTTCGGCGCGCAGGCTCGGGCGTCGCGGGCTCGGCGAGCTGCGTCGGCGGGTCCCCGAGAGAGTCGGCGTCCCAGTTCGGCGGCGGCATGTCCGAGGACGGGGACGCGGCGTCCACCGCTGGCTACATGGAGGCTGGCAGTGCAGGCTAGCCGCGATCGTTGTGTCCATAGAATTGTGCATGTATGAACGCGGGGCTCAGCCCGAGACGCGCGCCGAACTACACATTGATGGTCAATGTGTAGTTCTGGTTAGGTGTAACATGGTTGGCCTTTATTGCCCTGGGGTCCCTGTCCAAACATCAGTATCTCAAAGAAATGCGCAGTTCCCTCGCTCGAGGGAACTGCGCGGTTCGTGGGCTGGCGCCCCAGACACCCGCAGTTATTTCATGTTGGCGACGATGGGGGATGAGCAGTGGTAGGAGGAGGAGGAGGAGGAGTGGATAATGGAGGTTGGATGGCAGTGGTGTGATCGAGGGGCCCCGCCTTGCCTGCCAGGCAGCAACACGGTGGAGTACTGGAAGAGCAAGATCGACCTGTCCTTGGTGATGGACGGCCAGGTGGACGGGCGGACCATCAGTGCGTGCAAGAAGGCAGCAGGTAGAAAGATGGCTGCTGATGACGAGGCTGCCAGGCTGGACGCGCAGCTGCTGAACAATTTCATGCAGCTGATCCTCATGGCCCAGGCCCTCCAACCTGCCACCATTCAGGGCATCGAGAAAAGTGAGCTGGCCATCTACCTGGGCAAGATGAAGGATGAGAAGGTCAAGTTTCCTTTGGGCACCAGCGAGAAGCTCTTGCACATGAAGATCGCTGACCAGCAGCAGCTGGGGAATATGATCGGTCTCTTTGATGCCCTGGACCCGTTCACTACTTCAGAGCTGGCCTCAGGTTTCGACCCTGAGAACCCTCGGTTGAGTGACATCGAGCTGCCGATGGGCGCCAAGACGAGGTTGTTGGTTCACATCTCAGTTGATGCGATGCTGCTCCCAATGCTCGCCAAGGGCATGGACTCACGCGCCCAGGTGGAGACCTACTTGAAGTTCTGCATCGATCGGTCCAAGGACGTCGACATCTTGGAGCTCGACGCGAACGCGGGCGCGTGCATATCGGAGTGCCTCGACGCGTGGCAGGCCGTGTACGCCCTCGTGCGCTTGGATCTGGACCCCGAGCTGGAGGATTCTCGGGCCCAGACCACCACCCCACCTAGTTTGCGCTAGTGGCCAGGAGGAGCTTTTCCGCATTCCAGCGTGGTTGTTTCATTTCATCTGCGTTGGTGTTCGGTACTTGCCCCAGGGCCAAACGTCCTCAACCATTGTTTTCGGTCCCTGAAGGTCCTAGTTTTCGTCGGGCTTTCGCGCCCGCGCGGGCTCGAACACGCGCGGCTGCGTTTTTGGAGCTAGGGGCGGGCGTACTTTCAAGTGGCGTTTTTGGTGTGTCCTGCAATTCCGTCGGGCCAGATCAGCGGTCGCTGAACGCAGCCGATACTTACGTCCAGACCCTCGCTGGGTCGTAGCCGCCCCCCCGAAACAAACCACCACGCCGAACTGAACGTTGCTTTGGCCCCGACCCCTGGAGGGGGCCATAGGAGTGCGTGCAGCGCCTCAAGGCCGCCATTGGCAAGACGACCAGGTCGCCCCTGACGGTCGTTGCCGCGGCGGTCGACTCCGACACGTGGTACTCCCAGATGTTGTCCGACTACATCGAGTACGCCCCTGGCTTGCTCAAGTACCACGCGCGCGTCGCCGAGCTGAGCAGTTGGGCCGACACCTTCGAGGCAGGCGCGGACACATACGACACGCTGGCCGAGCACATCAAGGAGGTGTCCATCATGAAGGCCCAATTGCGCCCTCAGTCGGTGAACTTCCTGGACGCTAAGATGGCAGCCGCCCTCGCTGCACAGCACGCCCGCGTCGCTGCCTCTGTTGCGGGGCCAGATACGATGCAGAGGTGGAGTGCCGTGCTCGCCGAGGCGTCCGCGTTGCTGCCGCACGACAGGCAGGTGGACGAGTGGAAGACCCAGAGCGCTGCGTCGTTGGCCAAGTTCGACCAGGCTTCCAAGATCGAGGCGATCTGCATGCTGTGCGAGGTGGTCCTCGACGTCGCCACGCGCGGTCCACAGGCATCCACGTTGGAGCTCGTCGCGTCGAAGATCCAGCCGTTGTTCAACGCAGTGGGTGGCGCATTCATCGAGTGCAGCGCCCTCAAGGATGCCGAGGTCGCGACCATCTCAGAGTGCACCATGGCGCTGTCCGAGTCGGTGGCGTACGAGATGACAATGGCCAACGTCGGCTTGCTCAACATGGCTGGCGCGTTGCACGTCCTGGACCTCGCCTCCAAGCTGACCCAGCTCTTGGGTGACCGCGCCAGCCAGACCTTCTACGTCGCCCACTTGCAGAAGACGGTCAACATGCTGGACGCATGGGGCATGATGACGCCCCTCGCCGACATGCGCACGAAGGATGAGCTGGTCGAGGGCATCTCGGCGTTCGCTGAGTTCCCTGCTAAGCTCGAGGCACTCACCCAGACGGCGTCTGAGCTCGCCGAGTTGAGCTTGACAATGCCACCCGCGGCCAGCTACACCGCCGACAGGATCAAGGCCTTCTACGCCGAGAGTTCGGACCGCTTGCGCAGCATCCTGAGCGCCAACCTGGCTGGGACGACTGCTGGCCTCGTGAAGGTGGCCACTTGCCTGGCCGACATGGCCAAGGGCACGCAGCTGGGCGACGGCGACCAGACGATCCCGTGGCATGAGACGTTCACAGGCAAGAGCTGGGACGGGTTCCTGGCGCACGCCGAGGTGACGCTGCTCACGCTCAACCCCAAGGCGCTCGGGTCTTGCATCGACGAGACGAAGAAGGCGTTGCGGGGGAGAGCGCGAGGGGAGGAAGGAGGCAAGGAGAGGAGGAGGAGGGCCGCGTCTCGCACGGCGGGCCTAGAAGGAGAGGGGAGAAAGAGGAAGGAGAGGAATGAGGCAAGGAGAGGAAGGAGGCACGGAGAGGAAGGACGCAAGGGGGAAGGAGGCAAGGCGAGGAAGGAAGGAGAAGAGGCGGGAGAGGGAATCAGACGGCAAGGAGAGGCAGGAGGCGAGGAGAGGAAGGAGGCAACGGGAGGACGATGGCCGCGTCTCGCCGCTTGCGGCATCGCGAGGCCCTCCAGATGTACCTCGCTGTTGCCGCAGTTGGCGGTGGCGAGCCCGACGCACACCTCGTTGGCAAAGTGCAGAACACCATCCTGAATGGCCACATCACGAAGCTCAGCGGCATCCTCTGCCACAAAGTCAAGACCATCGCGGACCTCGGTCCGCTCCGTGATGCCGTCCAGAGCGAAATGCTTCATTTCCGCAAGGAGACGGGAATGAAAAAGGAGAAGGAGCTTCTCCACCCTGTGCTGCTCGTCAGGGCGATGCAGGCCCTCAAGAAGACGTAGGTAGGCGACGCCCTGCCAGCCACCGCCAGCCCTCGAGCTCGCTGTCAGAGCGACGGGGCCAGCCCATGTGGTATGTGGTGCACATGTTATTGTATAAGTTTGATATGTTATGTTATGCTATGTTCACAAACATGCACACGCAAGCACCAACCACGGGCACCAGCGGCACGTTCGCACGACCAAGTTTGCTTGCTGCGTGGACGGCGCCGCGCCACCGACAGCGCCGCCACGCTGGAGCACCGCATGCATCAGCGCAAAAACCAACACCACAAACGACGTCACGCAATGGGGGAGGGTGGTGGACGAGGGGGAGTGGGCGAGATGGCGCGCAGGAGGGAGGCCCGCTCCCTTGCTCCGCCGTTCCTGGCCACTCCTCCTCATCGCCTTTCTGCCCCCTCTTTTTCCACTTAATCTCCCGTCCCGCTACCCCTGACCTTCATCATCCCTCCTCCCCCCTCTCCGCCCGCCCCGCGGGCCTGGGCCCTGCGTCGAGGCCGACGGGTGGCCGCGGCCGCACTTGTGGGGGATCTCCCTCGTCGTCGCCCTTCCCCCCCCCCCTGCTGTCGTGCTCGCTTTTCTTCCCCTCGTCCTCTCCCCCCATCTCCCCCCCGTTGTCGTCCTCCCCGTCCTCGCTCTCGCCTCCGCCCGCGCCCTCCCCCCCCCTCCCCCCATCCGCCGTTGCCATTTTGGTTCAAGAACGGCTGGCGGGCCCCTGGGGGCCAAGTCTCGGCGTTCCTTGTTCCTGAGGGGCGCGCGAGTGCCCCGTTGCGCCCTCTAGCTCGTTCGCGCGGCGGTTTCGCCTTCCCTCCCTCGGGAGGCGGGCCTCGGCTTTGGACCCGCTCGGGCGCGAGGCGCGCCTCCGCTTGGCGACTCCCCCGACTCAGCCCAGTAGGCTTTGAGTCGGGCGTCGATGGGGCCGTTTTTTTGCGTTTGACTTTGGTTGTGCAGAAGCGTGCCCTGGGGGCTTCGGGGCGCGCGCACTACGCCCCATAAGAGCGGATCTGGCGCAGCGCCCTTGGCGGCAGAGGCGCGCGGGGTGCCCGCAGATGGCGCGGGGGAGCTCTCGATGCAACCTCGCGCCTCGCTTTCCTCGGCCCCGTGCTTTCGTACTTACTTGGAGTTTTAAAAAATCCATGCATTTATGAATTTGCCAGGAGTTACTTTCAGGTTTTCCAGAGGTTACTTTAATGTTTTCCCATATGAGCCTCTTTAGCTGCCGTATTCCTTCACAAGTCTACCGTCCCCGACGTTGCCATGATACCGCGCCCGCCCAAGTCGCAGACTCGCACGGAATTGCCCGCTGGGACGTGCCGAGCGGCCAACGCCGCCGCGCTCGCGTCGGTCGCGCCAAACAAGCTGGCTGGCGCGCGCGCGAGCGCGCTAGGGTTCGCGCGGCCGCAGAGATGCACCAGCCGACACCAAGCACTCATCGCAATCGCTTCCGCATGGCTTTTGGATAGGAGGAGGAGGAGGAGGAGGAGGAGGAGGAGGAGGAGGAGGAGGAGGAGGAGGAGGGAGGCAGTGGGAGGAGGAGGAGGAGGAGGAGGGAGGAGGAGGAAAAGCAGGAGGAGGAGGAGGAGGAGCGGGATGAGGAGGAGAAATCGCTGGAGGACGGGGAGGGGGGGTTGGAGGAAGAAGAGGTTTTGGGGCCAGTCCTGGTTTCCGCCGGGTGAAAATGGGGGGATCAGAACTAAAGACGTCCCGGGTTTACCCCCCTTTTCCACCCTGCCCCACCCAGGAGGCCCAAGTTGCTCAACTGTGTTGCACTCTCGCCTCCTCTCCGTCGGATGTCCCCCAGAGATCTGCAGACGGCGCCAAGGAGCCCAGCAAGGGGGAAGGCCAACAGAGGCCGAAGAGAAGGCCGCATATCCCCCCCAAAGGGGCCGAAGGCCACCGCGCCCTTCGCCCACGTGACCTCCATTCGCGCCTCCGGGCACTTCCACGCCGAGCGTCCGCCCTCTGCCTCGCCCTCCCCGCTCTCGGGAGCGTCCAAAAGGGGTGGGTGGGTGGGGGGGGGGGAGGGGGCGACCGGGGGGCGGGGATCTCATGGCGGGAGCTTCGGTACCTCCCCAGATCTCATGACCCCCTTTTTGTTGCTCCTTCCTCCAGCGCGCCCCTTGGTTCCCTCCTGGCCCGCACACGCGTCTCGGGCCATGATCTGCGACCTCCCCCCCCTCATGAACGACCCCCTCCTGGCCATCCCCCACCGCTCCCCCCCCTTGCCCCTACCCTCCCCCCCCTCCTCGATCCTCGATCCTAGCATCGAGGAGGAGAAGGAGGAAGAGGAGGAGGATGAGGAGGAGGAGGGGGATCGAGGATTCTCCTGTTTCCCACTCCCTCCCTTGCATGCACATGTTGCACGCGCGCGCAGAACAAAATCCATGACGTGCCATGCCATGCGCCACATCACCGGTCATGCATGGCAGATGCCCCGTATTAAAATATAATGTGTTGCTCAATGCCTATCAGTACAGTAAGACAACGAACCATCGCATGCTACTCTGCACCGATACACAACATAATATTGCGTAGCATAGCACGGAACGGCAGAGCATGAAGATTCGGAGAGAACAGGCCCAGGACGCCAAAGAAAATTAAAGAAGCCAAGAACCTGGAAAGCCTGGAAACCTTTCTGGCTATCCCAAAGGAGTTGGATCGATTGGGGTTGGAGGGCGCAGCTGCTGTAGGGCTTCGGGCGCACAGGATATCAGGGCTCCATCCAAGGAGTTGCACGTTGAGGAGGAAGATGAAGGGTTGGGAGGAAAAGGAAGAGGATAAGGAAGGGCCCAACACCAGCCCCGTGCTTGGCAGGCCGTCAGCATCTGAGGGTGAACTGTCCAGTAGAACGAGCGTTTCTGTTGTCGTGGCGCCGCGACTACCCCGCCGCTTCGTGCGTCTCGTCATTCGATCTCTGTCAGTTTGCCACCCGCATCATCCTCACCATCTCTTCTGTCTCTCTCTCTTTCTCTCTCCCACCGCGGGTGGTCGCGCTTGCGCAAGCCCTCGGGTCGAGGTGTTGGCGGTTGAATTTCAAGGCGGTCCGGGCCCCCGCCGCCCCGGCCAAAAGACAGACCAGTCGAGTTGCTCTGATCACCTTGGAGTGTCCTGGCCGCCTGGAGGCCTTCTGGGGTCTTGGGGGGGAGGTTTCTTGCGTTGCTGCTTGCGTTTGTGTTTGCGGCGGTGCTCATGTTAGTGGTTGCGTGGTAGTTTCTGCTGATGATGGCTGCGCTGGCGGTTGCGCTCGTGCACGGGGTGCCGGTTTGAGGGGAACGATCAACAGAAATGGGCGTCGAAGCCTTCAGCCCGCGCTGACCTAATCTAAAAGAATAGGAATCTGTCAAAAGCCCCCCAATGGGGCGTTCGTCGCATGTTTCGTGCGGCGTTCGGTTGTGCTGGTGTTCTTGTTGGTGGTTGTGGTGCTGGTTGTGTTTGTGGTTGCGATGCTGTTTGCGCTGGTGGCAGCGCTGATGGTTTTGCTCGCGTTTGTGATGGCGGTTGTTCCTGTGATTTCGGTACGGGGGCAATTCATTCGGAAAGGTGCTAAGGCAGCTGGCTGCGTCGACCTATACTTAATTAAATTAGAATAGGTCAGGAACCCCTTGAATTCCTATGCAGACTGCGTCGTTGTATGTTTGGTTGTGCCGATGGTTGTGTCGATGGTTGTGCCGCTGGTGATGTTGTTGTCTGCAACATCTCCTGGCAGTGGGTCGCAGTGGATCATCAAGAACAGCATCATCATCATCATCCTCATCATCATCATCATCATCATCATCATCATCATCATCATCAGCGTCGTCATCATCATCATCGTCACCATCGCCACCATCATAATCATCGCCACCATCATCATCACCACCATCATCATCACCATCGGCATCGTCAGCACCATCGCCATCACTAACATCATCGTCATCATCATCGTCATCAGCAGCATCATCATCATCACCATCATCGTCATCATCATTATCATCGTCATCATCAGCATCGTCATCATCGTCATCATCGTCCCAGCCCAAAGGGTTTCGGCCCATAGGGTCTCGGCCCATAGGAGCTCGGGACATACCCACAGGCCAACCAGCCAGCCAGCTTGCAAATAAGCCCAGGAACCCCCACGAACCCCCAAGAGCCAGCAACAGGAATCCATAGGAATCCGCGTATACACCCCCACGGGAATCCATAGGAACCCATGGGGACCCCCATAAGAATCCGAAGGAATCCTCTTAGGAATCCGTAAGACGCCCCATAGGTCTCCGTAGGCATCCCCAACATATACATTGGAATCCCTAGGAATCCCCATAGAAATTCCGATGGGAATCCCCACAGGAATCCGTAGAACCTCCCATAGGTGTCCATCGAAATCCCGTTGCGAATCCATGGGGTCCCCAATAGAATCCACAGTAATCCTCAAGGGAATCTGTAGGACACCCCGTAGGCGTCCATAGGAATGTTCGTAGGACTCCGTGCGCTTTCCCACAGGAGTCCATAGGAGTCCCCATAGTACGAGATGTGTATATACATATATATATATATATATATATATATATATGTCAATAGCAGCACACACACCACCAACAACAACAATACCATACAATAGTAACAACAGCAACAACAAAAAGGCGGCCCGCCCGCGGCCCTCGCGACGCCAGAGTGCGTGGCCAATTGGTCCAAAGACCAAAACAGCGCAAACGAGCGCAAATGCTTAGATCAATGCCAAGCTCCCCCCCCCCTGGTGATCCTGCATCCTGGGACCGAGGAGACCGAGGGAGGGGGAATCGAGGGACCTCCTCCTCCCCGCGCCCCTTCCCGTCACCTTCCCGCTCCCCCTCTCCCCTCCTGCCCGTGCCCCCCTCCCCCCGCCGCCCCCCGCCCCCCCCCCCCCGCCCAAAAACACCCAGGTGAAGCAGTGCGAGGAGGCGCCGCGCCGCGCTCCGCTGCCGCCCCGCGGCGCCCCCCCGCGGCGCCCCGCGCGCTCTCTCGGCCCCCGTGCGCTCGTCCCCCCTCCCCCTTCTCGATCCTCGACCGTCCTCCCCCTCGATCCCCCTCCTCCTCCTCCGCCTCCTCCTCCTCCGCCTCCTCCTCCGCCTCCTCCTCTCCTCTTCGATCCTCGATCCGCGTCTCCAGACCCCCCCTCTCCTCCTCGACCCCCGATCCCCCGCCTCTTTCCTCGATCCCAGATCCTCGATCCTCATCCTCCTCGATCCTCGGTCCTCAATGCCCCCTCTCCTCTGGGAGGGCTGGCCTGCTCCGGGCTGTGGGCCGCCCCCCTCCGCGCCCTCGCGGCCTGCAGCCAGGACGCCAAAGTACAGCCAAGAGGCTGCGATAGGGGCCGCTCCGGGCTCGGATCGAGGATCGAGGAGGATCGAGGATCGAGGATCGAGGATCGAGGATCGAGGCGGATCGAGGAGGATCGAGGATCGAGGGGTTCGGAGTTCCAGGCCGTGTCCCAGAGACCTGTGTCCTGGAGCCCGGTTGCGGCCTTGGCTCGCCGTGGCCAGGCAAACAAAAACACCCATCGATTAGGGGATTGGTTTTCCGATCAGTGCTTGCACTGAAGGGGTCCTATAGTTGTGGAGGAGGATCAACGGAGAGGAAGCGTGTTGCCAGATAATTTCCAGATGTCTAAAAGATGTTTCCAACCTGTCTTACAGGTGTTAAGCACATGTTTGAAACGATTCTAGAACATGGTTTACACATTTCAAACACATTTTAAATTCAATGATAGGACTGTTAGGGTGTCCATTGTCGTGGCATCCACAATCCTACAGCGGATTTTGGGAGATTTGGCGAGAAGGGGGCTTCTTGGCGTGTGCCCCCACTGCATCGGGCGTCGGCAACCGCGGCGGGTCCAGCGCAAGTCTCGACAACGATACCCGTGGGAAGCCCCGACCGACCTCGGTTGGGGGCATTCTCCTCGTGAACGTGTTTTCCCCAATCAGTGCTTGCACTGAAAGGGTCCTAGCGGAAATTGGAAGATTTGGCGAACGTTTCCCGCAAATGTTGGTAGCCTGTACGTGATCTGTTTTCGTAGATTCGGCTGGCAAATCACCCGTCGGGTAGCTCAAGCCCAAAGTGATCGATCCTTTTTCTCGATGTTTGGGGTAAATCGAACGCATCGTAGATAAATGTGTAGTCGATCCCCTACTCGAACCCATCGTGACAGCACCAGGACTGTCTGGGATCAGGGGGGGCTGTGGACGTCCGCGCCAGCCCGGCGCGAGGCGTCGGGGGTGCTGGGCGGCAGGGCGCGGACCAGGCCTCCTCTCGAGAAGAGCTGCTGGGCCACGCCGGGGCATGGGGGGGCTGTGCCCTTCTCCCGCAAGAGGAGGATCGGGTCACAAATGTAGTGGAAGCCCATGCCAAGAAACACCCTCGTCCTCCTCGTCCTCCTCCTCCTCCTCCTCCACCCAGGAGTCCACGGCAGAATGGCTGCGCGCCCTCCTCTCTTCGCCAGCCTTTTCAAGCAACCGTGTCTCAGGTTCCTGGCGGCGGGCTGACGGAATCGGGGGCAGCGTCAGGGTGTTCAATGATTGCAGTGGCAACCCATGCCATGAAGCACCCTGCTTGCCTTCAGGTGCCCAGGGTTTCGCCAGTTTCGATGGCTCTGCGATGGGAAGCGTGAACGCTCCCAGGCCAAACATCAAGGGAGGTCCTGGTCTCAGGGTGGTGCTTCTTGTGGAAGGTCTTTTGTGGTCGAGCTCCTGCTGTGGAGGTCCGCGGGGAGTGCCTGGATCGGTGCTGGAGCTCCCTGGCGGCTCCTCTGGCGCCGCCCCTGGCGCGCTCGACCCGAGGAATCCGCGCGGGCCTCCGAACGTTTTGATTCATCTCATCGCTTGTTCCTCGAGGGGAGAATGGCAGCCAAGGCGCTGACATAAGGACCACGAGGGGAGAATGGCAGTCAAGGCGCCGACATGAGGACCACGAGAGTAGAATGGCAGTCGTAGGCGCTGAGATGAGGACCCCGGGACGAGAATGGCGGTCGAGGCACTGAGAGGAGGACCACGCTTGGGCTCTGGGAGGGCCCCAGGTCCCCAGGCCGTGCCTGAAAAAATCCGGGCCGCCGCCTTGGCAGCTCCGACGGCAGCTCGGGGGGCACCTGCTCGTGACTGTCCGGCGCGGTTTGCGCGGGGCGCCGCGCCCCCCTCGCGCCAAGGGACGCCATGCGCCCGCCAGCGGGGGGGGGAGCCTCCTCGGAGTCGAGGCTCGCCGTAGCCAGGCAAGACCCGTCGCGCCTCGTCCAGCACTCCTGATGGTGGCGCGGGGATCGGTGGAGGAGGAGGAGGAGGAGGAGGAGGAGGAGGAGGAGGAGGAGGAGGAGGCGGAGGAGGAGGAGGAGGAGGAGGAGGAGGAGGAGGGCGGGAACATCGGCAACAATCACAGCCAGAGCCCTAGATTTGCTTGTGATCGTTCTCTGATTCGTTGTTTTGCCGGTGGGCGCGGGCCCTCGCACCCCCCCCTTCCCCTCCCCCTATGGGGTAGATCTTGGCTGCTCTTGGCGTCTGTTTCGAGCAGGTGGGGCCTCCCCCGTGGGGCGCACTGTTGCAGGCAGTCGCGCTAAGCAGAGGTCCGGAGCCAGACTCAGAAGCCAGGCGGAAGGCTGGCAAACACGCGGCTGCCAAAACGGAGTTCCGGAAAATTATATTTGTTATTTCGGGAAGCAGCCTGTTTATTATTTCGTGCGATGATCTTCATTCCGTTTTTTTTGGTTGTCTTCTTGGAACACCTTTTTAGCAGCCACGGATTTGCCAGCCTTCGCCCAGCTTCTGACAGACCCCCCTTCTTCCCCCTCCCCTTCCGCCCACTGGAGAAACTCCGAATCTGAATGACACCATAGAACAACCCCAATCAGTGGATGGTTTGATGAATCGTGGATCGATAAAGAGATCGATAAGGAGATCGACCGGAAACCTGGGAGCCTGGAACCCACCGAAATCGGTCCAGAACCAATAAGCAGGAACCCGGGAACCCGGAACTGGAAACCCAGGAACCCAGCCGATTACCCAATTCGGCGGGAAATTTTCGCCAAGTCTTTCAATTTCCGCTAGGACTCCTTCAGTGCAAGCACTGATTGGGGAAAGAGCGTTCACGAGGTGAATGTCCCCAACCGAGGTCGGGGCTCTCCACGGGTATCGTTGGACCCGCCGCGTTGCCGACGTCGGACGCAGTGGGGGGCCACGCCAAGAAGCCCCCTTCTTGCCTCCAGGGTGCCCTTGGTTTCTTGGGTTTCGATGGTTTTTCCCTGGAAAGCGTGACGTGGCCACCAAACAGTCCTGGACGGCCTGGGGTCTCAGGGCTGGGTCTTCTGTGGAAGGTGTCTTATGGGCTGGCCTCCGCTGTACAAGGCCGTCGGGGCTGCTGTCGGAGTTGGCGCTGCGGAGCCGATCATGCCATCTGCAGTCTGGCTGGAGTTCTTGCCGGAGTCGGCGAGGGGGGTCCACAGTGTCCGTTCCCCCCCCTCGGAGAGGCAGAGGCCCCACGGGCGCGCCCAGGATCGGGCAGGATTCCGTCCGTTCCGTCCTCCTCCATCCTCCTCCTCGTCCTCCTCCTCCATCCTCCTCCTCCTCCTCCTCCTCCTCCTCCTCCTCCTCCTCCTCCTCCTCCATCCTCCTCCCCCTCCTCCTCCTCCTCCACCTCCTCCTCTTCCTCCTCGGAGGGTCCGTTCCCCCTCCCCCGGAGAAGCAGAGGCTCCGCAGGCGTGCCCGGGGTCGGGCAGGATTCCGTCCACGCCGGATGCGCCGTTGGGGGGCTCCAGCGCCGATCCGGGATCTCCGCGCGGACCTCTTCGTGCTCGTGTTCATGTAACTTGGCATTGCTCGGCTTGGCGAGGACCCTCGAGGAGCATTTTGGGTCATCTTGCGAACAAGTAAGCGCATACATCGGAGGCCTAGAGGTTGACACCAGCACTGATATCGGCGGTGCGCCTCCACTGAGAGGAGATGACCCCGATGTCGGTGATGGTGGTCATATTCGGGCTTCCAAGGTGGTCGGAGTAGTACCACCAGCACCAACATCTAGGATCAGCTCCCTCTGGTGGAGGCACACCCCGGAGTGTGTGCTGGTGCCCATGCCCAGGCTTCCCATGACGAAGCCGAACATATGCACGGGGGAGGGGCGTCCGAGCGACGGGGAGTGTCGCGTGCTGCTCTCCGGTCTCGCCGCGTGCGGCGGAGGGCGGCGCCCCTCCTGAGCCCAACGCGGCCTTCTTATTGCGAAGGCCTCACGGCCGGTGCCGCCGACCCTGAATGACGACGACGACGACGACGACGACGACGACGACGACGAGCGCTCTTGGGGACCTCTTGGGGGTAGTTTGTGGGCCTCTTGGGAAGCTCTTAGGGGCCGCTTGGAAGCCTCGATGGGGGCCTCTTGGGGCTTCCTGGGGGTCTATTGTCTGGACGCCCGAAATGGGCGCGGAAAGAATGGGTACGATGCCCAACAGCAGTTCCTGTTCATTTTGAACAGGATTCGCTGTCCACGCCGCCGCGGCCTGTGTCCATTCGAGACAGGAGGCCGCCTGCCCAACAGCGGCCGCTGTTGGTTTGGAACAACATTTGTTGTTGGGCATTGTACCCATTGTTTCAATACCCATGTCGGGCGTCCAAATATTGGAGGGAGCCTGGGACGTCTCTCCTGGAGGGGCCCTCCTGAGCCCAGCGCGGCCTTTTCTATTTCCGAGCGCGTCGGCGCTCGCGCTACTCTCTGCGTGCGTCCGCCGCCGCCGCCGTGTCTCTGTCGCCCTCGCCGTCGTCGTTCGCCCTCGTCGGCGGACCTCGGAGGGCGAGGGGGGAGAGGCTCGAGGGGTCTGGTCCAGACTTAAGTCGGGCCTGTCCCTCTACAGGAGGAAAATTCAGAAATAGTTACAAAATAGTCTGGGGACGATTAGGGGTCTTATTTTGATTTGTTTTCACAATTTTTGAGCACTTGTTGGTGTTACAAATAGTCTGGGGACGATCTGTTTCAGCATTTTTCGACCACTTTGGGGTATTATTTTTACTTTTTAGAATTCTGTCGTCCCAAATCCCCCTGTAGGAGGACAGGCCCGACCTGAAGTCCAGGCCCCTCGAATCTCTCCCCCCTCGCCCTTCCATCTCCCCTCTCGCACTGGCCGTGGCCGACGCAGGTGGGTCGCCGGTGCCCTCCCGCGATGGCCCGTCCCCTCCATTGGTCGAGGTCCAATGGGGCCTTCTGGCTCGCCCCCTGCGACGCTTCGGCTCGCCTGGCAGCTGCCGCATCGTTGGCTCGAGCAGGGAGGGGCGGAGATCGCCCCGTGCAGTAGCGCCCTCCTAGAGCATTGGTCATTCAGATTTTGACGACTACTCCAGATCTCGTAATAAAAGGGAGGGGGTCTGGACCCTCCAAGACAGGCCATTTCAGACCCCCCCTCGTGGGAGAACCCTCCCAAACATCGTCCCCAGAACCCCCAGGCCCTCCAAGATAGCTTGGAAGAGACCCCCCCCGAAATGAGACCCCCTCCCTTTTATTACGAAATCTGGAGTACACGGATGGAGGGCTACGGCATCGGAGCAGTTTTCCAGCTATCTCCTGGTGGTTGCTTTGGTGTGCTAGTGGCCGTGCAGCGGTTATAACCTCCCGCATGCAGTGGAAACCCATGCCAAGAAACACCCTGCTTGCATCCAGGGTGCCCTTGAATCCCTGGGTTTCTATGGTTTTCCAGTGGAAACCGTGACGTCCCCACGCTAAACATCAATGGACGCCCTGAGGTCTCAGGGTTGGGCATCGTGTGGAAGGTTGTTTGTGTTCGAGCTCCTACTGCATCCGTCCTTCAAGCGAATCATCTTGTCCGCTCCCATCTTCTCCCTCCAGCAGAAGTGGACTCGAACGGGGATGGTCGCCCTCCTTGCGCCCCCGCTACGTTCAGATAATGCCCATCCCCTCTCCCCTCCCTCCTCAAGTCTCGACCCGTCGAAAGGGTGGACCGCACTCCGCAGGAGAGGACGACCGCGCCACCAATGGGCAACCGAACAGCACAAGCCAACACAACACGTGAAGAAATTAGTCCCGATGTGCTCTTGCCCTTCTCCCTATATTCCCCCCTCCCCTTCCCCGACTCCCCTCCCCTCTCCCCCTCTCCCCCATGTCCCCGGCCCGGGGGCGCACGCGTGCCGGCGGAGTTTCCACGATCTCGCGAGCGTGGCACAGCTCGTCTTGCCCATGCCCATGCGCCCTCTTGGCCGGTGGCCCAAAGAAGGGGTCCTGAGGGCTGGGTTGCTCAGGAAGAGGTTGCCTCAGACAACGTGAATCCACCCTTGGGCCCCGTCGTACCCTCGGGCCCCCATGCCTCGGGAGCCGATTTCCGAACCACCGACTTGGATGCGGGGCTTTCTGCCTGCATGTTTGCGTCCTCCCTGCCCTCCCTCGCCAGGTGGTCGGCGGGGGTGCCCCTGCCCCCCCCCGTCGTCGTCGTCGTCGTCGTCGCCCGCCCCCCAGGAGCGGCTCGCGAAGGCCACGCTGATGTCCCAGCTGTACGACATCCTCACGGCTCCCAGGGCGTGGACCAGCGTAGGACAAGTGGACGCGAGTCGAAGAAGACAAACAGTGGCATTTGAACATGACATGTTGGCAATCCGCGCGGAGGTTTTGGATCCGCGCCTCCGGCGCCGCCCCTTGGCGCGCTCCGCGCGCCAGGGAGGGGAGTCCAGCGCAAATCCAAGATCGATTCTCTCTGGACTCACCTCGCTTAGGAGTGGGCTAGGGGGGCCCTCAGAGGCCACTGGTGGCTCGCGATCCGGGCCAGGTGGGCTCCACTTAGCGGAGTGATCTACCTACCTGTCCTGAGTATTTCGGTGCAGTTGTTGCCCACTGATAAGCCAGGTTAGGTCAGGTATGACCCACACTAGCATCCACTTGTAACCGCCCTACCCCCATAGCAGCCCTCGCGTAGATCCAAGTGGGATCGGAGGAAGGAAGAGCGACACCACCACCAAGGGGGTGACCTCCAGCGGCGACGAGGCCCACGATGCCTCCCCGAGCTGGGCATGGGGGAGGTGTCGAGCGCAGGGAGGCGGGGCGGGCACAACGCCAGGAGCGACTGCCCAGCTTCTGGCTACATCGTTGGTCTGGGCGGGCACGAGCCCTTCTGGGAGAAAAAACTCGCACTCGGGTGCACGTGGCCGTGTCTCGATCTCCTCCTCCCGGGTTCGCCTCTTCACCTCTGCTGCTATCGGGATACTTCCCCAAGCAGTGCTTGCCCTGGTGGGGTCCTGGCGGATACTGAAAGATTCGGCGAGCGTTTCCCGCCGATTTTGGTAGCCGCCTGGGTTCCCGGGTTCCCGGTTCCAGGTTCCTGGGTTCCTGGTTATTGGTTTTGGGCCGAGTTCTGTGAGTTCTGATTTCCCGAGTTCCCGGTCGATCTCTTTATCGATCTATTGATCGATCCCACTATTCATTATCGATCTCATCAAACCATCCACTGATTGGGGTTTTCTCTGGTGTTACTTACTGGGGTGATGGTCCTTTCTGCGCGCCGCTGCGACGTGCAAAGGGCGGGTCCTTCTGCCGCTTGACGGGTGTGGGTGCCTCGGTCGAGCATTTCACGGCCAGCTCGGCGGATCCGCTCAAATCTGAAGGCCGCTCCACGCTGGCTTCGAGTCGGGCCTGTCCCTCTACAGGAGGATTATTCAAACATAGTCCAAAAATAGTCACGGGATTTTCTTTTATTTTGTTGACCATGTTGGGGCATTTCTTAATTGCGCTAATTTTTCATCCACAATTCCACTGTAGGAGGACAGGCCCGACCTAACGCTGGCTCGGCCGATCCGTGTGGAACAGCGATTATCTTTCCGTCCCTCTCCCCATGCCCGCTGCTCCTCCGTGGGGTAGCCGCCACACGACTCTAGAAAACCTCCCCCCCGATAGTGGGAACATGATTGTTGCGCGCTTATTGACAGATTCCGCTTGTGTGTTCGATGGTTTTGCGATGGAAAGCGTGACGTTCCCACACCAAAAAGCAATGGATGTCCTGGGGTCTCAGGTTTGGGTTTCTTGTGGAAGGGTTTTTATGGCGGGCTCCCTACTACACTTCGACTTATTCATAGTGGGAACATGTTTGTAGCCCCGACAGAAGTGGGAATTTACGTAATCATTCAACGGGACTACGCCATTCCGTCAGAAGAGGCGGGGAACCCACGATGGAGGCGTCGAAGGCTTCGTGGGCACTGTCTGGCCACTCTTGTGGGCGTCATGGGAACTGTTTGGGTGCCTGCTTGAGCCTCTAGGAGGCAGTTTTGAAGCGTCTCGGAGGCCGTTTTGGGGTCTCTTTTAGGTCTCTTGGCGGCCTCTTGGGGCTCATTGGGGGCATCTTTTGGGCTGCTTGGGTGCTTCTTGCTTGGGGCTCATGGGGGGCCCCTTGGGGCGGAAAGATCAGATTTTCGGTTCGCGTTCTCCCTCTTGGCCTCTCTTGGGAGCCCCTTCGGGCAATCTTTGGCTTTCTTGGGCCCTTCTTTGGGCCGTCTTTGAACCCTCTTGGGTCTTCCTGGGGCCCTCGTAGGGGCCTCTCGGACAGTTTTGAGTCTCTGGGGCTTCTCGGGCCGTCTTGGAGCGTCAGAAGCGTCTTGGAGCCATCTTGGGCGTCTTGGGCCAGTCGTTCGGCGATACGGGAACGTCTTGGCACGTCTCTGAGGCCACGGAAGGCAGATTTGAAGGCACCTCCGGAGTTTCCAGGGAGACGCCGAGGAGCTCGTCCCCCCCCCCCCCCCCTAGAAACGAGATTTGGACCCAGGGGCGGGGGGGGGGAAAGGGGGAAGGGGGAGGAGGGGGACTGCCAATTATCTCGCACGCCTTCTCGCCCGCAGCTAGCGGATGTCGGCGGATTCCCCCGCGGCGGCCCCTGCTCAGGCCTCCGCCGTCGTCGTTCACCCGCTGTGAGAAAGAACCATCCGACAATATCCAGCCCGACGACCCATCGCGGGAACAAGCAATACCCTTGCGCAGCCTCCTCCTCCGCCTCCTCCTCCTCCTCCTCCTCCTCCTCCTCCTCCTCCTCCTCCTCCTCCTCCCTCCTCCTCCTCCTCCTCCTCCTCCTCCTCCTCTCCTCCTCCTCTCCTCCTCCTCCTCCTCCTCTCCTCCTCCTCCTCCTCCTCCCCAGACGCACCAACCTCCTCCTCCTCCTCCTCCTCCTCCTCCTCCTCCTCCTCCTCCTCCTCCGGCCCCCCCCTCCTCCTTTGGGCAAGGGCGGCGGTCGGCGCGTGGCGCCCCCCGGAGGTGTACGACAGCGACGGCGGCAACTCCCTGCAGAAGCACGAGTTCGACCTCTTCATGCGGAACGTGGAGGCGCGCCGGCCCGCCCCGGAGGGCACCAACTATACACCAACACCGATTCTGGCCCAGGGTGATCCTGGCCAGGATCGGTGTTGGTGTATAGTTGGTGCCTTCCTACCCCGCTGCTCCTCCTGCGCCGCCCTGTCCCACTGCGCGTTTCGATTCCTCCGGCTCGATCCGGTTCGTTCGTTCTCGGTGGCCTCCGATTCCGACTCGGTCCGGCTTCGGGCTCCTCTTTTGGATTCCGGTTCTTCGATGGATGCCCAGCAGCCTGCCGATTTTTGCCGATTCGACTTCTCCCGACTTTGCTGCCGATTTCCGCCGATCCGATTCAGTTCCATCGCCGATCCGACTTGTCGATTCGATTATGGGCTCTCCTGCTGTCCTGACTCGTCCTCCTCCTCGTCGTCTCCTCCCCCGTCTCATCCTCCTCCTCCTCCTTCTCCTTATCCTTTTCCTTATGAATATATTCTGCCTGTCGCACCCCGAGTCAAGTATTTAGGGCGGGCATGGCGATTCGCCTGAGCCTTCCTCACCGCTCATGACCCTTAAGTTGAAAACTTGGCAACGGTTTCACCGATGGAGGGCGGCCCGTTTTAAAATGTGGCTTTCGCCTTCGCGCCGCGCACATTCGTTGTAACGATTTGCAGGAATTTCACGGATTGAGGCCGGTTCCTTTTCAAAATGTGGTTCTCGCCTTAACGCCGCGCACATTTGTTGATAGAATTTGCTAGAGTTTCATGGATTCTCATACTCAGCGTACCAGAAACAGTCAAGTTGATTCGCGGATGTGAAGTCCTAGGAATGGCGTTCTGGGGTGATTCAGGATCGTCAAGACGCAACAGTCAGGTTGATCCGTGGCGTTGGAATCCCGAGAACAATGTTTTGGCATGCTCCAGGGCCTCCAAACGGTTGTCTTCCAACAATGCAGCTCCCTCAGTGGAAATGAATTGTTGTAGGGGCCTATGAAGCTGGAGCTTGGAGGGAGGGTTTGTTCCAACATCGTTGATGATTATCACCGGTTCTCCTCCTCCTCCTCCGCCTCCTCCTCGTCTCTCCTCCCTCCTGACTCCCTCCCTCCCTCCCTTCTCTCTTCCACCTCCTCCTCCTCCTCCTCCTCCGCCTCCTCCTCCTCCGCCTCCTCCTCCTCCGCTTCCTCCTCCTCCTCCTCATCCTCTTCCTCCGGTGGCGGCGCGCAGAGGGGGGGCAGGTGCTTGGGAAGGGTGGCAGAAGGCGGCGGTAGTAGGAGACGCCCCCCCCAAGAGATGGCAACGATGGTGTTGTTTAGGGTCTCTGGAGTCGGCCCTGCCGAGGCAGACCTCCCAGGACGCGTGATGGGGCGGCGATCGATAGGGGGGGCAGCGAGGGCTGCAGAAAGCGAGCCTCTTGGGCCCCTCAAGGGCCCCAGACGGCGTCCTTTACCCCCCCATTTATCCGGGCATTTTCTTTGGGTGGAGGGCAAAGGGTGAGATCTGAGGTGCCGTTTCGATCAGTCCTCGAGGTTTGAATATGCAGGAGATGCAACACAAGACGGATTGAGTTTCGAGGTGCCAATACACATATGGATTTCGCCCTGAGCCCTCCACCCTAAGAATCGATGTTGTTTATCGCCCCGTCCGAATATTGCGCGCACAGCAGCCAAGAGATGGAAGTGATGCCGGTGTCCAGGTCCTGCGGAGAGCCGGCCCGTCGAGAGGCAGGCGGCCGGCTCCCCAGCGGCCGTTGTCGGCTTTTTTTGGCAGCAGCTCCTACGTTGGGCATATCTTGGCAGCAAGCTCAAGTTTGGCGTGCTTATAGTCCTACCAGACAATGTTCTAAGAACCTTTTGTGGTCCCCACGAAATCTGCATTGATTTCACACATCGGGTTTATGTTCTAAGAACATTTTTTGTTGTTAGGAACACTCTGGGGTCCTAAGACAATTTCGTGGTAGGCCTATAGGGATGCCGGGACGGTCGGTCCCTGCTCAAATATCTTGGCAGCAGGCAGGGAGGCGTGGCAACTCAGTATCGTTCAACCGATCCCCATCCCCATCCCCATCCAGACCCCCACCATCTTGTCCCCCCAGTTGGGTAGATATACCCTTCGAGATCTGACAGAAGCTGCGTATATATTCTCCACCTAGGGGGGGGGTAAGCCGGCCAGTGGGGCCCAGGCCACGCGAGTGGGGATAGGGGTCGGTTCAACGATGCTCAGCAGCGCGCGCGCGGGGGTGGCGCGACGGGGGCCGTTGCGGAGGCCTGATGGCGTTGGGGAGCTTGGGCGTCGGCCCTCGCTCCTGCTGCGCTCGCATCTCTGGAGGGGGCCCGGCCTGGCCCCTCATGCTAGCTGAGGTCTTCTCTCTGGCGCCCGCCCGGCTCGATAGGCGGACTCGACGCGGACTTGGCGCGGATTCGGAGCGGACTCGGCACGCATTCGACACGGGCCCGACGAGTCCGACAGGGATTGGACACGGATTCGATGCGGATGGGGCTGCGGCGGGACAGAGAAGATCCCCTGAGGATGCAACATAGTTATTGTCGACGTCGGCCTTTCGCAGTCGGAACCCATAGTAATCGGCCACGCTCAGAGGGGGGCAGGGAGAGGGGGGGAGGTTTCTTAGAGAAGCACCCGTGCTCCTTGGAAGGTGCGGGCTTTGTCCATAGGATTAAGGGCAGCGCCTTCCTTCTAAGAAGCCTTTCCCCCCTCCGCCTATCGTCTTGCGCGCGCCGCAAAGGTAAGTATGGGCAGCCTCCCCAATGGGTACCCTTGCACCCGTGCCTCTTTGGTCCATCCTTGACTACTCTCGATGACCCGCCGCGATCGAGAAAGCTTCGGCATAGACGTCTGAGGCCCTTGCATCCTTATCGTGAGTCCTTACTGTCGGTTTTGATTGTACTCGCCCCGACAAGGTTAAGGAGGTCCTGCAGAACTTCGAGGTTGACTACACCGGCTTTCTCACATTGGTGGAGGTGCTCGGGGCTTGGAAGCAGGCATTATGGTCGATGTAGCCGACGCCTTGGTTCCGTCCTTCGGGGCGCTTTGCACGCCACCCAGCCAACAGTATGCTGATTCTTCCTAGGTTGTGGATGCAGGAATCTGCTACCCGGAATGCACTGCTGATGTTAATGTTGTCTCCGATATCGAGTGGCCTTTGGCCCAGCCCGTCACCGTACCTGCGTCGTGGGTAGGCGTAGTCGTAGGCGTAGTCGTAGTAGTAGTAGTAGTAGTAGTAGTAGTAGTAGTAGTAGTAGTAGTAGTAGTAGTAGTAGTAGTAGTAGTAGTGTCAGCCTTAGTAGTAGTAGTAGTAGTAGTAGTCGTCGTAGTAGTAGTAGTAGTAGTAGTAGTAGTAGTAGTAGTTGTAGTAGTAGTAGTAGTAGTAGTAGTAGCAGTAGGTAGTATTAGCAGTCGTAGTAGTACCAGCAGTAGTGTCAGCCTTAGTAGTAGTAGTAGTAGTAGTAGTAGTAGTAGTAGTAGTAGTAGTAGTAGTAGTAGTAGTAGTAGTAGTAGTAGTAGTAGTAGTAGTAGTAGTTAGTAGTAGTAGTAGTAGTAGTAGTAGTAGTAGTAGTAGTAGTAGTAGTAGTAGTAGTAGTAGTAGTAGTAGTAGTAGTAGTAGTAGTAGTAGTAGTAGTAGTAGTAGTAGTAGTAGTAGTAGTAGTAGTAGTAGTAGTAGTAGTAGTAGTAGTAGTAGTAGTAGTAGTAGTAGTAGTAGTAGTAGTAGTAGTCGTAGTCGTATCAGTAGTAGTAGCAGTAGTCGTAGTAGTAGTAGTAGTAGTAGTAGTAGTAGTAGTAGTAGTAGTAATAGTAGTAGTCGTAGTAGTAGTAGTAGTAGTAGTAGTAGTAGCAGGAGTAGTAGTAGTAGTAGTAGTAGTAGTAGTAGTAGTAGTAGTGGTAGTCGTAGTAGTAGTGGTGTTCGCAGTAGTACAAGCAGTCGTAGTCGCAGTAGTGGTTCTATATGTAATCGTAGTCGTAGCTGAAGTAGTAGTAGTAGTAGTAGTAGAAGAAGAAGTAGTTGTAGTAGTAGTAGTAGTAGTAGCCGTAGTAGCCGTAGTAGTAGTAGTAGTAGTAGTAGCAGCAGCAGCAGTAGTAGTAGTAGTTAGTGATGTTGCTGGGTGTGTATTGATGTTGTTATTGTTGTTGCTGTTATTGCTGTTGTTGTTGTTGTTGTTAGTGTTGATGGTGTTGCTGATGTTGTTACCTTTGTTGGTGGCAAGGGTGTTGTTGTTGTTGTTGTTGTGTTGAGTGTTGCTGCTGCTGCTGCTGCTGGTGTGGTTGTTATATGTGTTGTTGGTGCTGCTGCTGTTGTTGTGGTTGTTGCTGGTATTGTTGATGGTGGTGTGATGCTTCCAACCCTCATGTTGTTACCATCGCTGTTAGTGCCGTCGGTGTGGTAATGGTTGAGATCGCTAGTAATCTTTTTCGTGTGCCTGGTACCTGCATTGCCTTGCCACTTGCCTTGCCACTGCCGCGCGACTGACGCTGCCTCTGTCATGGCCATTGCTTTAGCTTGCGAGGCCATCCTGCTAGGCCTTCTGATGCCGCAAAAGATGGCATGACATCATGCGGTGCTGCTTTATGGCTGTTCTCGCGATCATCATTTTCACCACCAGTACCGTTTCTGTGATCACCATGGCTACGCTGCTGCCAGCAAACAAAATACTGCTCCCCGGTCGTGGTACGACCGCCATTGGCATTGCCATTTCTGGAGCGGCCACGGCAGCATGGATACCAATACGCCTCAATGATGTCAGGATGTTTAGCTGTCCAAGCTGTAGCCGCTACGGGTACTACATTTAACGATGATACTAAGAAGACGGCTGCTACCATCAGGGCGATCATGATCATTACTGATACTACAGTTGGGTGTCCCGACTTTCTTGTTTTCCTATTGTCAGCTAGTCGCCCTCCGCCCCCCCGTCCCGGGATCATTGAAGTGCACAGTACCAGACAAGCGGATCTCAGTGCACAGTGTGGAGTGTTGTTGTTACCATGCGATGCGCAATCATACTAAGTGGTTGCTTTGCCATTGATGTTCGCGAGCTGTGAGTACACCAGGCGAATACGACGCTCAAGAGTTCGTCATCTTAGTCGCACCGCCGCAGGCAAATACGATGCCACCATCTCAGGTTGAGCCTTCATTTGGGTATAGTGTTTCTGCTTAGTACCTGGCCGAATATAAACGTTGTTGGGAAGCAGTGGATCCATGATGATCCGCGAATATGGACCGACATAACAACATACTGGTCTGTACAATCCCACGACTTCAGATGGTGTGCCAAGCAGTGTGCACCAACATCATCCCCGCTAGCCGGGGCCAGCGTGTGAGAAAAGATGAGGACGTGGAGAGGCTGCTAATCCCCGAGTTGGGCTTCCACTTAGGAAGGGTGTTATTTTGTTCTCTCCGTATTGGGCCGGGTCTTCTGGGATTCCTGCCAGTTGCTCGTTCTGGACGAACGAGATGGGCACGGAAAGAATGGGTACAATGCTCAACAGCAGTTCCTGCTCATTTTGAACAGGACTCGCTGTCCGCGCCGCCGCGGCCTGTGTCCATTTGAGACAGACGGCCGCCTGCCCAACAGTGGTTGTTGTTGGTTTTGGACAACATTTGTTGTTGGGCATTGTATCCATTTTTTCCGTACCCAGTTTTTCCGTACCCATTTCGGGCGTCCAAAACCTTTTGCCGTCTCGCTGTGTCTGTGATGATTTGGGTGGGTTTGCGGGGTTTCATGCTGGTTCGTGCCCGTGGCCGCTTAGGGGCAGCGGCGCGCCTTGCTAGGAGATTCCGAGTTTTCGGATGTGGGCGCGAATTATCGACTTGACGTAAGAGGGACCTTTCGCCGAAGTGACTTTTGGTGCGGGCACACAGATGGGTCCCCAGATGGCTGACAACGAGGCAGGAGCAGCGGCTTGCGCGCCCAGGTTTGGTCCCCCCTCGACCCCCAGAGAGCCGCGCACCGAAGGTCACTCTTACTCCAGATTTCGTAATAAAAGGGAGGGGGGTCTCATTTCGGGGGGGTCTCTTCCAGGCTATCTTGGAGGGCCCGGCGGGGTCTGTGGACGATGTTATGGAGGGCTCTCCCACGGGAGGGGGTCTGAAATGGTTTGTCTTGGAGGGGCCTGACCCTCTCCCTTTTACTACGAAGTCTGGAGTACCCAGGGTCCCTCTTGCGTGCAGCCGACCGCTGCCGCCTCGCTGCGTCTGCGATGACCGGGGGGGGTCCGCGGGTTTTTTTCTCGGCGGGTGCGTGCCCGTGGCTGCGTATAGGGGCCGCGGTGCGCGCCGCGCGGAGGTGCCGATTTTTTTCGGATCGGGGCGCGAAGGAGTTGGGGGGGAGACAGATGTGGGGGCGGCGGGGGAAGATTTCTGGGGGTGATTTCAGGGGGGGGGGGGAGATACATATGGGGGGGGGGGGGTGGCGGGGGGGGGGGGGGGGGGGGGAATTCCGAGTTCTCGGATCTGGGCGCGAAGGAGTTGGGGGGGGAGATAGATGTGGGGGCGGCGGGGGGGGGAGATTTCTGGGGGGATTTCCGGGGGGGGGGGGGAGATTTCTGGAGGGGGGGAGATAATATGGGGGGGGGGGGGGCGGGGGGGGGAGCACGGGCTGGACAAAAAAAGGGATCCCTGTCGGGAGCCCAGAGGGGCCCCAAAGAGGGCCCCAAAGAGGGCCTCGAGGGTCCGAGAAGGGCACCTTCCTTCCCCCCCCATTGTCAGGAGGGGGAAGACCACACACGGACACAAGGAATCCTCGACCCCCAAGACAAGATGGGAAAATATGGGAAGTGGGGCGGGGAGACAAGAACCCAGAAAATATGGGAAACTATGGGGGATCCTGCGACTTGTGTTTATCTATTTGCGTGTCCCTGGGCCCCCTAATCACGCGTGCCACACGGCCGCGTTGGCCGCCCGTGGCCGCCTCCCTGCCGCGTCGTGCCGTGGATTCTCGAGCAGTGGCGGAGCGTCCCGGCGTGCCTGTAGGCCTACACCTTAGGCGATGCTTAAGAAAACCCAAGTTTTCGGCCAGAATCTCGATTATTCTTAACGCTTCAATGTAAAACCTAAGGTTTTAATAGAAATGTTGGGTTTTTATTCAAGTTCTGAGACTATGAATTTCTTAACCCATGATTTCTTAAGCATTTCGCAGGGTGTAGGCCTATTCAGAAGCCAGGCGAAGGCTGGCAAACCCGGGGTTGCTACAGCGGAGCTCCGAGAAATTGTGTCTCTATCTTCCGGGAAGCAGCCTGCCTATCATTTAGCGCGCTGAGTTTTGTTCCGGGAATTTGTTTGTTTTTTCCGGGAAGACTGTTTTAGCAGCCACGGGTTTGCCAGCCATCGCCCAGCTTCCCATCTATCCAGCGTGCTCAAAAGAGATTGTCTCCCATACGTGCCGCCTCACAGTTTTCACCTCAAGCGCAATCTTGTGACATATGTTGCACATGCGTTGGCACATACCGTATCACAGATATCGCACATCGAGAGTACAACAATTCTTGTGCGCGGTCCATACCAGGGCCCACGCTGGCAAGCATTGTAAACAGGACAAGTTGGAGCATGGGCGCGCGACGCTCAGTTTGCGCAAGTTTGCGCGGTCAGATCTCTCAGGGAGTTGCAGGGCAGGCCTTGCCTACTGCACTCGTATTGCATCCGCCATGACCTTCCAAAACATGTTTCTTCTCTTTTCAGGTCTTATATGAAGCTGGCGATTTGGAACGCGTCGACACGCTGGAGTCTGACGAGAACTCAGGGAAGCATAGCCGGCAGAGTAACCACAGTATTATGACAGAGGTGATTCGCGAGCCAGCCTTATCCTTCGACGAGATATTGGACTTAGTCGTGCGTTTGAAAGGCGGGCATCTTCACTCCTGCAGAGCGGGTTGAGTTTTCTGTTCACGCTTCTCATTGTTGCATGTTTGGGCTTGCGTGTTCGTGCGCGTCTGCACATGGTCCCATTGTTGAGACAAGTGCGTAGCTGTATTTCCAGCTCTTCTTTGAAAGGTATATTTAGATTTGCCACCGGTGCATCCCAGTACATTGCCGGTATCGTAAATCAGCTCACCCGAGGCCCAGAGGATAGCATTGAACACGGCAGAGCTACGCTGCATCTGGTCCATTCGGGACGCGGGCAGACAAGAGGGTTTTTGGGATCAGCTCGGCTTCGCCCCTAAGGGTGCGAAAACCAAATTCAAAGGAACGGTCTTTTACATCTGTGTCTCGGCCCCGGGACAAGCCATCCAGAAAGGCACCGAAGGGCCCAAGAGCGGTTGGTGGCTGAGAATCCCGGGCCTGGGCCCCTTGAAGGGCATCTTCGATATTCATCGCAGAGATCTCGAACGGGTCTGAGGACACTCAAGTGCTTCGCGGCCTTGGCGCACCATTATTATATGGCGCCAAGCAACATGAAACATCAGAGGTTTTACAGACATGTTTGCTTGTGATTGGAGGTTGACCAAGAAGGGCCAGGGAGAGGGGTGGAAATCCAGCACACGACAGGACTGGCATCTCAAGAAACCGCAATTGTACGAGCAGCGGGGCGGGTACTCAACCACGTGTACAAAGCAAGGGGAGGGGCGCAATGTGTGGCTTTAGATTTAGATATGTATATACTGCACTGGCATTGTTGGACCGATTGCCTGCAGAGGTTCATGTACGTGTGACGTTCAAGGGCCGATCTGCATTCAGCCCTAACCTATTTGTAGAAGGCGCGAGCGGGCATTGCAACACATGCCTGAGCAACTACTGGGTAAAAAAGAGCAGCTACTGAGTGAACGCTCGTAGTCTTAGTATGCCTCTGGTGTTGCATCACGAATGATTTATGCGGACATGCTCGCTTGCGTTGACAACGAGTTGTTTTCTTGCACCCAACAGGCTCTCCCATACCTCTGGCGGATTGCTTATGTTCGATTCGTCGGCCACAGAGTTCTCGACCCCTTAACCCCCGACCCGCTGTTCATCAGGGATAGGTGTCTGATGTCCCCGTGTCCCAACACGGATCCGAGTGGTCCAAATGAGAATGAGTAACGTTGGGCCTTCGGGGCGATCCCGCCGTCAAACAAAGCGTAACGGCATTGAACACAGATGGGTCTTTTTCCTCTAAGACCCGCGATGGACATGGTATTACACCGTTCCTGCAAAGTTGTTTACAAAAAGAAGCGCATTTGCCCATAGAAGTGGCCATTGACTTGGTACGGGTTCTAAGGATTACTCAGGTTTTAGAAAGCGGATCGTTTCCTGATTGAAGATTGTGACTGGACCGCGGCGACAGCCACTGCCAGGGCGGTGGCGACGACGACGGCGGCGCCAGCGGCGACAACGTCGGCGACGGTGGCGATGGCTAGACCGCGTCGACAGCGACGGCGTTGGCGGTGGTGGCGACGACGACGACGCCAGCGGCGACAAGGTCGGCAACGGCAGCGACGTCGGTGACGACGACGGCACGACGCGAAGGCGCCGACGCCAGCGGCGACGACGGTGACGACGGCGGCGGCGACGGTGGCGATGGCGGTGGCCGCGGCGACGGCACAAGGCGACGTCGCTGGCGACGGCGGTGGCGGCGACGGCGAGGGCGGCGACGGCACCGATCACGGCGGCGGCGGCGACGGCGGTCCTCCTCCTCCTCCTCCTCCTCCTCCTCCTCCTCCTCCGCCGGCGATGGCGAGAGCGGCGCGGCGACGACCACGACGGCGACGGCAGTGGCGCCCGCTGCGACGGTGAGGGCGGTGAGGCCGGCCGCGGAGGCGTCGATGGCGACGGTGTCGCCGCCGCCGTCGCCGTCGCCGCTGCCCTTTCGGCGGCCAAGCGTTGGGCCAAAGACTGGCGAAGCAGATGGACTCCTCAAGCAGTTGTGGAAACCTTCGTGAAAGTTAGGGGAGGAGGGATTGGCGGGTTTGAGGGGGCCTTTCAGAGGCCTCGAAGGACCCTTGGGCGCCTCTTGGGCTGTCTCAGGGTGCGCTTGGTCCGTCTTCCGCATTCAGAACCCGTGTTTGGGGCAAGTTTGGAGGCTGGTTAAGGTTTACAAGCGTCAAAGACCCATACGGCGAACCACCGCGTCCCCCTGTCTTGTAGCAAGGCCTGCGTGGCCCAAGACGTTTGGCTGAAATCTTGCCAATCTAGTGGGCATTGCCATTGTGGAAACCATTGGGAAGAGACGTGGGGGGAGGAAGAGAGGGAGGAGGAGGAACGGGAGCAGAACGAATGGGAGGAGCAAGATGATTCCTCTTGGGCCTACTTGGGTGTGGGACTTTGGCGGCCTCTGACGGCCTCTTGGGGGCCTCCTGGGTCCTCTTTGGCGCTTCATCTTGGAGGCTTCTTTATTGCGGTGAAGAGATTATGTGTGGCAGGAGGGTTGTGCAGAAGGCCCCTCGAGAATTTGTTGAACCGGGCGAGCCCCATGCCCCCGATAATACAGCCTCCCTCTCCCCATTCCCCCCTGTGTCATGATTATCCCAGGCGCGAGCACTTTTGTTCTTCTGTGAGGGGCGGCGAGGCCGAACTTTATTATCACCGCGGCAAGTACCGACCGTACATCCGTGCATGCGACTTGCAGGGAATAATTCGTTTAGTATCCCTTCGGAACTTCGAACTTCCTCATCCCCTGGGTGGGGAATATCGGGGGTGCTCCGTTAGTGGAACATTCAGCACGCCACGCACCCCTCTGAAAGGAGAAGGGGTGGTCCAGAGCCTTCTTTGATGCATGTTGGGGTCTGTTGGGCCAACTATCGGGGGCCTGCTTGAGGTCTTTGAGGGGGCTCTCCGGGGCCTCTCTGCAGCTTTTGGAGGCTTCTCGGGCGATTCTGGGAAGCTCTTGGGTGCATGCTGGATGTCTTGGAAGCGATATTAGGGGAAAGGCTCCCAAGGCACCTTCGCTTTTCCTCGCTTGGGCCCGTCTTGGGTCGCGTCTGCAAGCTGCTTGCATTATATTAGAATCCTTCTGCGCCATCTTGGAACTTTCTTAGGCGGTGTTGGGGGCTCCTTAGGCAGTCTTGGGGCAATACTTGGGGCCTCTTTGGCCGTCTTGGTGTGCCAGAAGCTCGAAAAGACGAGAACGCTAAAATGCTTCTCGAACCTGAGGACTACCAATCCCTCAGGTCCGTCTTGGCGCGCTCTGGGGCCGTCGGGGGGCCATCTTGGACCGTCTTGGAGCCCTCTTGTGGTCCTCAGAGGCATCGCTTGGAAGTGTGCATTTTTTCTTCGCGAGAACCATCGAGGACCATCCTGGACCATCGAGCAAGCAACAAACACGCACGAAACCGAAACATGCACGGGACATGGACGTCCGAGCGACGGCAAGGTCCACACTGGGGCTCCCGATAGGAGGCGTCGGCTTGCGGCGGGAGGCGGGCGCGGGGGGGTCGCCGGCGACCGCGCCGCTTCCAGTGCGGCCCGCTGCCCCTGCTCGGGATGCCCAGGAATCCTCCAGGCCTCGTCGGCCTTGCAGAGGTAAGTCTGGCCTGTCCCTCTACAGGGGGAGTATTCAAAAATGGTAAAACAAATAGTCTGGGGACTATGTTTTGAGTATTGTTTGTGTATCCTTTGAGCTTTTCTAGGATATTTTGTATGTTTCGTCCAAAACCCCCTTGTAGGGGGACAGGACCGACTTAATTGCAGAGTCGACGCCCCGGGGAGCCACGCGGGACGCCCCCGGGAGATCGGGCAGCTAGGGGCCTGGGCCCCTCGGCGAGCGTCACAGTAGTGGCGGGCACCTATGGGACCCCAAAGGACGGCCGAACCGTGCAAAGGAGTGAGGAGGAGAAGGAGGTGGATGGATGGATGGATGAGGGAGTGGGAAGAAGGATGATGAATAGGATGAGGAGGAGGCGGAGGAGGAGGAGGAGGAGGAAGAGAAGGAGTAGGAGCAGGAAGGAGGAACAGGAGGAGGAGGGCAAGCACAAGGACCAGAGGTCTCTTGGATGCCTCCCGCAGCCTCTTGGAGTATCTCTTTTGCGATTCTTGGTGGCCTCTTGGGACGTCTTGGGGGTCTCTTGGCGATCCTGGGGGGCTCTTCGGAGTCTTGGGCGCCTCGGGGGGGGCCTCTTGGGGCCGCTTAGGGTCTTCTTGGGGGCCTCCTGGGGGCCTCTTGGGGGCCTCGTGGGGCCATCTTGGGGCCATCTTGGGACCTCTTGGGGCCTCCTGGGCGCTTCTTGGGGCCATCTTGGAGAAGATCGGTCAACGAAGGGGGGTCCCTCAATTAAGGTCCCCCCCAGGATGCCCAAATGGGGCCAACACCTTAGTACAATCAATGATGTTGGCTTCCTCGCCGAGGCCGTTTTGGACGCTCTAGCTACCCGCGGCGCACCCCGTCCAGGTCCAGGGGAGGGGGTTGGGGGAGGGGTCAAGTTACCCCCTCCCCGCCCGCAAGCCGTCTCGCTCACTCCCACCCGCCCTCCCAACACATACGTAGCACCCGAGTCTGGCCCGAGCCTCAGCATATTCAGCAGTCGTCTTGGGATGGGCAGCTACTGGGGGCCAATCCGCCGCCGCCGCCGCCGCCTCCGCCGCCGCCGCCGCCGCCGCCCCCCGCTGCCGAACCGCCGCCGCAGCCGCAGCCGCTGCCACCACCGCCGCCGCGCCGCCGCAGCCGCCGCCGCCGCCGCCGCCGCCGCCCCCGCCGCCGCCGCCGCCGCAGCCGCCGCAGCCGCCGCCGCCGCCGCCGCCGCCGCAGCCGCCGCCGCCGCCAAGTGTAATACTCTGTCTCGTTTTTGTTGACAGGGATGGTGGGGGGGGGGCGCATCGGGTTGGCTGCGCATGATCCGATTTTGGAGGCAGAGTGTGTGTTTGCATTGTTTTTACAAGGAATTGTGGGGGGGGGTGTCGGCATGGACTCGGGTTGGCCCCCAGTCGCCTGGGGGAGGGGGTGTTTATTAATAGGGAACAGTGATAAACCCCTCCCCGAAGGGGAAGAGGGAGGGGTTGAAGAGGGAACTCCCTAAACCACCGACGCCCAGAGGGCTGGTGGGATTCAGGGGTGGACAGACCTCCTACCCTGACACGTCGATGAGCAAGGGCGCCCTCGAGGGCGCGAAGTTATTCGCGCTTCGCGCTTCGGCTCCGATTCCTCCTCATTCTCCTCTTCTTCCTTGGGAGGCGGCGAGGGAGCGCGAAGTTATTCTCACTTCGCGCTTCGCGCAGCGCGAAGCGCGAAGTTGGGAGCCCTTGATGAGCGAATTGGCCGTTTTCGGTTCGCGAGAGGGCGTCGCGGCCGTCATTTTTGCGGGTCCAGGTCTGTCGGTTTCGGTCTTAGGCCGTTTTCGTTACAGGGAGGTTTATTACACGGAGGTTTGTCCACCGCCGAGATAGCAGGGCGCCAGAAGGGCTTGCGAAGGCCTGTGGAAGGAGCCTGGCAGATCTGGGAAAGAGTTTCCGATCAGTATCGTTCAACCGACCCCCATCCTCATCCCCTTTCGAGGAGGCCCCCACCAAAGTACCACCCCAGTTGGGAATACGCCCCTCGAAACCCGAAGGGGACGGCCTAGATCCCCATCTAGGGGGGTAAATCAGCCAGTGGGGCCCAGGCCACGCCGTTGGGGATGGGGGTCTCCGAAGGACCTGGAAAGAGCTTCCGAAAGACCTTCTCAAGAGCCTGCGGGCACACGTATTGGGAAACACTTAGAAGTTGTCAGCGCCCAGCGTCACAGTGGCGAGCAAAGCTTTGCGGGGGGAGCAGGGTGGAGGGTGTGGCGGTTGGGGGTGTCAGCTAGCATTTTGAGCTCTTGCCTCGCTCTCTCAAAAGGACTAATGACGGACGCAGCGAGGATCGGAGCGTGTGCACGTCCTCCCAGACATACCCACGCACGTGCGCATGCGCCCTCCATTTCCGCCGCAGCGGTATTTCGCAGACTGTGGACAAGAACGATATTAGAACACAGAAGCGCGCGAGAGGGAGAGAATTTGGGGAACACGCGCGCGCACAGAGTGCAACCCGGATGAGGAGGGCCACGAGCCGCCTAACTCTTCTGGGGTTTTGGAGGCCTCCGGGTACGCCGTGAAGTCTCCGGAGACGTCCAGGGGAGAGGGTGAAGGAGGAGGAGGAGGAAACGGATGATAATGATGATGTTGCTGCTGATGAGGATGAGGATGAGGATGAGGATGAGGAGGATGAGGAGGAGGATGATGATGAGGAGGATGAGGATGAGGATGAGGATGAGGATGATGAGGATGATGAGAAGGATGAGGAGGAGGAAGAGGAGGAGGAGGAAGAGGAGGATGAGGAGGATGAGGAGGAGGAGGAGGAGGAGGAGGAGGAGGAGGAGGAGCGAGCGGCCGAGCGAGCGGAGACCGCAGGCTATCGGCGGGCTGGGGGGAGGCCCAAGGCTCCGCCAGGCCATCCGCAGGTGGGGCACGAAGTCGCCCCCTTGTTAAGTCGGGCCTGTCCCTCTGCAGGGGGAATGTTCAAAAACAGCTTGAAAAAAGGAGTCTGGGGTCTATTTTCTGTGTATTTTGGGGCATCTTGTGAGCATCTTGTGAGCATCTCTTGTTTTTCGTCCCAAGTTCCCCTGTAGGGGGACAGGCCCGACCTGACCCTTGTGGTGGGCCTCCTCAGGGGAGGGGCGCAGGCGTCGGGCACCCCCGGCAGGGGGACCTGGGCGCCTCGGCCGCGGGCGCGGCCGCGGAGCGGGGCCTGCGCCAGGCCCGTGCGCTCCGCCGGCCCGACGGCGGGCGGTCCGCACGCCCGGCGCCGAGGGGGCGCCCGGCGCGAGGGCGAGGGCGCCGACGAGCAGCGCGCGCAGCGTCGCGGCAGGGGGCCAGCGCCAGGGCGAGGGGGACGGGCCCGTGCTCCACCACCACCACCACCACCACCACCACCACCATAAGTTGGAGGGAGGGAGGAGGTGGAGGACACGGAGGAGGAGAGGAGGAGGAGGGGAGGGAGGGCGGGAGGACCCCCTCCCCCTCCAACTTGTGGTGGCGGTGGTGGAAAACGGGCCCATCGAAGGAGGACAAGGAAAAGCGAGGTGCCGACGTCGGCGCGGATCGAATACCACAGCGCGCCGTGCCCCCAGTCGCGTGGCTGCGGAGCCAGCTGGGTGGAGGCTAGGTTGCACAAGCCGAGTGGGAACGTCCACCGCACCCAGCCTCATACCTGCTGCTCGACAGCCTGCAGAGCACACGCTTTCAGCTGCATCATGTCATAGTCCAAGTCATCATCACTATCAGACTCATGGGCCGCCCCAAACTCCACAGCTTCCCGAATCGTTAGCCCGTGATTTTTCAGCACAGCCACGGTGTCGAGGCACCGCTTGGGATCTTCGTTATGCCGACCGCAAGGCCTGGAAACATGATCAACCTCACGTAGCGGGTCGACCAAACCTGTTGGTCGGCAACGCGAAGCAAGCATTGCAGCCGAGGGTCGCGAGCCATGCAAGAGGCGATCGTGTTTCTTGGCTGACTGAGGGTGACGGAGGTTCTCGAAGTGCCGCGTGTGCTTCGCTATGCGAACAGTTCCACCTTCACGACCTTAGCACACGGAGTTCAGACCACGGTGTGTATGGCTCCTTGTGCCAGTGTACATGCAACAACGGGAGGAGGAGAAGGAGGAGGAAGAGGATGAGGAGGAGCAGCACCAGCATCAGCACCAGCACTGATTGCCCTCCTCCCCATTCCGCTCGCTGCCCTCCACCAACATAATGTGCACCCAAGACTCGGAGAGCCGCCAGCGAAGATCTGCCGCTCACGCTCGGGTCTGTTTGCCCTTCTGCTTCCCGCCAGAGGCCACCGCGCCCCCCCAGACCACGCTGGAGCAACAGCCGAGCAGGCGCAGGCAGGATGGCCTTATGAATGGCGACGGTGGTCCCGACATCCTCCTTCTCCTTCGCCTCCTCTTCCCCTCTTCCCCATTGGGCCCGTTGCCTTGCGATGAGCCGGGCAATGAGGAGACCCGAGCGCTTTTTTCCCCGAGCCAGGTCCATAGTTGGTTGAATATGCAGGGTCTTCGGCCGGTGCCCGCCCGGGGGCGCGCCCCGCGCTCGAGGGATGTGCCGAAGATCGGGGGCGGCAAGGAGGGGGGTAATGACTGGGGGGGGGGCGGCGGGAAGTATCACAGCGGGGGCCATGATATCTCCCCAGACTTCATGGCGCCCCTTCTTCTTGCATGGCGTCCCTGGCCCCCCCCGCTGGGCCGCGCACATGCCGCCAGCCATGCTTTGATCGAAGACCGATTTCTGACCACACCCACCTCTGGATCCTCGATTCTACGATAGGCCCTCGGGGGTGGAGGTGGGCAACTTTTCCTCCCCCTGGGGCGGGGAAACTGCCCACCTCCACCTCTGGAAACCGCCTTCCGCAAGACACCGTGGGAAGTGGGTGTGGTCAGAAATCAATCTCCTATTGGAACCCCCCCTCGGCCGCTCCCGAGAAGCTTCGCCCCGCTGCCCGCCCGTGGCCGTGCCCCCCGCGCCCAGGGGGCGAACCGACAGGTGTCGCCTGTGTGCCCGCCCGTGGGCGCTCCGTGGGCGCTTGGACCCCCCCCCTCTTAAGGACCCCCCCCCCCTCGGCCGCTCCCGAGAAGCTTCGCCCCGGTGCCCGCCCGTGGCCGCGCCCCCCGCGCCCGGGGGGGCGAAGAACCGACAGGAGGGGAAAAACACACGCAGACACAATTCATCGTCGACTCCAAGGAAAATATGGGAAAATATAGGAAGTGGGGGGGGAGACAGAAGCCCAGACCATACGGGAAAAGATGGGGAACAGTTTTATTTGTGTGCAGTTATTTGTGTGTCCCAGGGCCCCTTCACCGTGGCCGCGCCCCCCGCGCCCAGGGGGCGAAGAACCGACAGAGGTGCCGCGCCCGCCGGTGTGCCCGCCCGTGGGCGCTCCGTGGGCGCCCCCGGGGTGCCCCGGGGGGGGGCCTCTGCGGAGGCATCGGGCCTCCGGGTGCGCACCCGGCGGGCACCGCGCGGGCGCCCCTAGTCGGGAGCGGAAGAAGGACGTACACGTACTCCAGATTTCTTAATAAATGGGAGGGGGGTCTCATTTCGGGGGGGGGTCTCTTCCAGGCTATCTTGGAGAGCCTGGGGGGTCTGGGGACGATGTTTTGGAGGGTTCTCCCACGGGGGAGGTCTGAAATGGCTTGTCTTGGAGGGTCCAGACCCCCTCCCTTTTATTTCGAAATCTGGAGTACATGAATCCACGTTGGTTTCGAGATTTCGCATTCGGCGAATATTCGTATCACGCGGCTGGTCTCGCGGGTCAAGGAGCCGTGCTCATGTACATAGCTGGGCGCGTACGTCCTCTGCGGGCTCCCTACATAGGCAGCTTAAGGGCCACGCAGGAGTTCGGGCCGGACGACAGGGGAGGGGATTGGGCAAGGGGAGGGGGTACTAAAACGACGCGAAGATCGGGACCAAATCGGATCGGGATAACTCGAAATCTCTGAGAATCGGCGGGTTCGGAGGATGTATTGGGCGCCGCGGCCGCTCCAGAGCGTTCCGGAACGCTCTGAGAGCGCTCCGGAACGCTCTGGAGCGATTTATCCCGATCCTAGCCCTGTTTGAGCCTGGGCCACGCAGGAGTTCGGGCCGGACGAAAGGGGGGGAGTGGGCAAGGGAGGGGGGGTACGGAATCTGCTGCATGCAGCTGGTTTCGGCCCCACCGAGGGGCCCGTTCCTCGATACATGGCCGCCGCCGGCGGCGGGAGGCGCCGGGAAAATCAGCCACGTGAGCTGAGTCTCAAATCCCGCCTTTGCTGTCCCCCCCTTCTCGCCCGGCCCGAGAAATGCACCACGCAGATTGCACATGGAGTGCACGACATAGCCAGCTTGCACCAGATCTCCTATACCACACAGACTGCACCGCATCGCCTGCAACCCGTTGGTTGCACCACGCACGTTGCACAACATAGCTTGCACCACATAGTTTGCACCACGCAGCTTGCACAACATTGCGTACGCCACATAGCTTCCTCCACACAGCTTGCACCACATAGCTTGCACCACATAATTATGACCCCATAACTTACACCAGTTCACACCTCCGCAGTATAATTCAGTATTGTTTGGTGTCCACGCTTGCTGCATTTTTTTAGATTCTGGCATGTTCACCTCCATGGTAATCCTGGCCCCCTCCGACGCAATTTCAAGCAGCGCTGGGCCGAGAAATAGTGCAAGTGAGTCCCGACTTGCGTGAAGTTCAACTTTCATTTGGGCTTCGCCCCCCCTCACCCTCCATGCAAACTCACCATAGTGAGAACAAACTGCCTTCCACGCACAACGGCCCAGTCGTCCTCTTGATATCTTTCCCCAGGCTTCCGATACCTCATGTTTTTCACAACAATCCTGTGGTGTTGGGTCTTCGTTTTGAAGAGACAGGCACCTCCTCCCATCATCATCATCATCATCATCATCATCATCATCATCATCATCATCATCATCATCATCATCATCATCATCATCATCATCACCACCATCACCATCACCATCACCATCACCATCACCATCGTCATCATTTCATCATCATCAGCATCAGTACCCTTATCATAGCCATTACCGTTATCATTATCATTATCATCATCATCGCCATCATCACCATCATCACCAGCATCGTCATTCCAGCAGCATCATCATCATCATCATCATCATCATCATCATCATCATCATCATCATCATCATCATCATTCAACTCGTCACCGTCATCGCACAATTGACACGTCTTGAGACCTTATAAGGAGCACCGCCGAAGGCACCAGTGGCAAAGTTCGCATGCGGTCCCCCGCCCATTTCAGCACACCCCTCACGGTTCGTTAGCCCATAGAGAGCTCCGCCGAAGGCCTCAGTGGCAAAGTTCGCATGCGGTTCCTCGCCAATTTCGGCACACCCTTCACACGGTTCGTGGCCCCATAGGTAGCTCCGCCGAAGGCCTCAGAAGCAAAATTCGCATGCGGTTCCCCGCCTCTATTCGGGCCCTTCACACGGTTCGTGGCCCCATAGGGAGCTCCACCGAAGGCCGTGTCGAAGTTCGCACGCGGTTCCCCGCCCATGTCGGCACACCCCTCACATCGTTTGTGGCCGCATCGGGAGCTCCGCCGAAGGCCTCAGTGCCATTGTTCGCATGCGGTTCCCCGCCCATTTCGGCACACCCTTCACACGGTTCGTGGCCCCATAGGGAGCTCCACCGAAGGCCTCAGTGGCAAAGTTCGCGTGCGGTTCCCACACCCCTCACACCGTTCGTGGCCCCACATGGAGGCCCGGCGAAAGATGGAGCCAGAACGCGGTATCCATTTGTTTATGGTTGGGTCTGTCGTCAGGCTAATTTCATTGTGGGGGCCCCAGAAGTCCCGACCCTTTCCCCAGGGCCGACCCCTCCTCCGAGTCAGGTTCTGACGGTCCCAGCGCCAGGCGAGGCCTCCCCGAGGCCGAACATTTTCCACATTTGTCAATCACGCTTTCTGTTTCCGATGCGAGCATGTCTGGACATCCTCCCTCCGCAGCCGTTGCGGCTCGGACCGCGGCCGTCCCGCCGTGGCCCTCGAGGGTCCCAGCGGCAGCGGACGCGCGCCGCCCGCGGGGGCGTCTCGGAGCCATGGCGCCCGGGAGAGGCCAGCCGCTGCCGCGCAGGTTGTTGGCCCAGATGCTGTGTTTGGCCCCGCTGGCGGCACTGCCGCCGGCGGCGGCCGCGCCCTTTGGCGCGTTGGCGCTGGACACCTGTTGCCTGCGAAGAGGGCGTTTTGATTTCTAATCTGGCAAGTGTGCTTGCATGGCATGTCCCCCCCCAACCACCTCTGGGCCGACGAGGCGCTTGGCTGGCAAGGCGTGCAAGCCAGCCCAGACTCGCGTGAAGCCTAGATGTCCTCGCGGGCCTCGCCACGATCCCCCCTCCCCTTCCATGCAAGAACATTTCCCAGAATCTACAGAAAATTGCCTCTAATGGGGGCCTGACTTTTCCGGGTCAGGGAAAGGTGAGCTTAATTCACAGTGTTTTCTTGTCCTGGGCCGCGTCGGTGCCATTTCTGTTTTGCATTTGAGTGTTTATTTTTCTTTGGGATGTTTGTGCCTGGACCTTCATTTTTCCCAGGGGTCATGTGTTCATCCGCATGCCCTCCGCTGACTCTGACCCCTAGAAGTCTGGCCCCCCGTGAATGTCAGCTTGTGATTAACAAATAATGCCCCCCCCCTCCCAGGGCTGATGAATAGATCCTAGGGGGCGCGAAACAATTGTTTGAATCACGACCCCCTCGCACCGCAGCCTGAAAACGGTTGCTTTTCGTATATAATTTGTTATAAAGATCGTATACACCCGAGGCGACGTGTTTCCCCCTCTCAGGCGGATTACTGACGTGCCACAGTCGTCGCCGTTGTCGTCGTCGTTGTCGTCGTCGTCGTTGTCGTCGTCGTCCGTCGTCGACCGTCGTCGTCGTCGTCATCTTCGTCCGTCGTGGTCGTCGTCGCCGCCGTCGTCGTCGTCGTCGTCGTCGTCGTCGTCGTCGTAATCGTCGGCCGTCGTCGCCCGTCGTCGCCGTCGTCATCGCCGTCGTCGTCGACCGTCGTCGTCGTCGCCGACGTCATCGTTGTCGTTCACGTTGTGGTCGTCGTCGTCGTCGTCGACTGCAGCGAGATTTGTCTGGGGCATCTGCGGCATCCGCAGAGCGTCGTCATCCGTCGTCGTCGTCGGCGTCGGCGTCGGCGTCGTCGTCCTCGTTCACGACTACAGCGGGCATGCGCAGCATATTTGCCCCCCTTCCCATGGAGCATCCGCCGTGCGTCGCCGCCCACAGTTCGATGTCGCCCGCCGTCGCCGACGTTGCCGCCGTCGTCATCATCGTCGTCGTAGCCGTCGAACATCTTGAAGTGCAGGGGCGGGGGGGAGGGGGGAAGGAAAAGGAGGAACCATTCCCGCCTGCCTCTGCTGCTCCTCCCCTTTGTTCCGTTTATTGTTTGCAATCATGCTGGCAACTCTCGCCAGTTGAAGCGCATCTTTCCCTCGCCTCCTGTTCCCCTCCTGCCTGTAGCCATATTGGCCCAAACGCCCCTGTATAGCGGAAGCGTTGATGTCCCCCTCCGCTGTAGCGGCGCCGCATGCGTCGCGCTTGTCGCCTTTTGTTGTCGGCCGGATGTCGGCGCGAATCTCCGGCGACACCGCCATGGGTTTCAACTTGGCGGGCGCGGCCCCCGCGATTCGCCCGAGCAGAGGAACAGCTGTTCGTAACTATCTTGTGCTGTTGGGTCTTCGCTTTGAAGATACAGCGCCCCACGTGCCCTCTCTTTTTTCCTCCTCCCTTCTCCTCTCTTCTCATCTCCTCTCCTCTCTCTCCTCTCTTCTCCTCCTCTCCTGTCCTTTCCTTTCCCTTTTTTCCCGTAGCCATTTTGGTTCAAGGTTTTGATGTTCGCGTTGGCCAACAGTGGACACCGCTAGTCCGCGGCAGCGCCAGAGCCTTGTGCCCGACAGGTCTCCCCGCACCCGTGCGTCAGCCTGCCCAGGCGTCGCGCGCTCCATTGCTACCACGGGGCGCCCACGCCATCGTGTGTGGTTCGCCTCCTTGCTGCCACCATAGGGTCCAAGCAGCGCCGCGCTGCCAAGGCTGAGGCCAGGTCTTGCACAGGTTGCGTGCACGAGCCGACGGATACCTCCTGGTTCAATGGCCCAGCCAAGGGGTTCGATGCCATGTGAAGCTTGCCCAAAGGCCCTGCGTTCAAGGGCTTGCCTCCGAAGGAGCCTGTCCGCCGCGCCGCCTCGTTGACCACGGCCAGGGAAAAGGAACTGCCCCACCAGCTTGGCCGAACTCAAGAAGGAGGTGGCAGCCGCGCGTGCTACTTCCTGTGCAGCAACTGGTGCGTCCGAGCCTCCTTGGGCCAAACCCGATGCCAGTGATAATCGTACGTGCCTTAAGTCTGTCGAGAGTATGCTGTTGGTGTTGGGGCTTGACGGTCAGGATAACGTGGCGAAGTGGACGGCTGTGTAAGACCATCTACGCGCCAAGCTGCAAACTGTCAAGCTTATTGAGCAGTGAGTCAGCTTCCTCGACAAACGGTTCAAGAGCGCCTAGGCCAAGGAAAGCGTCGCCACTCAGCCCGTGGCAGCGGTCCGCACGGCTTTGGACAAGGCACGACAGGTGCTCCAGCAGGCCGCGCAGGACGAGGCCACGGCAGAGCAGCAGGTCATCGAGACGACCGAGAAGCTTCAGCAGGCAGTGCAAGCGGTGCTGCCCTCGGCGACCGAGGCACAGCCCACCATGGTGACATTCATCCATGGGCTGGAGGCGACGGTGGTTCAGTTCTTCGCGGTCATCCGAACCCTCGGTGGCACGGCCCAGTTTTCGGAGGAGCTGCCGTCCATGGCGCAGGTGATGGACAAGCTCAAGCAGACCACGGCGGCCCAGACGGCGAAGGTCGCTGCGCCAGGGGCCCAGGAGGCCGATGTGCCGCCCGCGCCGCCAGCCTCATGACCACGGTTATGGCATGGATGTGGACGCTGGCGCGGTTGCTGCGTATGCGGACGTTCTGGGCGAGGCAACGCGTCGCGATCATCCCAAGGCTTGCGGCGTCGAGGTCGAGGGAGGCGATGGTGGCGGCCCACCTTCGGCCCTCGGGCTGCGCGAGCGGCTCGAGCGGCACCTCAGTTCTGTCGCGCGCGTGACCAAGAAGCCCAAGGCAGCACACGCACATTGACGTAGCGTGCGCATGCTATTCAGTGCCGCTGTGATGCCAAATTTCGCTCGAGCAGGGGAGGGGCCTGCTGCTGCCCCCTCATGAGTTTGGTAACCAGCGTAGCGACCCACGGGGAAGTTCTGTTCCGTTGGATGCTGCTAGCGTGCCCCAGCTGCATTCGGAGGCATGCCGCGCGAAAGGGTTAGCCATCCATGCCAGCCAGCGCACCAAAGCCAGGATCATCTCGTCAGCGGGCGGCGGCCATTGCCAGGCTGGCACTGATGTGCAGGGTCCTTGCGTGGGTATTTGTATTATGGCGCCGACGACGTTTGCCGCGACAGCGAGGATTTCGCATTTTGGATGGGCGGCCGCGCGCAGGTCACGACATGGCCAGTGCCACGGGGGAAAGCATGCTCTCGAGCCCCTGCAAAGTCAGCCGTCCATGACTTGTCACGGTGTTATGATTATCTTCCCGAGACGGGTGCACAGGTTGTTATTGTTCATGAGTTGCGTGCGCTTGTGGGCCTGATCGCTGATCGGCAAAGCGAGGTGACTGACGCCCGATGCCGTGGCATATGGAGTGCTGCCACACCGAGCGAGTATGGCAGCCCTGGGGCCACGGGTGGAGTGGCGGTGCTTACGCATCGCGGCCACGGCGCCGCCTTGCTCGCCCGCGCACGATAATGGTCCAGGGCGAGTGGTGGCAGCGCATGCGCGATCCCTGTTACCCGGGTCGGTCTACTTCAGGGGTGGCGAGAGGCTTAGGCCTCGGGGCGCATCGATGTCTGGCGTCTGGCGGAGCACCTCAGGTTGCTCAATGGCGCGCAGATGCCCTGGATCGTTGGAGGGGACTGGGGCATGGATGTCAGCGCCCTCAGCCAGTCGGGCTGGCTCGCCAGCGCGGGGGCGGCGCACGTGCGTAGACGCTGGCCGCGCGCGGGCAGATGGCGCCATGTCAAATCTTAGATGCCTTTCTCTGCTCCAGTCGGCTGTTGACGAAGCTCAAAGCAGGGGCCAAGGTGGGCGAGACCGCCACAATGTTTCTTCTTGCCTGTTTCGCTCGAGCTTAGCAATAGTTCTGGGCCAGTTTGGGCCAGAGTAGCCAGGAATCCCAGGGCCCATCAGGCAGCGCGGCCAATTCGTCGCTGCCCGCCCGTGGCCCCGCGGGGCGCTACGCTCCAGGCTGCGGCGCCGCAGGTTACGTCGCGCGATTTGCTGCCTGGCCTTTCCTGGGCGTGGTCCTCGAGGGCATTTAGAGGCAAGCGCGCCAGTGGGCGACCCTGTAATTGAAAAGGGGGGCACGCTCGCAGAAGCCCCCCCCCCCCCCCCCCCCCCCCCCCCACCCCGCCCCCCCCCCCCCCCCCCCCTTCCAAAGGCGGGTGGGGATTCGTGACCCCCCTTTCCCCCTGCCGCCCTCGGCGCTGGAGGCCCCCCCGCCCCCCTCTCCTTTGCGCGCCGAACAAGGGGCCAGGGAGGGGGCCTCTCCCGCATGGGGGTGGGGGTCTTACCTCGGGAAAGTGAGTAGTGAGTAGTTAGTGGAAACTAATGGGTAGTGGGCAGTGCATAGCGAAAAGTGAATAGTGAGTAGGTAGTAGCGAGGAGTGAATAGTGAGTAGTGTGTAGTGAGTAGTGAGTAGTGAGTAGAGAGTAGTGCGCAGTGAGTAGTGAGTAGTGAGGAGTGAGTGGTGGGTAGTCGGGAGTGGGTAGTGAGTAGCGCGTAGCGAGTAGGGAGTAGCGAGTAGTGATTAGCGAGTAGCGAGTGCGGCACTGTGAGTGGAGAGTAATGAAGAGGGTGTAGCCAGAAGTGAGCAGTGAGTAGGGAGTGGTGAGTATCGAGTAGGGAGTAGCGAGTCGTGAGTAGTGAGAACTGAGTAGTGAGTAGTGGGGAGTGGGGAGTGAGTAGTGAGTAGCGAGTACGGGGTAGCGAGTTGTAAATAGTGAGTAGCGAGTCGGGCATTGTGCGTAGTGAGTAGCGAGGAGGGAGTGGTGATCATTGAGTAGTGAGTAGGGAATAGTGGGTAGCGAGTAGTGAGTAGTGAGTAGTGAGTAGGCATTAGTGTTTAGTGAGTAGTTGGAAGTGAGTAGCGGGTAGTTGGTAGTGCGTAGGGAGTAGCGCGTAGAGAGTACTGGGTAGTGAGTAGTAGGTCGTGGTTACTAAGTAGAAAGTATTGAGTGACGTGTACCTAGTGAGTAGGGAGTAAGGCGTAGTGATTATTGACTAGTCGTTAATGCGTAGTGGGTTGTGAATATTGCGTATCGAGTAGCGAGCAGCGAGTAGTGAGTAGCGAGTAGTGAGTAGAGAGTCGTCAGCAGTAAGTACTGTGTAAGGAGTAGGGAGCAGTGGATAGTGAGTTCTGATGGGCAGTGGGTTGTGTGTAGTGAGTTGTGAGTACTCATTACTGAGTGGTGGATAGTGGTTAGTGGGTAGTGAGTAGTGATCAGTGAGTAGTGGGTAGTGAGTGGTGTTTAAAGAGTAGTGAGTATTGAGTAGTTGGTAGTGAATTGTGAGTATTGTGTAGTGAGTAGTGGGTAGTGGGTAGTGAGTAGTGGGTGGTAAGTAGTTATTCGTGAGTCGTGAGCAGTGAGTAGTGGGAAGTGAGTAGTGAGTAGCGAGTAGTGAGTAGTTGGTAGTCAGTAGTGAATGGTGAGTACTGATTTCTGTTTCGGGTTAGGCTTAGGGCTTGGGGTTAGGTTGCGGGTGGTCGGGGTGGTAGTGCTAGGGGTGGCAGGGGTTGGGTTCTGGGCCAGTTTGGGCCAGAGTTGCCAAGAATCCCAGGGCCCATCAGGCAGCGCGGCCACTTCGTCGTTGCCCGCCCGTGGCCCCGCGGGGCGCTACGCTCCAGGCTGCGGCGCCGCAGGTTACGTCGCGTGATTTGCTGTCTGGCCTTTCCTGGGCGTGGTCCTCGAGGGCATTTAGAGGCGAGCGCGCCAGTGGACGACCCTGTAAGTGAAAAGGGGGGCAAGCTCGCAGAAGCCCCCCCCTCCCCCCCTTCCGCCCCCCCCCCCTCCCCCTCCAAAGGCGGGGTGGGATTCGTGACCCCCCCTTTCCCCCTGCCGCCCTCGGCGCCGGAGGCCCCCCCCCCTCCCCCCTCTTCTTTGCGCGCCGAACAGGGGGCCAGGGAGGGGGCCTCTCCCGCATGGGGGTGGGGGTCTTACCTCGGGAAAGTGAGTAGTGAGTAGTTAGTGGAAACTAATGGGTAGTGGGCAGTGCATAGCGAAAAGTGAATAGTGAGTAGGTAGTAGCGAGGAGTGAATAGTGAGTAGTGTGTAGTGAGTAGTGAGTAGTGAGTAGAGAGTAGTGCGCAGTGAGTAGTGAGTAGTGAGGAGTGAGTGGTGGGTAGTCGGGAGTGGGTAGTGAGTAGCGCGTAGCGAGTAGGGAGTAGCGAGTAGTGATTAGCGAGTAGCGAGTGCGGCACTGTGAGTGGAGAGTAATGAAGAGGGTGTAGCCAGAAGTGAGCAGTGAGTAGGGAGTGGTGAGTATCGAGTAGGGAGTAGCGAGTCGTGAGTAGTGAGAACTGAGTAGTGAGTAGTGGGGAGTGGGGAGTGAGTAGTGAGTAGTTAGTGGAGACTAATGGGTAGTGGGTAGTGCATAGCGAAAAGTGAATAGTGAGTAGATAGTAGCGAGTAGCGAGGAGTGAATAGAGAGTAGTGTGTAGTGAGTAGTGAGTAGAGAGTAGTGCGCAGTGAGTAGTGAGTAGTGAGGAGTGAGTGGTGGGTAGTCGGGAGTGGGTAGTGAGTAGCGCGTAGCGAGTAGGGAGTAGCGAGTAGTGATTAGCGAGTAGCGAGTGCGGCACTGTGAGTGGAGAGTAATGAAGAGGGTGTAGCCAGAAGTGAGCAGTGAGTAGGGAGTGGTGAGTATCGAGTAGGGAGTAGCGAGTCGTGAGTAGTGAGAACTGAGTAGTGAGTAGTGGGGAGTGGGAAGTGAGTAGTGAGTAGCGAGTACGGGGTAGCGAGTTGTAAATAGTGAGTAGCGAGTCGGGCATTGTGCGTAGTGAGTAGCGAGGAGGGAGTGGTGATCATTGAGTAGTGAGTAGGGAATAGTGGGTAGCGAGTAGTGAGTAGTGAGTAGCGAGTAGTGAGTAGGCATTAGTGTTTAGTGAGTAGTGAGAAGTGAGTAGCGGGTAGTTGGTAGTGCGTAGGGAGTAGCGCGTAGAGAGTACTGGGTGGTGAGTAGTCGGTCGTGGTTACTAAGTAGGGAGTATTGAGTGACGTGTAACTACTGAGTAGGGAGTAAGGCGTAGTGAGTATTGACTAGTCGTTAATGCGTAGTGGGTAGTGAATATTGCGTATCGAGTAGCGAGCAGCGAGTAGTGAGTAGCGAGTAGTGAGTAGAGAGTCGTCAGCAGTAAGTACTGTGTAAGGAGTAGGGAGCAGTGGATAGTGAGTTCTGATGGGCAGTGGGTTGTGTGTAGTGAGTTGTGAGTACTCATTACTGAGTGGTGGATAGTGGTTAGTGGGTAGTGAGTAGTGATCAGTGAGTAGTGGGTAGTGAGTGGTGTTTAAAGAGTAGTGAGTAGTTGGTAGTGAATTGTGAGTATTGTGTAGTGAGTAGTGGTTAGTGAGTAGTGGGTAGTGGGTAGTGGGTAGTGAGTAGTGGGTGGTAAGTAGTTATTCGTGAGTCGTGAGCAGTGAGTAGTGAGTAGCGAGTAGTGAGTAGTTGGTAGTCAGTAGTGAATGGTGAGTACTGATTTCTGTTTCGGGTTAGGCTTAGGGCTTGGGGTTAGGTTGCGGGTGGTCGGGGTGGTAGTGCTAGGGGTGGCAGGGGTTGGGTTCTGGAGCCGGGGGGCGCCGTGGCGAAAGGGGGGGGGAGGGGCATCGCATTTGGCGGCCAAAGGGGTGGGACGGGGGCGGGGGGGTTCGGACCCCCCTCCTTTTGAAAGGGGGAGGGGGGGGGGTCCCGACGACGGACCGGGAAAGGGCCTCCCCCCCTTTGGGGCCGTCCAGCGGCGCGCCCTCCATTTAGAGAGAGCTTGCGGGTCGTTGGGGCGCCGTCGGGACCTGCGCCGGGGCCTCTGGGCCGCGGTGGCCCCGCCCCGGAAAAGGACCCATAAGGATCCGAGCGCTCGCGCCTGGGCCACCACTCTGGGTTGGACCAAACACATTGTTGAGATGCGGCAGTACCTCGCGAAGGCGGTTGGGCCCCTTTAAAGTGCAAGAGCTCGCTGCTCGCATGTGCCCAGGCAATATCTTAAGCCGTTGCAGTCTCCGGCGGAGTTCGCCGGGCTCGTGCGCAAGATTGGGCATCTTGATGAGCACGCCCACATTTTTCTCGAGAGTGGGTTCGCGGCGTCGGCTCGGCCCGACTTCGCCAGAGAGCTGCGGGCATCTACGTCAGAGCCAAGGCTGCCCTAGCCAAGGCCGAGAGCGCCCCCGCCCATCCGTGGTTCAGGTGGGCCCGTGAAGCGTTTCAGTCTGGTGCGTCCAAGGCGCGCGAGTTTTCGAAGGTCAGAGCGGCCCATGAGATCTTCTCAGCAGGTGCCCACGCGGCTCCGTTCTTGCTGGCTAGTGATGCACTCGGAGACGCCACAGCTCGTCCGACCGTGCTTTTGCGCACAACCTGTGCCGAAATTGCTGGGTTGCTCGGCGATGCGTCGTTGTCGGCGCTGCTCGAAGTGGCCAAATGTTGCGAGGTGATTTCATCGGGGCGACTGCGCCAGGAGGCGAGGGCCCTGGACTTCCCCATGCGCCTAGGTTGGATGCTCGTGGACTTGCGCAGACAGCCGCGGCGTCTCCCGGCGTTTGCGTCGCCGAGTCACATTTGTGTTGCGCATCGTGGCATGCTGGCTGGATGCAACCACGCTGGTGGCACGCTGTTCCTTCTTACTCCGCGTGCTGTCAAAAGAATCGACGGCATTTCTCCGCAGGTTACTCCCCGCGCACTCGTGGACCACGTGTCCGTGTTGATAGTTTCTTCGTCCAAGCTGGACAATCCCCAGTTGGGTCGTGCTGTTGAGAGTTTCACGGCGGATGCTTTTGACCTTGGCCTCTGGGTCCAAGTAAAGAAGATTGGCCTCGAGACCGGCTTCGGCGTTGGCCGTCGGTTCATGGCCACAGTCGAGTCTCGCATTACCCTGCCGTTGAGCCGATGGATGAGGAATCTGGGCACGATTTGGCCGGCGGGAGGGCCGTCCGCACGCGGGAGGAGAAACGCATGCAGGCGTCGAAGGACAGGCGAAGGCAGTTTATTGGCCTCAAGTCGGCCGCGGGTCGACGTCGGGCCGCCATCTGGCGTGCTGGCGCCCTTCCTGCGGCAGGGCATGGATGGGGCAGTGTCGCGTGCCTCTGACGCAGCCATGAGGTACTTGCACCACATGGCAGCGCTACGTTGGTCGGTGGCAAAAAGGGGGGGTGTTACTGGGTGCATCATCGCGCATGCTGACCCCCTGCGCGACCCGATTTACGGTTGTTCGCTGGGGTGGTGGTGAAGTATTTTACGTGTGCGGAGCGGCAGGGATGAGTTGAGTAGGGGCTTGCGGGCCTGGTTGCACCTGCGTGATGCTATGATGGGCGCCCGACATGGAACAGGCCCGAGGGCCAAAGTCTGCGGCATGTCTCTCTCTCTCTCTCCCTTGCGCATTGAATAGACTATGGTCAATGCGCGCACCCTGCGCAGCGACACCGGCACCTCCTTTTCCTTGTTGGCCACGCCGCAGCACGTCATCCGGCTGGCGCTCATCGAGGGAATTCAGAGACGGCAGCACAGGCCCCTCCTCAGGCACATGAGCCCCTCTGATGGCACGGACACTGTGTGGCACAGAGCGCTGCGTCATGGTATCAAAGGGGTTTGATGTCCTAAGCAGAAGGGAGCCTTGTCTGCGGTGTGGGCCAATGCTGTTCCCCTACCTGCTGCACATGCTAGCCTAACATATGACGCACGGGCGACTGCCTGGCTTGCCCCCGCCCCGAGGGCACGCCGCCACGCATGGCATTGCTGCCCCAGGTTCGTCTCTGGGACGGGATGGACCCCGTGGGCCTGGAGGTTCCAGGCAGGCTGAGGGAGCACAGCGCTGCACGAATTAATGCCAGTCCAGACGTGTGCGGGGAGCCTCGGGCAGACAGCACGTGCCTTACTTTTGGACTCCCCGCGCTGTCTGTTTCCCTTCAGGCCCCTGAGGACCGCCCTGTGTTACTGAGTTTTGGTGATGCGCCTGGTCCGTGGGGGCCTGATTCCTTTTTGGGCGGTAGTTGTCTGCGTAGCTCGATCCCCGAAGTGGCGAGAGCTGGGTGGGCTGCTGTGCAACTGTGCCCAGCCCCGCCCTCCATCAGAGCTTTCTACAGAGGTCTTCCAGGCCCCCGACAGACCATCCGACGCGCCGAGTGATTGGCTGTGCTCCGTGCGCGCGCGGCTAATCCATTCACGTCTCGCTCTGATCTGACCTGCAGGCTGTCGTTCGCGCAGGAAATTCGCGGGGTCCTGGGCTAGCGCCTGGCACGGCTAAGCACGCAGGGATTTGGAGGCAGGCGTTCTCGATCCCTGGCGCGTTGCAGCCTCGCTCCAGATGGTGCCCCGCCCCACGCGAGTCTTGATGGAGCTGTTGGGCGGGGCTTGCGTTCACGATAGTGGGCGTGAGATGTGCGGGCCGACTCGTTCGCCAAAACCGGTGCCTCCCAGCATTACGTGTCCGGTGGTTCTGCGAAGGCGATGGTTCGAGAGCCCAGTTACCCTCGCCCCACGTCGCAGTTTCTCTCTCTCTCTCTCTCTCGGGCGCCCCAGCGGCTGCTTGAGGCGCAGGGGTGGACGGCGGTGGGTCCCGATTTCGCTCCCAGCCTCCACGCGGCCCCCGCCCCCACTGGCCGTCGCCGCCCACTATGTGTGGTACTCCGCTGCCCTGGCTGAGGTGAGTGGGGGTGCCAGGATTGCGGGCGGTTTGCCCATGATTTGCTCCTCGCTTAGGGCCCTCGTGTGCCATGAGGATACCCGCCAGTGCCTGCCCCCCCCCGATCCAGCGACATGTGCGTGATCGTTGGGTTCTTTCCTTCCGCGTGTCGTTTTCGGTCGTTCGCTCTGAGGCCGTGGGAGTCGCTCTGGAAGCGGCCGGCAGGGCCAAGGAGGAGGTGGCTCAAGGCTGGCGGCGGAGGTAGGTGGCACGGCCACTCCCGACGGCGCGCTTGCGCCCGCGTCTTCTCGGCCGCCCGATCCTTTTCCAGGCCCTCGGGCATGATGTCACTTCGGTCGGACCTGCGCACTACTGTAGGCGCTGCGGTGTTCACGGCGCGCTCGATAGCACGCGCCATCTTCGCGTTGCGCGCGGAGGGCCTTCCGTTGTTCCCAGCACCCTGGCCAACCAGAGGGGGGAGGCCGGGCGAATTGAGCGGGGGGGGGCACCCTGGGGCGGGCGAGAAGATCGCGGTGGCCGAGTCGCGTTCAGACAATGGGGCTTCCGCCTCGAGCCGCCGCGGCCCCGCCGGCGCCTCTCCCCCGTGGCCATTCTGGCCAGTCCGAGTGCGAGGGTGCGAAGGTCCCTCGCGCGATCCCCGGGCTCGCGCGAAGGTTGCCCTTGTGCCGCCGCGGGGGTTGGTTGTGGGTTGGGGGTCGCGGCGCCGCCCGGATAGCCGCGTTCCCCCCTCTCCTCCCCCCCCGCCGCCGCCCCTGCTCCTGGTCTGTGCCGGGCGGGCCTGGTGCCCCATGGCAAGCTCAGGCTCAGGGCTGGGTGCCCCTCCTCGTTTTGAGGGGATGGCGTGCGGAATAAGAGTTACGTTGCCCCTGGCTCACGGGGTGTGAGCCCATCAGCAGAACGGCGCGCAGACTGCTGCAATGCCGAGTCCGACCGACCGTGCGGCCCCGCCAGTGGTGACGCACGGGGGCTCTCGGCGGCGGCGTCGCCTGTCGTCGCCCGCCACGCCGCCCGCATACGCCGACTCCTTCGGCGGCGCGGCCGCTCTCGGCCACCAGACGGGGCCCCTTGACACTGGACCATCGCCTCGGGGCTTGCCCCTTGGTGGTGGCGCGATGGTCGTGTCCTCCTCTCCTCTCCTCACCTCTCCTCTCCTCTCCTCTCCTCCTCCTCCTCCTCCTCCTCCTCCTTGTCGTCCTCCTCCTTGTCGTCCTCCTCCTCATTGTCCTCCTCCGCCTCCTCCTCTTCCTCCTCCTTCTCCTCTTCCTCCTCCTCCTCCTCCTCCTCCTCCTCCTCCTCCTCCTCCTCCTCCTCCTCCTCCTCCTCCCCCCTCCTCGTCTTCGCGCGCCCCGTGGCTTTATCGGGGGCTCCACCAAGAAAGCCAAAACGACGGTGTCCGCATGCGTTTCCCCCTCGCAGCACAGCGCCATTTTGCCCCATGGGAGTTCAACCGAATGCCCACGAGGCGGCGTCAGAATGCGGTTCTCACACCCAGCAGAGCGCCCCGTGGCCATATAGGGAATTCCACCAAAGGGCTCAGTGGCAGTGCCCGCATGCGTTTCCCACGCCCAGCACAGCGCTTCGTGGCCCCATTGGGAGCTCCACCGAAGGCATTAGTTGCGGTATCCGCCTGCGGTTCCGCCGCCCCGTTCGGCGTTTCGTGGCCTCGTGGCCCCATGTGGGGTTCCAGCGAGTCAGTGGCGGTTTCCGCATGCCGTTCCCCCACCGAAGGTCCCAATTGCGGCGTCCACATGCGCATCCCCCACCCAGTGCAAAACTCCGTGGCCCAATCGGGAGCTTCACAGAAGACCCCAGTGGCGGTGTCCGCATGGGGCGCCCCTACAGTACAGCGATTCGTTGACCCATCGGGGGCTCCACCGACGGCCCCAATAGTGGTGTCCGCATGCGTCTCCCGCACCCAATGCAGCGATTCGTGGCCACATAGGGAGCTCCACTGATAACCCCAATGTCGGTGTCCGCATGTGCTTCCCCCGCACAATACAGCGATTCGTGGCCCCATGGAGAACTCCGCCGAAAGCCCCGGTGGCGGTGTTTGCACGCGGGCCCCCCGCCCATTGCAACGCTTCGTGGTCTCACGGGAGTTCCACCGAAGGCCTATTGTGGTGGTGTCCGCAGACCGTTCCCCAGCCCATTGCAGCGCTTCGTGGCTCCATGCTGGGCTTCACCGAAGGCCTCAGTGGCGGCGTTCGCATGAGGTCCGCCCGCCCCGTTCAGCGCTTCGTGGCCACATAGTGAGTTCCTTCTCCCGCACAGCACAGCGCTTCGTGGCCCCATTGGGAGTTGCACCGAAGGCCCCAGTTGAGGTGTTCGTGAGCCCCACCGATGGCCTCAGTGGTGGTTTCCGCGTGCTGTTCCCCCACACATTACAGCGCTTCGCCGCTCCATACGAAGCTCCACCGACTGCTTCAGTCGCGGTGTTCGCACGTGTCCCCCCCATTCACCACAGTGTTTCGTGGCTCCCGAGGTAGCTCCACCGATCGCCCCAGTGGCGGTGTTCGCATGCGTTTCCCGCACCCAATAAAAGTGTTGGTGGCCCCATGGGGAGTTCCACCGAAGGACCCAATGCCGATGTTCGTATGCGTCTCCCCCACTCAGTACGCCGCTTCGACGTGAACAGGGAGAGGGGAGATGGAGTTGGGAAGGACGTGGAGACAAAACGACCGCGCACGGGGCCCAGGCCAAACAATCAAAATCCCCGCTCGCCCGCGTCAGTTTCCCCCCCACGTCCACGCCGCAGTCCTCATGTTGGCCCCCTTCCTTGTCTCACTTGCCTCGCGATTGTCGCAGTTGCATATGGCTGGGTCCTTCGACAAGCAAAGTTTCATCGCGTGCCCCGTTTTTGCCAATCACAATCTGACATTCGCGAGCGAATGAGGACAATCGGACCTTCGACAAGGTGCTCGGGCTGCCTCGGATGTCTCGGCGGCGCGCGCTGCAGGGGGGGTCTGGAGGAGGGGGAGGTACCGATGCACCCGCTCGTCCTGGAAGGTCTTCGCCACCACGGCTGGACTGTTTTCCGAACAGTTTGGTCAGAACGCATCCCTGGAGAGGTCCAGGGAGTAGCGGTAGCGGCATTTGCTTTTTCACGCCAGGTGGGGGTCAGAGGAGGACGCAGTACCGATGCCGCCACCTTCGCCTCGTGTTCGCCTTCTTGGGCCTAGTGGGAGGCCATCGTCGTTACGGCTACATTATCGTAGGTATTCTGGTCAGAGCGCGCCCCAAGAGACGTGCGCGGAGTAGCGGTATCAACAAGGTGTCTCGGTATTAAATCCCCGGTATGTTTTGATACATCCAAACTTTGGCGTAGGTATATCGTAGATCCGTGGACGAGCAGCGGCCCATCCGGCATTAGCCTGTCCAGTTCGTCCGAGCCCCGCTGAATCTGCTCTGATCCAGCGCTTTCCCAGCCTTGATTTGGGTTGATGTGGCTTACTGTGTGCGTGCGTGTTTTCTCGAGTCGCGCCTGGCAGATAGCTAGCAGCCCCTAGCCGTTCGTAGGAAGCCATCCCAGAAGTTGCCTTTGAAGCTCTCAAGGTGCTCGGGCGCCCTAGGATGTCTCGGCGGCGCGCGCTTCAAGGGGGGCCACTTCTTCGCAATCTCGGGGCCACGACGCTGCAGTGAGGAACTGCTCGGTTTCGGAAGGCAGGGCGACGAGATCCATACAGATCCTGGGCCCAGGATCGGTACGATCGAAATGGATGCGGAAAGAATGGGCACGACGACTAGCAGCAGTCCCTGTCCGTTTTGAGCAGGGTTCGCTGCGCGTTCCGTCGCGGGCGCTGTCCACTTGAGACAAAGAGGCCGCCTGCCCAACGGTGGCGCCTTCCGGTTTTCAACATTATGTGCCGCTGGGCATGCTCACCAATTTTTTCCGTACCATTTTCCTACGTCCAAGCCGGATTGGTGGTTACATTTCTTTGGCTTGGTATTGGGCGCACACATCTCACAATTTTTTCCCTTCACAGGATCAAACAGCATCATATTGGCCGTCTACCATTCAAGTGCATTCGTATTGCACGTGTATGTTTGATCATAGTTTACTTAGAACCGTTCGCCTGCAGATGCAACGCTAGATCGGACGGGGCTAGGACGAGGACAAGTCCTTCCTTGAGCTGTCCGGAACGCTTTCAGAGCGCTCCCGAACGCTCCGAGGAGGCCGCGGCGCCCGAGGCATCCCCCAGAGCCGTCGGACTCAGAGATTCTCGAGTCATCCTCACCCGACTGTATCCTCGTCTTGGATTCGTCCCAACTAAATGTTGGTCGATTGTTCCCCACCCAAGTGTATCCTCGTCTTGGCTTCGTGCTGATAAGCTCGGATTAGCAGCCCCCCGCCCCCCCCCCCAGCCCTCGTTCCGCCCCCGGCGCGCGCCGCGGCCTCTCCTCGCGAAGTTCGACGAGGCCTTCCCGCAGAGCCCGCTGCACGAGGAGGCCTTCGAGAAGCTCTGCGGGCTGGCGGGCCCGGTGGGCGATCTGCTCGTCGGGGAAGTCAGCGTCAAGGCTCGGGTGCTGCCAGAAGTGCCCCTGGCCCAAGGTGCCCCCCAGGATCTCCAAGGGGGCCCCCACGGCCTCCAGAGCACGCCCATCACAAGGCCCGGAGGGCTCCGGGGGCTCCAAAGTAGAGCGAAGAGCTGGGGGCACCTGGGGCACCTCTGGCAGCCCCCGAGAGGACGACGGAGACGAAGACAACTCGGACCTTGCCAGCAGGTACAGGCTGGTGTCGGCCGACTTCCCCGCCTACCTGCTGTTCAGGGGCGCCGGCGAGCCCCGAGGATGAAAAGAGAGCACTCACATATGTTGAACTTGTCGGATCTCCGCGCGGCTTGCTTGGATCGGCGCTGGGCCCCCCCTGGCGGCGCCTCCGTCGCCGCCGCTGGCGCGCGCCGCGCGCCAGGGAGGAGGGCACAGCGCCGATCCAATGAGTCCGCGCCGAGATCCGACAGTTCATGGTGATGCAGTTTTTCTTCCTCTGGAGCCACCGGTGGAATTTGGGGACTTTCCAGACCCGCGCTCCAGGCGGCCCCACGACTGGGACGAAGAGGAGGACGGTGAGTGGGAGCCGCCAATGCTCAAGGAGCCGACCGCGGACACGCTTGCCGTGTGGCTCCGGAAGAACGGCGTGAAGATGCCCGCGGTCGGAATCATACCGGAGTTGGACGAGGTTGTGAAGAAGTATTTCAGGGGGGGGGTCCAGGACTGGAGGAGAGAAACATTTGCATTAACGTCACACATGGCTCAATTGCCAATTCTTCGAGCGCTCTTTGAATTTTTGGGGCCAAGATCCTTTCACTTCCAATTGTTCTATCCTGGGCCTCTTCCTGGCCACTAGGGGGCCAGGAACAGGTACAAACGAGCAGGATTATCACCGCCCACCAAACCACCCCAACCCAACCCGAAGGTCCCGATTTGCCCTCCATTTCCAGTGGGGGGGGGTCGGGGAACATCGGAAAAAAACATGTGTGGAACCCTTACCCCCCCCAACCCGAAATTCGGGTCTTCGGGTTGGGTTGGGGTGGTCTGGTAGGTAGTCAGATTAAACACGAGCACGACTAGACGTGAACGACGTGTAACCTTCGGAGCTCCGCGCGGGCTTCTCGGCTCCGCGCGGGGCCCCCCCTGGCTCCGCGTCTGGCGCCGCGCGTGGCGCGCTGCGCGCGCCGTGGACGGGGGCACGGCGCCGACCCGGGGACTCCGCGCGGACCTCGCGAGGCGGGTACTCCCTCTTCCTCCTGCTCCTCCTCCTCCTCCTCCTCCTCCTCCTCCTCCTCCCCCTCCTCCTCCTCCTCCTTCTCCTCCTCATGCTCCTCCTCCTCCTCCTCCTCCTTCTCCTCCTCCTCCAGGGAGGCCGGGCCGCCGGACCGCTCGCCGCGGCCAGGTTTTTAAGTCGGGCGCATCCCTCTGCAGGAGGGATATTCAAGAACAGTCCAGATTTCGTAATAAAAGGGAGGGGGTCTGGACCCTCCAAGACAAGCCATCTCAGACCTCCCCCGTGGGAGAGCCCTCCAGGCCATCGTCCCCGGACCACCCCAGGCCCTCCAAGATAGCCCGGAAGAGACCCCCCCCCGAAGTGAGACCCCCCTCCATTTATTACGAAATCTGGAGTATTGAGTCGGGAGTGTCCCTCCACAGGAGGAACGTTTTCAAACATACAGTCAACCCGCATAGGAAGGATGGACAACCTTCCCAAGGGTACCCTTGCATCCCTGCCTCCTCGGTCCATCCTCGGCCACTTCCGTTGGCCACGCCCCCGTCGGGAAGCTTCGAAATGGGTTCCCAAGGCCCTTGCATCCTTATCGCGCATCCTTACTGTCCGGGTTATTTGTAGTCGAGACATAGTCTGGGGATGAATTTTCCGTGTTCCGTGTATTTGTTTACCATGTTGGAGTATTTGTTTGAATATTTTTATTGTTCGTCCAAAATTTCCCTGTAGGAGGACATGCCCGACTTATGGCTTGCATTATTCTGAGGACTCGCTCCTGGCGGAGGCTGGACGGATAGCCGAGGAGCAGTACCCCCACGACAAGAAGACTTTGGTGTACCTCAAGATCATGCAGAGGTTGAAGGAGACCGGCCTCGATTACGTCCAGAAAGAGCTCAACCGGGTCTTGCGCATAGTAGAGACAGGTACGATTAGCCCGAAGAAGGAGCAGGATCGGACTGGGTTAGGGCGAGGATAAATCGGTTCAAGAGCGTTCTGGAAGGCCACGGTGCCCAATACATCTTTCAGAGCCGCCGGAACTCAGAGATTCTCGAGTCATCCTCACCCGATGTTCTCCTCGTCCTGGTTTCGTCTCACAGGAGCTCAAGGAGAAGATCAAGATCCTGAAGTCTCTCGCCCAGAACTGACGGGCTGAGTCTCGGCCAGGGGTTTCTCTGGCCTCCGTGCTGCCAGGTATCGAGCGCCAGCAGCTGAGTCTCGGCCAGGGGGTTCTCCGCCCTCCGCGCTGCCAAGTATCGAGCGCCAGCAGTGCAGGCAGCGGCCGTGGCCAGGCCCACGACAGCGGGTCTCGTCCCTGCCCTCGTCGTCCCTGCTCTGCTGCAGCCTGCACTTCCTCGCCAGTCTGCCCTTCGGTCTCCTCCGCCCTCTCCTCGCCGTCCTCGCTGCCTCCTCGCCGTCCTCACTTCCTCCGCCGCCCAAAACGCTGCTCGGCCCTGCAGGTGGCTGGATCCAGCAGCTCGGCAGTCGGCTGGGTCCAGCAGATCGCCTCCCCCCCTGTGGTACTGGCGGTCCTCGCCCTCCTGCTCGTCCTCCTGGTCGTTTCCATGACGCCCGTCTCCTTCTCCTCTTCCTCGACCTCCTCGTCGACCTCGTCCTCGTCCTGGTCGGCCTTGTCCCAGTCGACTCACTTTCCTCTCCCTCGGCCTCCTCGCCGACCTCGTCCTCGTCTTCCCTCTCACCCCCCCCTCGTCGCCTCACCGTCTGGCCCACCAGGAGAGTCAGGCCCACTCGACCCCTTGCAGCGAAGCCGACGCGAACTCGCTGGCTCGTGCAGCCAGGCAGGCCATCGCAGTGCCCCGCGGCGGGGCTCGTCGCAGGAGGCAGCGTCGGCGACAGGGCGGGGGAGGCGGCGCGACCCGCCCCCCCCTCGTGACGCTGCAGCTTCCTCCTCGCCGGTCTCCTGCAGTGGGGGCCCATGCCAAGAGGCACCCTGCTCGCCTCCAGGGTGCACTGGGTTTCTTGGGTTTCGATGGCTTTGCCATGGAAGGCGTGACGTGCCCACACTAAAAATCCATGGACGTCCTGGGGTCTCAGGGTTGGGTTTCTTGTGGAAGGTGTCTTGTGGACTGGCCTCCACTGCACTCACTTTTTGGGGTCCTCCGCGCCTGCGCCGCAGCCGGGGGGCGACGCGCAAGGCGACAACACCCCCACTGTCCAAGACATCGTGCAGCTGCGGCAGTACACCAAGCAGCGCCTGGAGCCCCGCCGCCGCGGTCTGTGGCGCAGCCCCTCCACGGGGGGGAAGCTCCTCGTCGTCGTCGACGGCGTCGGCGTCGGCGTTTTCGTCGTAATCGCCGTCGCCGTCGCAATCGTCTCGTCGTCGTGGTTGTCGGCGTGAGCTTCGGCTTCGGGGGCAATCCTCTGGCGGGCAGGGCTGACAGGGAGTCACCACAAAGGTGGGTCTCCAGCATCCAGGTGCCGGAGCGAAGTTCGAGGCGTTGTTTGTTTGATCTCGGAGGCTCTGGAGCGTTTTGGGTAGCCCGTGTCTTCGAGGAAAGCTGCGCTTCCTCCAGGAAGCACTCACGCCCCATGTGCTGCCCGCCCCTTCCCTTGGCGTTGCCTGGCTCTGGGGCGCTCCCAGAGATGAGTAGCGCAGGACAGCGGGGTCGTCTTCACCGACCTTGGCGCCCAAGCTGCGCTCGCGAGGTCGCGCGCGAGCGCCCTCGTTTTCAGAGGAGCGCGCCGCGCTGGCGGCCCGCGCAGGCTCTGCGGCGTCAGGCCGCCCTACCATCTCGCGCCAGGCCCGGTTGTGTTCGTCGCCCATGTGGTGACTCCTTCTGTTGTGGAGGACGATCAATGGAGAGGAAGCGTGCTGCCAAACAATTCCCAGATGTCTGAAGCATGTCTTAAACATGGTTTCAACACGCAACAGACATGTTGAAAACATGCTTATACCATGTTCCGACATTTTGAGCACATTTGAAATTCAGGGATAGGACTGTTAGGGTGTCCATTGTCGTGGCGTCCACAATCCTGTTTGGCGTTGTCTGGCCCTGGAGCGCTCCAAGACTGGGAGCAGGAGGCACACCACCACCACCACCACCACCACCACCACCACCACCACCACCACCACCACCACCACCACCACCACCTTCCACCACCACCACCACCACCACCACCACCTGGGGGGACTCAGATAAGCTGGTGTGCGGGATGCGGGTGTGCACGATGTCCCGCGAGAGCGCCCGAAATGATCTGTCGCCGCACCGTGTGTTCCGACGCGCGGCCCTCCGTCTTGGGGAGGGCGCTTCGGCCACCGCGGACCCACGGCGAATCCACCGCGCCGCCTCGGGCGCGGTGGGTTCGCCGTGGGTTTGTTGCGGTGCCGGCGCCGTCTCGCGGGATGCAGGCGTTTGCCGTGGGTATTTGCCGTAGTGTCGGCGTCGTCCACTCATGCGCGTCGGGAACAGACGGCGCGGCGACACTATACACCACCACCACCACCACCACCACCACCACCACCACCACCACCACCACCACCACCACCACCACCACCATCCCTGCCTCCACCTTCCAGGTGTTGGTTGTGGCGCGTTTCCTTCTCCCTGCAAGAGGTGGCCTCGCCATCGAGAGAATGCCGAGGGGAGGGGGGACCCTCCTCTGCCTCCATCCTCGAGGTGGTGATGGTAGTGGTGTCGCATATCCTTCTCCCTGCAAGAGATGGCCTCGCCCTCGAGGGGAGGCCGAAGGGGGGGGACCCTCCTCTGCCTCCATCCTTTAGGTGGTGTTGGTGGCGCGTATCCATGGTTCATTTCTCATGTTTCGAAAGTTCTTTGAGTTTTTGGGGCTAAGGTCCTGTTGTTTCTAATTGTTCTCCTGGCCACTAGGGTTGTGGGAGTCGGTTATTGGAGAGGATTCGTGCCGCCAAATAATCTCCATATCTTTAATAGAAGTTTCAAGTATGTTTGACATATATTAAAGCATGCTTGAAACATGCAAAGAACAGGTTTACACAGTTTAAACATATGTTTAATTCAATGATAGGATTGTTAGAGTGTCATTGTCATGGTATCCACAACACTGGGGGGGCCAGGAAAGTCAGAAACGAGCACACTTAGAAATGAACGACGTGTGTCAGACCCGAGAGGCCTCAGACCCTTGAGTATTCCTTAGCTGATGAGTGCGGTGGCGATACCCCTGGCCGATACACGATTGGAGTTTCACTGGCTTCCAGACCCTGGATTCCTTACCCAAGGCTTCCTTATTCAATGCCTCCGCCGTGTCCCTCCCCCTGCCAGAGATGGCCTTACCCCTCGAGAGGCCGACGTGGGGGCAGCTCCCTCCGAGGCGGGAGGCGGCACGGGCAGCTCGGGGCGAGACCGGGCGCGGCCCGCCGGCGGAGAGGCCCGCATACCTCGTATTCGTCCTCCTCCTCCTCCTCCTCTTCCTCCTCCTCCTATTCCTCCTCTTCTGCCTCCTCCCCCTTTTCCTCCTCCTCCCTTTGCTCCTCCTCCTCCTCCTCCTCCTCCTCCTCCTCCTCCTCCTATTCCTGCTCCTCCTCCTCCTCCTCCTCCTCCTCCTCCTCCTCCTCCTCCTCCCTGCTATTCCTCCTCCTCCTCCTATTCCTGCTATTCCTCCTCCTCCTCCTCCTCCTCCTCCTCCCGCCCGCCGAGGGCCCAGGTCGGTCGGCGGCCAGCCCACGGGGAGAGGAAGCAAGAGGGGAGAGGGGGCGTGCCTGCGCGGAAGGCTCGGAAGTCCCCCCCTCCCCCCCGCCTTCCGGGAGGGCGTGCGGGCTTCCGGGAAGCCCCGCCGCCGTCTGAGGAGGCCGCGGGGCCATCTCTCGAGGAGGCGGCGGGCCGCGTTTTCTTCCTCGGGGGGGCGCCGGCCGTCCCGGCGGGGGCGCGAGCGCCGCAGGGGGCATCCGTGCTCCCTCGTTCTCGTCCTCCGTCCTATTCCTCCGCCGTCCTCCGTCCTCTTCCGTCCTCCTCTGGCTCTTCCTCCTCCCTCGGCTCCTCCTCCTCCTCCTCCGCCTCCGTCCTCCTCCTGCCCCTCCTCCTCCCTCGGCTCTTCCTCCTCCTCCTCCTCTACCGTCCTCCTCCTGCTCCTCCTCCTCCCTTGGCTCCTCCTCCTCCTCTCCAGGCTCCGCCTCCTCCTCCTGCTCCTCCTCCTCCTGCTCCTCATCTTCCTCCTCCTCCTCCTCCTCCTCCTCCTTCCCCCGCCTCCTCCCTCCTCACTTCCCCCTCGCTCGCCGCCGACCGGGGGCTCCCCGCCCAGGCGGGGCGCGGCCACGCGGCGGGTGCCAGTCGTCCTGGCATCGCTCGGGCGGGTGCGTCTTATTCGAGCAGTGGCGAGGCGTCCGGGCACGCCTGTAGGCCCACCGAAGAATGATCTGAGATCCTTTTGCGATCTGCACGACATGTTCTCAGAGCGTGTATGATTGAGACTGTCTCGTTTGAGCACATCGGGCTTATGTTCTAAGAATATGGTCTTTGCTTTTCGACCGTTTTTGGGTTCTGAGAACATGTCGTGGTAATCCGATAGGGCTCCGGGGACGGTCGGTCCCTGCTCAACGTATGTTGGCGCGGCCAGCGCCCAACTTATTCTAGAGCATTCCGGGCCATCTTGGGGAAAAGTCGTCGGCGAGTCTGGGGGGAAGTGAGAAGGGGCGGGCCTTCGTTTTAAACCTTCCCAGAAAAGATAAAACAAAACACGTCTCGGCCTTCTCCTTCGCATTTCCTCCCCTCGCCCGCCGCCGAAAAAAACGCGCACGAAGCCAGACAAGTCGCGGGTACTGGGCGTCCGAGCGATAGCAAGTCGTGGGCGGAAGCGTCTTGGTTGCAGCGGCGGGAGGCCTCGTCGCGTTTCGGGGCAGCCGTCGGGTGCATTTCGGAGGAGGAGGAGATGGTACCCATACCGCTACCCCTTCCTCGTTTTCCCTTTTGGTGGCCTCCTGGGAGGCCCTCGTCGCCACGGCTGAATTCGCTTCGTAATTTTGGCTGGAACGCACCCCGGGAGAAGTCCGGGAAGTAGCCGTATCCGTATTTTTTGGTTTCCCCAGCAACGGGGCCGAATGAGGCACAGCAGGCGAAGGAGGAGAAGAAGAAGCGCGCGGCAGGGGTTAGGGGCACGTTCAGAGCGTGGAGTTCCTGATCGTGTGCGCCGGAGCGCGTGCACAGCGAGGAAGTGGAGGTCCCCAGAGGAGCAGAGCTCGAGCCGAGGGACCACGGTTCTGGGCGCTCGTGGGCAGAAAGCGCTTCGAGGGTCGAAGGGCCATGCCTTCGAGGGTCGAAGGAGTTGACGTCTTCGAGGGTCGAGGGGGGGTGGTGCCTCTGCCTCGGGCGGAGGGCGGCGGATGCCGGCGGCAGCACAACACGAGGGCGGCTCCGCCGGCGGAGGCCGGCGTCAGGAGATGTTGGCTCGCCAAGGGGTGGCAAGGTTTGCAGGAGCTTATTTTTGTTGGCGGATTCAGGCAAGTTTACTTGCATGGCGTTCGCCGCCCCCCCCCCCCCTAGCCCCTCTTCAAGCGAATACTAGCGTGCAATGCCTTCCGATTTGCGTGATTTCCGCGCCCCCCCCCTGGGCTTGCTTCAGGCTCAGCCCCCCCCCCCGTCCATGCAAGTAAACTTGCCAGAGTCTAAAAAAAACAGGCTCTAGAGAGAACCCGGGCGCTCTTTCGGCACGATTACTTTCCCCAGAGCTCAGCGCCCAAACGTGCGAGTCCAGAGGTCGGTGCCCGACAGCATGTTTCGTGCTTGGAAAACAGAGGGTTCCTGGAGCCCGCCGTACAGAGTCCGGCTTAAATAAGGAACAGTTACTTTTCAAACGGGGCTCGGTCGTTCTTTTGGTTTGCATGCGTTCCACTTCCTTTTTGGCGGCGAGCCCCCCTGGTGTTCCTTCGGACTTGCTAGACTTACTTGGAAGAAAAGGGGCTTCGTTCCTTAATTATCGTTCCTTAGGTCAGGCCGAATACTGTATCCGCATCTGCGCCGTAGCTGCGGCATCGCTTGCAGGACACCTTGGCCGCGACCCCGCGGGTGTACGAAGCGACTCGTCTCGCGGGCGCCTCGCGCCCTGGGCTCAAGACCGCGAGGGCGGGGGTGCGGCTATGCCCGCCGCTCGTGGGTTGGCACGGGGGTCCTCAAAGAGGAGGGCGAGTCCGGAGGCAGCGGCAACGGCTTGTCGGTGGGGGCCCCGCCGCCGTCCAGGCGCGGCAGTTTGCTCTCCACAGCGGGAGTCCTCGACTGCTCTCGGGTCCCCGGACCTTCATGTCGATCGATCTGGCTCGAAGCAAAGTGGCGCATTCCGAGGGGGCCTGTAGGGTTCTGGCCATGGTTGTTCACAGTGTTGAAATCTGCCCCTCGCGATCTTGGTGGCAAGGCGAGCTGTCTTGCAGTGTCAGCTGAGCGACGCAACAAAATGGGGACGTCGAAACCTGGGAACGTTCGCGCCGACATTCTCGCCTAAGTTGCCCGCGTAAGGTCTCGCGTAAGTGCCCTCGTCCCCAACGTGGCGTGCCGCGCAGGCGGCCCGTGTCAGCCGCGGCGCGACGTCGCTGTATCATCTCGCGTGAGGCCCGCTTCCTGTCGTCGCTCAGCTGATGTGTGGGCTGTGGGAGGCTGGTCGAAAGGGCCGCTGCCTGTGGGGCAGAAGTGGTGCCACGAAACACCTCCTCCTCATGTCGAGGGCCTCCCGCTCCCGGCGCTCGGCGCGGAGCGTGGGCCTCGCGCTCGGGTCTTGGGCGTCCGGAGTGGGCACGGCAGGCTCGCGCGGTGTCGACCCGCGGCGACCCCGCCGCCAGCGTTCACAGTTGAACGCCTCCGGCGACCCAGAATCGGTCGTTGTGGAACGATCTGTCGGGTCGGGCGAAAGGGGGGGATTGGGAAAGGGGGGGTTACGAAATTTGCTGCATGCAGCTGGTTTCGGCCTCACCGAGGGGCCCATTCCTCGATACATAGCCGCCTCCGGCGCCGGGAGGCGCCGGGAAAATCAGCTACGTGAGCTGATTCTCAAACCCCCCCTTTGCTATCCCCCCCTTTCGCCCGACCCGAATCTGGCGTTTCGGAAACGGCCGATCGTTCAAGATGAAACGCTCAAACGCTCCCCGCGGTGTCAGAGACCATCGCCAAAGTCGGCACGACACAGACCTGCCGCGCTGACAGGCAAGGGCACGATGCCCGACAACAAATGCTGTCCAGCCCCGGCAGCGCCCGCTGTTGGGCAGGCGTCCTCCTCGCTCGAATGGACAACGTCCGCGGCAGCGAGGACAGCGAGCACTGCTCAAAATGAGCAGGAACTGCTGCTGGGCATCGTACCCGTTCTGTCCGTGCACGTGTCGTGCGTGCGGGCAGGTGAGGCTTGCGCAGCGGGGACTGGACAGAGGACAGACGTCGTCATCACATGGATCATAATAAACTTTCGGAGCTCCGCGCAGTTTTTTATTTGAAATCCAGATGTCCTGGCTGAGTACCCATTTTTCGAGGGTCCTGGGTCCCATGGGTTTCCCAGCATTCGGGGGATCGGCCGTCGGGGAATTCGGGGCCTCGACCACCTGAGGGGGGCCACCTCCAGGGGCAAGATCCAGCGACTCTCAGAGAATGTGCTCTCGGCGAGAGTTTTCTGGGGCTCCCACGAGTTGCCTCCCCCCCCCCACCCCCCCAGAGGGTAAGGGCCCCCCCCGGGTTCCCGAAAGACGCCCCCCCCGAATCTGGGAGCCTTGAGACGGGCGCTTTCTGGCCACACCATTCGGGAAACGATCTACTACAAGATGGGTACACTATATGGTTCGTGTCGGACGCGCGCCTGAAGGAGGACACATCGTATCAGTATGTCTCTGTGCGTCCCAAGGGGTCAGCCAGAGCGCCGGATCTGGCAGGATCCTGCAGCGACAGGGGCGCATTGCCCTGGGCTTGGGCGCAGGACGCTGCAGGATTCGGCAGGATCCTGCAAAACCTGACTGACCCCGGGACTGGACTGATCCGGGTCAGCAGATAGCCGACGAGCGATGGGAAACCCTTGGGCCCTCCGAGACCGAGCACTCCGCGAGGGCATCTCGGTGAAGGCGCACTTCGGCCCCGGGTGGGCCCCGCGCAGGGTCCTACCTTTTGCGGGCCAACCGGACAGGACTTGCACGGGTCCAAGAAATCCGCGCGGTCCTCCGAAAGGTTAGGTTTGCACAGTTGGTGGTTCATCCACTACGGTACTCCAGATTTCGTAATAAAAGGGAGGGGGTCTGGACCCTCCAAGACAAGCCATTTCAAACCTCCCCCGTGGGAGAACCCTCCAAAACATCGTCCCCAGACCCCCCCATGCCCTCCAAGATAGCCTGGAAGAGACCCCCCCCGAAATGAGACCCCCCTCCCTTTATTACGAAATCTGGAGTAGGCATTTCAAGTAAGAAACCAGCCTGCCAGCAGGTGCCACGCAGAAGTTTCGTATCCCCCGATGGCCCGTGGGATCCACGTAATCTCGGGAGCACCTCGGGACCTCCAAGCATCGACTGCAACCGTACCCTCCGAGTTCTTGTGGCAAGATGCCTCATGGTAGTGATGTGTCTATCGTACGCTCTGCATGTCCTTCCACCCTGCTGTTCCTCTCGCACACGTTGACGCTCGATGCCCACGGCGGCGTCAACATCTTCGTAGTATGTGCGTTCCTCCTTCAATGCTAGCGCGCTTGCCTGCGACATCATGCCGCGTACTTCTTGACTTCCGCTGAGCTGTCGCGCAGCCACAGGAGAAGCTGGAGACCAAGATACTGAACAGACTGGACGAGACTCTTGCAGCGACGAAGACGGTCCGCATGCCCAGGAGGGAGGAGGGAAGGAGGGAGGGAGGGAGGACGTCGGAGGGAGGGCGAGAGAAGCGAGGAAGGAAGGAGGGAGGAGGGAGGAAGGGAGGGATGAGGGAGGGAGGGAGGGAGGGAGGGAGATGGGAAGGAGGAGTCCTGCTGGTGCAGGGGGGGCTGCTTCCTTCGCTCCCTGCTGCTGCCGCCCATAAAAGCCATGGTGCTCCTCCTCCTCCTCCTCCTCGAGACGCCAGCTGACAGCCCGTAGCCCGTGATAATCCCCTCCAGGCCAACCCTCGAAATCAACGTTAGGCAAACAACAACGGCGACGACAATGACAACGACGACTCCGTCTACGATGACGAGTGCGAGAGGAGGACGACGAGAAACGACAAGCGACAACGAGAGGCGACGACGGCGATGACTGAGGACGACGACGACGACGACGGATGACAAACGACGCCGACGCGGTGGTGAGCAAGGGCGCCGCCAGGCGGGGCGGCAGACCCCCCCGCCATTGTGTCTGCTTCCCTCCTCTCCGTGCTGAGGGAGGCTCCCCCTGCAAGGGGACTTCCAGGAGGCTCTCTATGAGGCACTCGGATCAGGGGCAACGTTAATTGTGGGGGGGATCGGCCCAGAGAGAGAGAGAGAGAGAGAAACATATAGAGAGATAAAGAGAGAGAGAGAGAGAGAGAGAAAGAGAGAGACAGACAGACGGAGCGAGATAGAGAGAGAGAGAGAGAGAACAACAAAAAGAAGAAACAGGAAACGAGATAATGAAGCAAAGACAAAGAGAGAGAGAGAGGGGGGAGCCATCGGCCCCCGATCGCCCGCCCCTCGCCGATGCGGGCCCGATGCCCCACCCCGCCCACGACCCTGCGGCTCCTCGATCGGGAGCCTGGTGCCGATCAGTTGACGATGTACTGCCGATGCCGGGTCGATGCTCGAAGCAGAAGCATCGGCATACAGTCGACCCGCAGAGTAAGGATAGGCATCCCTCCCAAGGGTACCCTTGCATCCTTGCTTCCTGGGTCCATCCTGGGACACTTTCGTTGGCCGCGGCCCGCTCGAAAAGCTTCGAGATGGGCGTCCCAGGGCCTTGCATCCTCATCGCGTATCCTTACTCTGCGGGCTGATTGTACTGCCGATGCCAGGCCGATGCTCGAAGCAGAAACATCGGCGTAAAAGTAAACTTTTGGCGCTCCGCGCGGATTTCTTGGATCGGCGCCTCCTCCGGCGCTGCCCCTGGCGCGCCCGTCCCGCGCAAGGGAGGAGGGTCCAGCGCAGGTCCAAGAGATCCGTGCGGAGCGCCAGAAGTTTTCGTTCATGGCGTTTTTCGTTGGTTCTTCTACATGCCCCCCCCCCCGAGTCAGTCCCTCCCCCCTGACGTACAGTCGGGCCTGATGGGCAGGTCGACCCTGCCAAATCAAGGGCACCCTTAGGTACCCTTGCGTCCTGTGCCTCGCGACCCGTGCCTCCTGCGTGTCCTGTCCACTCGAGGCCGACGGTGGCCTCTCGCCCCAGCCGGGCCAGCCCCCCGCCCGGGGCCCCAGATCGCTGGGCCGCGCGGCGCCGCCGAGAGGGGCGCTGCGCAGAGGGGCGGTGTGCCGCGACCCCCCGCGAGGGGCGCGAGGAGAGGTGCCTCCGCGCCCCGCGGGGGGGCCCCGCCGCGGGCGCGAGGGCGGGCGCCCCTCTCTCTTCGGGTGGGGGGCGTGGGGCGAGGGCGCGGAGGGCGGAGAGCGCGCGGGCGCGAGGGCGCGAGGGGAGCGCGGAGGAGGGCGTGACCGCGAGGGATGGGCCGATGCGGGGGGCACCAGGCTGGGGAGGATCGGGGTGCCGTGGCGGCGCGTCGGGCGGCCGTCCCCGGCACCTGCCCCCTGCCGCCACCTCCACGCCCGCCCCCGCGCTGCGCCCGCTTCTCCCCTGCCCCCCTCCTCCCACTCCTCGCCTCCCCTTCCTGCCCTTCCTCCTCCTCCTCG
>CAUYUJ010017779.1:160000-175000 GCA_963575745.1 Prorocentrum cordatum
GCTACGACGACGATGACGACGACGACGACGACGGCTACGACGACGACGACGACGACGACGACGACGACGACGACGACGACGACGACGACGACGACGACGACGACGACGACGACGGTGGCGGCGACGACGACGACGACGGCGGCGACGACGCCGGCGATGATGTTGACCGAGCTTTTATTGAAATAGCAATGTAATATTGTAACAAACTTGTTTCTGTATATGTATCCTCCTCCTCTTCGCCGTCGTCGCCGTTGCGGCGGCGACGACGACGACGGCGACGACGACAAGCGTGTCGCTGGGGCGGCGACGACCACGCTCGCTCTTCCAGGGCGCCACCCCCCGCCACCGCGAGTAGCGGTCACAGGGAGGGTATCCTGGAGGGGCGCGCTGTAATTTCCCCCTCTGGGCTCTGTAACGCCCCCCCCCGCCGCGGGGAAGTCGCGGAAGGGACACTCTGGCGGAGCGCGTTCTGATCGCCTCCCTTGGCCCTGGGGTGCGTTCCGACCACCGCCCCCCTCCGCCGCGAGAAAGCTGACACGGGGGGGGGGCGCCCTGCAAAAGTGAGTCCTCGACCCCACCCTCGAACCACCGCATCCTCCTCACTTGCATCCTCCTCCTTCTCCCTCTCCTCTCCCTCCTCCTCGTCCGCTTCCGTTCACGTTCGGCCCCGGCCCGCGCCGACTGCAGCTTCGACGGCGGTCGGGCGGGCTCGCGCTTGCGCTACCGCGGCTTCCAGGCAAACCATTCGAATAGAAAATATTGTGCAATTTCGATTTTCTCGCAATTCATAATCGAACCCGAAAAAATATTCTTCGAACAAATAATTAGGTTGATAAATAAATGAAATTCCAACTTTTAATATGCGTTGTCGGTTTTCGTACTTAACTCGAGCTGTAGGACAGCTACAGAGCTGATACTTACAGGAACGGATTCAGAATCACCAGGCGCGTTCGTCTGCTGCATTCAAGGCCTGAACTCGGTCTGATGCCCGAGGTCCGCAAAACTATTCCTATTGTTCGAGTCATCTTGAGAGGTGTTGTCGGTTTTCTGTACTTAACTCGCTGCAGGGCTGTTAATTACTGAAATTGATTGGAAGACATCAGACGCGTCTGTCGGTTTCATACTCGAGCTAGGTGCGCGACACTATTCGTATTGCTCTGGTCAACCACACCACCACCACCAGCGTGACCCCTCCGCCCCGACCACTTGATTTCGGCGTCTCACTGCCCCCCGCCCAGTGCAGTTTCTACCCCGCCCCTCTCCGCCCCAACAATTTTATTTCGGCCTCGAACCGCCCCCGCCGCCCCGCCCCCGCGACCCTGCACCCTTCCGGCCCGATAACTTTATGTCGGCGTCGCACCGCCCCCGCCCCCCCGCCCCCCCCGACCCCCCCTCCCCAGCCGCCCAGTGCCCTGTGCACCCCGCCCCCCTCCGCCCCGACCACTTTATTTCGGCGTCGCACCGCCCCTACCGACCCGCCCCCCCCGCCCCCCATCCACCCACCCACGCCAACCACCACCACCACCACCAGCGTGAACCCCCTCCGCCCCCCCCTCCGCCCCGGCAATTCTGCTTCGGTGTACCACTGCCCCCCCCCCCCCCCTACCACCCAGCAGCCCAGTGCCCTCTCCACCCCGCCCCCCTTCGCCTCGACAACTTTTATTTCGGATTCGCACCGGCCCCTCCCGGCCCGCTTCCCCGCCCTCCCACGCCCAGGACCACCGCTAGCGCGACCCCCTTCTGCCCCGACCACTCTATTTCAGCGCCGCGCCGCCTTCACCGTTGCGGAGCAGCCCAGTGCCCTCTCCACCCCGACCTTCTCCGCTCCCCCTCCGCCCCGACCACATTATGTCGGCGTCGCACCGCCCCGCCTCCCCCCAGCGTGACCCCCTTCCGCCCAGACCACGTTATTCTCTTGCACAGGGTGCCCAGGGTTCCGACCATGTTATTTCGGCGTCGCACCGCCCCAACCGCCTCGCCCCCCCCCGCCCTCCCCCACCCACCTACACCAACCACCACCACCAGCGTGACACCGCCCCTTGTCATTGCCAAGTGCCCTGTCAAACCCGCCCCCCCCGACCAATTTATACGCCAACCACAACCACCACCAGCGTGACACTGCCACCCGTCTAGTGCCCTGTCCGCCCCGACCCCCTCCGCCCCGACCACTCATGCACCAACCGCCACCACCACCAGCGCGACACCGCACTCCGTCCAGTGCCGTCCCCCCCCCCGTCCCCTCCCGCCGCCCCGACCAGTTTACGCCAGCGGCGCGCCACCCCCACCGCCCTGCCCCCCCGACCCTATCCCCCCCCCCCAGCCGTCCAGTGCCCTCTGCCCCGACCACTTTATGTCGGCGTCGCACCGCCCCCACAGCCCCGCCCCCCCGCCCCTCCACCAACCCACCCACACCAACCACCACTACCAGCGTGCCCGCCTCCGCCCCGACGATTTGATTTCGGCGTCGCAACGCCCCCCGTACAGAGCCTTTCTACCCCGCCCCCCTCCGCCCCGACCATTGCATTTCGGCGCCGTACGGCCCCCACCGTCCCGCCCCCACGAGTCTTCCCCCACCCCCGCCCGCCCAGTGCACACCGCCCCCCTCCGCCCCGACCATTGTATGTCGGCGTCGCACCGCCCCCGCCGTCCCGCCATTCCGACCTTTTTCCGATTTCTCGCCCCCTCTTCCTCTTCATCCTCCCCCTCCTCCTTCTCTTCCTCCTCCTCCTCCTCATCCTCATCGTCCTTCTCCTCTTCCTCCTCCTCCTTCCCCCTCAATTTTGGGCAATAGCCATGGCACGCGTGCCACTTGTTGTCGTCTGCGCGCAGCCAGCTCCTTCCTGTCCCCTCCCTACCTGGGAGGCTGTTTGACTGCACCAGGGCCTCGGAGAGGGCTCTGCAGGCGTTTCCAAACCTCGCTGTGCTCCTTGCGTCCCTGCCGTTCTCTCTTCTGGGAGCGCGGAACGCGCCGATGGGCGTCGATGGGCAGACGTCGCAGAACGCTGCAGCGCACGTCCTCAGAGCAGGAAGCGGCACCCACATATCAATCCCCGACTCGTCTCGGCGTGTTTTCCTGCGCCTCCTCGGAGGCCCTCGTCGCCACGGTCCGATTCCCTCCGAAGTCCTGGTCGGCACGCGCCCCAGGAAAAGGCCCAGGGATCAGTGGCATCGGTACCCATGTGTCCCTCACGGCCCAGGCATGCTGAGCGGAGGTGATGGTTGCGAAGGGCGGGGGGGGGCTAGAAGCCACGGGCGCAAAAAGAAGCAGCAGCCGCTGGCCAGGCGAAGCGGGAGCTGGTACGCAGGCGGTGTTGGGGAGCCGAGGCCGAGTCCCAGTCGTGGAGAATGTGGAGGTGGATAGAAAGAGAGAGAGAGAGAGAGAGAGTGAGAGAGAGGGGGGGCAAAGTAGAGATGCATGCCGGGGAGGGAGCGAGATGAAAGAGGCTATTTGCGCCATTCGAGGCTGCCATTTGCATGGTTCGCATGCGTCGGGGGGCGCGGCCTCCCAGGCCCGAACGAAACACGTGAAGTCTTTGCGGGACTTTTCAGAGTGAGGAGCAGGCCGCCCGCTTTCTTATGTCAGGCACCCGTCACGCGTTGCTTTGAGGTGTTCGGCTTCACCACTGGCGTAGTATCCAAAAGAAGATGGGCAGGGACGAAGGAGGATGGAGGAGGCAGGAAGGATTGGGGAGGGGCGAGGAGGAAGTTGGGCGAGGAGCATGGAGGAGCTCGTGCTTGGGCAGTTTTTTCCAAAGAGCCCTTCGAGCTCGCGCTCCCAAGCCGTTTCACAGTGTTCGCCTGGCTGTTGTTTGTATTGTTGCATAGTTGGATTAGTTATGTGCGCTACCATCATTTCGGCCGCTAGTATATACAATAAGTAGAAGCTTCAGGCTTGCGAAGATGGCAGCACTGTCATGCATGCTTAGGCCGCTTCGTTGGAGCAGTGTGGGTGTTTAGCGTTGGTGCGTCGCCTAGTACAGGAACGAGGCAGTGCTCGTCAGATGCCTCCAGTCACAGCGGCGTGCCAATTCGCAAGGCGGCTGCTAAGACAGCGGAGGGTGGCAAGGAAAACGGGACAAGGAATCCTTCGCTGGCATTTGTAAGTCCAGGGTGGAGGATATTTAGCCGGCAGTTTTCACGCCGGTGGTTGAGGATATTTCGTTTGCAGTTTTAGGCCAAGCCCAAGGCTACGCATGCAGCGCGGTACTGTTCCCGTATATATGATCGCCCCTTGGCGTGGGCTGGCGGGGGGCCAAAGGGCGAGCTGTCCTGTGACGGCTGTCGGTTGTTTTTGTTGTCGCTGGTGTCGTCGTTGTCGTTGTATTTCTATGTGTTGTTTGTTGTTTGTCGTCGTCTCTCGCCCGCGACCCACCCGCGACCCACCCGCGACCCGTCCCCGACCCACCCGAGACGCACCCGCGACCTACCCGCAAACCACCCCCGCGACGAACCCGCGACCCACCCGCGACCCACCCCGCGACCCGCCCGACGCGATAAAACGCGACCCGCCCGCCACCCACCTGCGAACCACACCCGCGACCCACCCGCGACCCACCCGCGACCGTCCCACCCCGCGACCCATCCGCGAATCGCCCGCGACCCACCCCGCGCCCGCCTCCTCACTCTTATCCGCAACTGCGGGGGGGTACGCACTGATACTGCTGCGCCGGGGTGGCAACTCCGGGGGCAACTCCAGGAGAACCCTCGTCGCCACGGCTGGATTCTCTTCGAAATTCTGGTCAGGGTGCATCCTAGGACAGGTATCGGGAGTGGCGGCACCCACGGGCAAGGTTTTTGTATCCATATCCACTGCGTCTTGGACTTTCTGGGAAGAGGTGCCAAAAGCCCGAGGCACAGTGGATATGTGCCAAAATCTAGCCTCGAGGGGTCGCATTTGTTTTCATATTCAATCTCCGCTGGTCTCTGGTTTCTGGGAAGGGAGCCCAATAATCAACTAAGCGGTGAATGTGGGTACAAAGCTTGCCCGTGCAAGAGACCCCACATGCTTTCCTGGCGGCCGCCCTCACATCGCGCAGCCCCCTTCTTCAGCTCGCCGCCTGTGTTCGCCGCCATCTTTTCCTTTTCGGCTCGGTCTATGCATCCAGCGCTTCCTTCCTCAGGCCAAGATGGAGCTTCGTTCTCGCTTCCTGGAGCCACTCGTTAACTTTGCTTTCGTCTCGGAGCAGCGTGCGGAACTTTTTGAGCACCTCTTCGAAGAAGCGGTGGGCAAAGGCGCCTCTTTCTCCTTCGATCTATCCGCCTCCTCCTTCTCCTCGTGTGCTTTCCTACTGTTGTGATTGCCGCTGTTCCCTAGAGGGCCCGTTGAAGCTGCACGGGTTCCCTTTACCAGGCGCGATTACCACTTGCCGGCTGACGAGTCTCAGAAACAGTTTTGCGGTCTAGTGCTCGCCTGGAGGAGGAGGAAGGTAGCACAGAAAGAAAGTCTTGGTATTTCATGCAACCCCTGGGCCGTTTGCGAGAGATAGCAGCTGCTCCTGCCACGGGTTTCCCCAGGAGGTCCACGTTGACAAAATATCATGAGGTCAGAGATGTCGCGTTCGCAGGGCGCTTCCGCATCTCTTCGGTAGGGAAATATATTATCAATGAGGTGTTATGCCTTATTCCTCACTCCGTTGTTGTCTTGATACCGGCTGAGTCTTCGAAAGCAATTCGTTGACGGGGTTCTCACGGTGGCGTGCCATGTGGATTCATTGTTGTTATTTCAATATTTGTATTTCTCGTCGCCCTTGGTCCCTATGGTGACCTTGGTCGCGGACTCCAGAGTTCCCGAGGAGAGTATTGTCTTGCCTCCGACAATGAGTGCTCGCACTGAAGGGGGTTCGAGCGGATGTTGAAGAGCTTGGCGAACGGTCTGGGCCGATTTCGGTGTGTGGTTGGGTTCGTTGGTTCCTGGCTTCGTGTTATGGTTTCCCGATGAAGTCTTGCACTGGAAAGGTGCTCGCGGATACAGGAGGACTAATTGAACATATCGAGCCGAGTTCGGTTGGCAGCCAGGTTCCCAGGTTGGGCTCTCGGCTCTAGCGATAACGCCAAGCCGATTGCGGTGGGCGGCCAAGTCACCGTGTTCCTGGTTCTGGGTTCGGGGCCGATTGCGGTGGGTGCTTTGGGTTCCCGAGTCCAGGACTCTTGGCATTCGAGAGCGGAGTTGAGAGCAGAGAGTACAGTTCAGCGAGTAGAGAGCAGAGGCAGAGATCATTGAGGGTACTGGTAGAGAACAGAGAGTTGAAAGGATAGGTAAATGGAAGCAGGGTAGTTCGTCCCACGTCTATGTATCTGTATAGTAGCCCCCCACTGGGACCCCATCTTCACAAATGAAAGCCCGTGGGCTTTAAACGAGCAGGTTCGTTTATAAGTCGTTGCAGATGTTGACGCAGTGTTTTTGCAAAGGCGCCTGCAATGGAAGTCAATAAGAAACCATGACAAATACACGCAATCAGAGAACAACACATGCAAAACCAATAGAAAACACCTACACGCAACAACACCGAAAACGCTACGCACATGAAAACAATCGGGACCCATCACGCATAATGACAAAAAGGACACCTTACACACATAATTGTTTTGCTTCGAGCGATCCCCACCGAAACCTGAAGCGTTTGTTCCCGACGGCCGCGGTCGCCTGCTTGGTGGAACGCTGCGCGCGGGGCCCTGTGGTCTCGGCCTGTGCGGCGGTAGGGCCTGGTGGCGAACTCCGGTGACTCCAAATCCAACAACCCCAGAGTTCTTGACGAAAGGCATTGAAAGGAATCCCGGGGCGAACACACAAACTTCGAAAACGTGCGGTGCGAAACGGATAGAGAGCCGCAGCCTGTTGACAGAGGAAAAGGAAGATTATCAGGGGGGAGGAGGCGGGCGACGAAAGAGGAGGAGGAGGAAGAGGAAGGATCTGATGCGGACCCCTTCTTCCTACTTTTCCTCCTCCTCCTCCTCCCACTGCAAACTTGCCTCTTCTGGATTCAAAAACGGTTCAACCGTGTTCCATGTAGCCACGCCCTTTCATGGTAGTTTCTATCACGTCTTATTATGTTCTCGACGGACCGGCGTGACGTTGTGACGCATGTGACGTTCGATGTCCCGTTTGTTAAGATGTCTCTCTGGAGCTTATGTGTTTCATTATTGTTTCGGTATGTTGTTATGTTATGCTTAATTCTGTCGCCAATATGCGTTCAGGTATTATGGTATGATTTGTTCTGTTGCATCTGTTTATGACACGATATGGTCTGTCAGGTTTTGTTATAGTATGCTCCGGTCTGCAATGATGTTGGCAGCTCACTTCGGCATATTACATTATGATTTTCTCTGCTAGTATGTTGAGCTATGCTGAGATGTCGTATTATGAGCCCTGTCTGCGATTATGCCACGATGTCATAGGATATATTATGTCAAGGTGTAGTATGGTATTTTCGGTAATGTTATTGTATGCGGTGTTATGTCTTGGTATGTTGTGGCATGTTGTATTGTGACATGGTATGTGATTATGTGTTTGTTGACGGCTTTGCCTTGTACAGTCTATGATGATGTTCTGCTAAAAAAGGGTCGCTATGCTCTGCCGTTGTGCTATCGTAGGTTGTGCGATGATGAATCAGAATATGATACGTTATCCCAACGTGTTTTGTGCGGTGCTCGATTATGTTATGCAATGTTGCGTTATGCCGTAGTGTGTCATGTTATGTTATGTGGTGGTTATGTATGTGGTGTTTTGTTATGATGTACATCGTCATGGCATTGCCAGGGTCCGTTTATATTGGTCTGTCATGTTCCTGCTCTGTTCTGTCATTGTTTGTTGTGTCATGTTGTGTTTTGTTGTGCTCGTCGTCGCTAGATTCTCTTTTTTCGTGTTGTGAGATGTTCTGCGATGTTGTGTCATGTTATTATATGTTTCGTCAAGGTGCGTTCTGGCTCAAGCCTGGAGTGGCTCAAGGCAACCTCCCCCACCGGGTGCCCTGCCCAGGGTGGGGATTCGTTTTTTTTGCGTTCTCTTCACACCTCTGCCCGCGATGGCTGGGCGATGCTCCATGTGTTTGGCCAGAGGCGCGGACGCCCAAACACTTCCTGGGGTCGCATTCTGTGCCGCGCACGCTTCGGCCGCCGCCGGCACCCCGCCCCGGCTGGCTGCCCGGATGTCTGGCGCGCCCGTTGCCGGCGCTGATGCCGACGCGAACGCCAATAGGGGTTTCGAAGCCGGCGGCATCGGGGTCACGCAGGGCGTGGCGGCATTGCAGATGAACGCACACATCGCCGCCGAGACGGACCATTTGGGCGCCATCGAGGTTGTCGACGACGACGGCAGCGGCTGCTGATGCGACGCCAGCCGCGCCCGCCTCCTCGCCCACCTCCTCGACCCCGCCCACGTCGATCCCCTCCCGTCGAGGGCCAGCTCCTCAGGGATTGGCTGGAGGACGACGTCCCCAACCAGTTCAGCATCGTTCAGGCGACACGCGACACCATGACCACGGAGGCCTCGACGTCCTTCGAGATGCCCTCGGACTGGGCCGTGCTCGCCGCCATCTTGAAGAAGTTAAGGTACCACCTCGACTCCGATGATCGCTGGAAGGCATTGGGCTTCGTTTTATGCGATGGCCCCGACCCGTCGGCACAGCTCATCGTCAGTCGTTTGGGCAGCTTGCGATTCCTGTGCAATGTGTCTGAGAAGGGGACATGGGCTAGTGCCGGTGTACAGCACACCCGTGACGCGATCACGAAACTTCCCAGAGATGCTGTCAAGTGCGAGACCGACCTGCCAGAAACTCTTCGAGCGCGGCGAGTGGTGAAGGCTTTCACGCCCCCCCTATGGAAGGAGCTAGGCCCGGCGGCCGTCGACATGCTGCACCACAGGGAGGCCGCCGACGACCGCCTTTTGACCCAGTGGTCCAACAACTTCAGCTTCCACGTGGCGCACCGAGTGCAGGAGCCCCGAGTGGTCGCGAGCCTCGCGGAGAAGGGTGGCCCCAAGGTTTGGGAGCGTCTCCGGGGGCAGGCGGTCACGACGTGGGCTCCAGCGAGTGGCAACGCTCTGACGAGTCTTCTTTCCGCCTTCCTGCGGAATGCTGGGTCCCGGGGCTCCCCGTCCAGCGTGCGTCTTCTGGTGCCCTTCCAGCTGTGCCCGGGAATGGCCTCCCTGGAGAACATCATGGATTTGTAATGGTTTCTGATGTTGCGCGGCAAGTGGGCGACTCTAGTCAAGAGCGCGTGCTTTGAGCCGCACCCTTTCGAACTCACCCCCCCTGGTCACCACTGGCCCCCTTGAAGCTGTCTTTCATCGGCCCCTGGAAAATTCCGAAGACTCTGGAGTGCAAGCCGCTGTTGGTGCAGATCGCGGCGGCCGCGGTCACGACGGTCGACGTGCTCGTCAAGGACTTGCCCAGGGTCTACGCCATTATCCGGGGCCCAGTGCTGGGCCAGGTCGTTTGCCGCCTCCCGCGGCGGAGCCGGGCGAGTGCCACGGGCCCTCTACGCATCGCCCTCGGCCTCATCTCCCCCGTTCCGCTTCCAGTTGTTCATGCCCTTCAAATGCGCCACTTGCGCCGCGCCCCCCCCCCCGAGACGACGTTCTTCGGCTCCTCGCTGATGCGCGGGGGCCCCGGCGCGATGCCCCCATTGGTCAGCGGCCCCGCGGCCCCGCGCCATTTCTGGTCGCCCTGCTCGCAGATGGCGGTTTTGTCGGACACCCGCGCGCCGGTCTACTCTGAGGCCTCGCCGGAGGTTTGGGTGGAGGCCCTGGACAGGCGGGCGATGCTCGACCCTGGAACGGCTGCCGCCAAGTCGAGGTGGAAGCCTTCGCGGCACCGAGGCCGCGCGGCGGCTGCGCCCTCGATGGCCCCGAGCGCGCTGGCGGCCGCCAAGACGAAGACCCGCCCGCGCCACAGCGCCCAGGACTACGCCACGGACATCGCGTTGCAGGGCGAGGCGGGCCATGAGGATGGCGAGGTCTCGCGGCAGATACTGCGGCGCGCGCGGCCGCGGGGCCTCAGCTGTCCGAGACGGCCCCAGAGACATGTCTTGCCGAGCTCCACGCTTCGGTTAAGAACGAAATCACGCACGTCAGCCCGTGGAATTATTCGCCAACAATTCCCCAAATACTGAAAATTAGCAACGCCCAAAACATACAATCATGTTTTTGGAATACCATCAACTACCACGAATTAGAACCATACGCCAGAACGTACCAACGATTGGTTAATCGTATCAGTGAGTCCCCGCGTTTAGGATGCATACACGGCAACAACGCCACGCGAGTGGAAAACACCTCGCACGCGCGCCAACGATCGAACAACTTTTGCACACCACCCATTATACACCAATCGCGAATGCGCGCGCCACCCCATCGCCGAGTCCCTACCGTCACCCGATCACCGCCATCACCACGGCCACCTACCCCGCCTACACCGCTGAGCCTGCACCTCTTCCTCCTTCTCCGCCTTCCCCTCCTTCTCCTCCTCTCGCTCCCCCCCTCTCCCTCCTCCCTCCTCCTCCCTTCTCCTCCTCCTCCTTCCTCATCCCTCCTCCTTCTCCTCCCCGTTCGTTTAGTCGCATAGTCGTTTTCGCGCATTGCATGGCACAGCATGTGCCATATATTCTAACATGTGCGCATCGAACGAATTCGTTGTGAGCGCTGCAAGTGCGAACGCGAAGTATGTCGTACAGGAATTTGGCGTGGGAGAAAATGGTTCGAGCGCGTGGCCGAGTTCTAGGCGCTTTCAAAAGCAGGGGGCGCCATTGATTCCCCGTAAACGTCTTTGACGACGTTGCCCTTCAGTCACCTCCGTCGCGGGACGGAAATCGTCTTCGAAGTTGACAGAGCCCAAGATCTCTGGTTTGTCTTGGGCCCAGCCTGGGGCCGTCCTCCTTCGCCGACCGGAGCGTCGCAGTCCATGCTGGCGGCCTCGGGCGCGTCCTCGGCGGGGTCAGCGGCGGGGGGCTCGGTCGAATCGGGCTTCGGCACGTTAGTTTTGGGTTCACTGGTTTTCTTAACGGAATAATTAGTTTTTTTGGGGGGGTCCGTCCGAGGACGTTCTCGGACGGAGGGCCGCCAGAAAATATTTTACGGTAAATTATCCGTCCTCGGACGGACGCACCCCTCACGAGGATCGTAATTGTTGGAGTTTTTGGGGAGGGGTCTTCGGTAATTGTTGGGAGGCGTCCCGTCCGAGGACGGGCTCGGACGGGAGTTTTTGGGAGGCGCCCCAAAAACTACCGAAAGCCACAGTCCGAGAACTCTCTTTGTGCGGGGCGGGCCGTCGTCTGAACTCTCCGACTCGGCGTCTGGCAGCGAAGAGAACAACCCGACAAGCAGCGCGCCCGCGGCCTGGGCGTCCAGGGATGCCTCTCGACGGAGGCAGCGAGGACGGAGGGCGGGGCGAGGCGGGGCGAGGCGGAGGTGGCGGAGAGGGAGGAGGAGGCGGCGGAGAGCGGGGGAGGAGGGGGGAGTAGGGGGGAATAGGAGGAGGCGAGTGGCAGGGGCAGGGGCAGGAGGAAGAGGAGGAGGAGGAGGACAAGGAGGAGGAGGAGGAGGAGGAGGAGGAGGAGGAGGAGGAGGCGGAAGGGGCGGGGGAGGAGGGGGAGGGGCAATGCGGAACCTTCAAGGTATCGCTTCTGTCGCGCGAGGGGCGTGTCTGCGAAACGATGAAGGTTACATGTTGTCTTGCGAGTGGTTTGCTAACAGACCACTCGCTAGACCAAAACGTGACAGTCCGTTGAGATTGCACTCCTGAGTGTCGCAACGCCGCAGCAGCCGCAGGAGTAGGATGAGGGGGGGAGGAGACGGTGGGGGACGAGGAGGCGGAGGAGGCGGAAGAGGAGGGAGGGAGGGCGGGAGGGGGAGGGTTTGGGGGGGAGAGAAGGAGGATGATGATGAGGAGGAGGAGGCCGAGCCTGCCATTCCCTTCCATATCCGCTCAGTCCTTTCCATCGTCCGACTGGTGCGCTTGCTCCACGTGCTGTTGTCTGTGCCACACCTGGCGGTCGTCCTTGTGTTACGCTCTCGCACCGAACCATCGCCTTGGCCACGAATGATGCCGTTCTTCGGAATGGGATTTCCGTAGTTGTTGTATATGCCCACGTTTGATTCGTATTGTGGCAATGTCAGGTTTCTCGTGATGGCTTCGCGGTGCCAAAACTGTGTAATTCCATGATATTTGGTGGGTGTTTAAGATTGAGGGGTTTCAAGTTACATTGACTTATTGTTTTTTTGGGAACGTCGAGGGGTTATCTGTTGGAGCGTCTGTGGACTAATTTTGAGAAGCGTTACACTACCGAAGGGTGGAGCCGCTCAAGACATGTCCGAGGCCTGGGGGCATCTACCACCTCTCTTCGCGTGACCCCCTTGTCCAGGTCGTGCCCGCGCGCTCCTTTCTGGACCCGGAGACGATCGTCGCGTTCGCGCGGCTCTGCGCAGCCAGAGGGCGCAGGCGGGGGTCGACAAGGTGGTCATCGAAGTGTTGAGCGACCACTTGCTGCACGGCCCCCTCTCGTGCCAAAGCTCGGGGAGCGGCTGGAGGCAGCCTGCCGCGACGCCGGCGGCCGCCGCCAGGATGCCAGGTATCTTGCCGGCTGGGGGCCTGGGCCAGGAATTCATTGCATCGTCGCTTTGTGGGGGGGCTTTCTGGTGCGCCGTGGTCGTTCTGCGTCTCTGGCCCGCCCCTGTGGGGCCGCGCCGCGAGGGCCGCCTCTTGCCGGGGGATTCTACCGCTGACGGCGCTGATTTCAAAGACCACGTTCTCCGTTGCATTCCTCCTCTGCCTTGCTCTCACGGGGACTTGCTTCCCGATCGCCCTCTCCGCGGCGCCTTGGTTGACGCCCCAGTGGACTTTTATAGGCGGCGCGTTCTTCGCGGAGCTCTCGGAGCCCCCCGTCGCGACGTCATTTGCCCTCCTGCTCGCCCTGCCCCGAGATCGACGCCGCCTGCCAGAGCTCGGCGCGATGGCCACTTCATGCTGGCTATTTCTGTCGTTCACTTGAACGCCCAGCCGCTCTTTCCCCCGGATTTGGCGCGGCGCCAGGTAGAGGCCGACTGCGTCGACGAGGCGACGAGCAAGGCGGACGCGCGCATGCTTGCCGAGACCCGCAGGGCCAATGCTGGCAACGGAACTTGGCGCACTCCTGCTGGGACCATTGCGCGATGGCCGGCCCGTGCGTTGCGACGGCGAATCCGTAGACACGTTGATCAATATGGGATAGGAAAAAGTAAGAAGCAGTAGTTTCCCCATACAGGGAAATTCGGGAACGAATAGCTTCAACTCGGGAGAAAAAAAGTAGTTTCGAAGTAGTTTCAAGTGGGTCATAGATTTGCCGGCGCAGACATGACATGTCAGTGGCAATTTGCAGGTTGATCAGGGCGCGCGCGACGAGTGCGTCGCGCTGCAGCCATTATTGCCGCGGCCATTCTGGGCGCGTTGCGCTGCGCCGCATTGCTCGAGGTTCGCAGGCGCGGGGCCGCGCTGCCGAAACAAGCGCGCAGTGTTGGGGGCCACGAGCGCAGGGTCGCAGCGCCGGCGTCTTCTTGTAGTCTACAGGGCGGCCCGCGGATTCCATGGCGCGCGGCGCTTTCTGCCGGTTGTGACTTTTTGATCGGGGCCGAGCAAGTGGCGGAGGCCCGCCCGCCAGGCCAGCAAACGTGGAACCTCGCTCGCGGGGGCGGGGCAATTATTTCGCAGATTTAGATGGCGATTTCGGGGCGCCCCCTGGGCCCGCCAGGGGGCCGCCGGGGCCCTGCAGGGAGAGCGCCGCGACCCGCCCGCGGGCCCGCCAGCGGCCGGCCAGGCGGGCCTCCACCGGGTCCGGGGTCCGCGAGAGTCCGCGCGGCCGGCCCAGATTTGCGCGCGCCGGCGCGGCCCGGGCGGGCTTGCAAGAGGCGCAGGCGCGGCGCGGCCCAAGTTTGCACGCGCCGGCGCGACCGGGGCCCGGACGCGCACGGCGCGCCGGCTCGGCTGGGCCCGGATTTGCAAAGCGCGCCGGCGCGGCCCCGTTCGAAATTATAAAACGCGCCACCTCGGCCGGCCCAGATTTGCAAAGCGCGCCGGCTCCGCGTGGCCCGGAATTCTCGCGCGCGGCGCCGGCGGGCCGCCGAAGGGGGGGTAGAAAAAATATGTTCAAGCTACTTCGAAGTTATTTTAAAGCTACTTTGAAACTACTTAGAACCGATCTCCCGGGGCGCCCGGATGCCCTCGGAGGGAGTAGAAAATAGCTATTTCCCGGAGCCACTTGGAAGCTGCCCAAAGCTCGTTGAAAGCTAGGGAAAATAAGCTTCATGAAAGCAAGAAACGTAGTTTTAGGCACAACAAGCTAGTTCAAGGTAGAAAAAGCTCAAAACAAGGATCTCGATGATTTGTTTAAATCTATATTGGAATTCTAGATGCTTCGCGCATCCCCGCCAGTCCATCAAGAAACGACGCCCAGGCGAGCAGAGGATCGTCCTGAGGGGCGTTTCGGCGTCTGGGTGCCTCGGGGGGGCTTCTTTGGGCCGCTTGGGATCCTTTGGGGGGCCTCCTGGGGGCCGCTTGGGGCCACATTGGGGCCTCTCGGGGCCTCCTGGGGTTTTCTTGGGGCCATCTTGGAGGACATCGATCAATGAAGAGGGGAGATGCAATTAGGTTTGCCCCCTCAGGAGGCCAAAGTGGAGCCAACATCTTAGTTAAATCAGTGATTCTGGCTTCAAAGAAGAAATGGGGGTTTGCCCCCCCCTGGAAGCCAAAATGGAGCCAATACCGTATTTAAATCAATGATTTTGGCTTCAAAGAAGAGCGGGGCATCAATTAGCCTCGCCCCCCCAGGAGGCCAAAATGGGGCCAAAACCTTGGTAAAATCAATGGTTTTGGCTTCCTCGCCGAGGCCGTTTTGGGCGTTCTGTCCGCTCGCGTCCCCCCCCGTCCAGGTCCACGGGGACGGGGTAAGGCGAGGGGTCAAGACCCCCCCCCGCCCGCAAGCCGTCTCGTTCACTCCCACCCGCCCTCCCAACACATACGTAGCACCCGAGTCTGG
>CAUYUJ010017779.1:180000-211247 GCA_963575745.1 Prorocentrum cordatum
GCGCCTACCATCCGATTACCACACGACTACCACGCGGTTACCATACGATTACCATAAGAGAAACCCAAACGGGTATTATACGACTACCATGCGACTACCATACGGCTACCGTACGATTACCATGCAACGACCATACGACTACCATGCGATTACCATTCGACAACCGTGCGATCACCATATGATTTCCATACGATTACCATACGTTTACCATACGAGCAGCGTGCGGCGATCATACGGTTGCCATGCGACTACCATACGGTCACCTTGCGACTACCAAACGATTCCCATCTCCGTGTCCCATGCGACTACCATGCGATTGCCATACGGCTGCTTTCGATTACCATACGATTACCATCCGATCCCAGAGGCCCCCTGGGGCGAATAGGGTAAGGTCAACCCTACTACTACTGCTACCACTACTACTACCACGACTAGAACTATTACTACTACTGCCATTACTACTACTACGACGACTATTACTATTATTACTATTATTATTATGAACACACACACACACTACTACTACCACTGCTACAACTGCTACCACTACTACTACTACTACTACTACTACTACTACTATTACTACTACTACTACTACTACTACTACTACTACTACTACGATTACTATTACTACTACTGCTACTACTACTACTACTACTGCTATGGCGACTGCTACTACTACTACTACGGCTACGACGACTACTGCTACTGTAACTAATATTACTACTTGTCCTACTACTACTACCACGGCTACTACGACAACGGCTACTACGACTACTACTACTACACGGCGACGAGTACTACTGTTACTATTTCTTCGACAATTACTTCCACTATTCCTACGACTACGACCACTACTACTACTACGACGACGGTTGCTATTACTACGATTACTATTACTACTACTACTATTACTACTACTACTACTACTACTACGACTAATAGTTTTTATTACTACTGCCAGTATTGCCACTCGTCGTAGTAGTAGTAGTAGTAGTAGTCGTAGTCGTAGTATCACCTGTAGTCGTAGTAGTAGTAGAAGAAGTAGTAGTACTCCTCACACAACTAGCACTACTACTCGGACTACTACTATTGGTAGTATTGCTACTCTTGTTACTTCTACTACTACTATCACTACTACGACTACTACCACTACTGCTGCTACTACTACTACTACGACTACTACTACGACGACTATTACTAGAACTACTACTACTACTACTACTACTACTACGACTACTACTACTACTACCTACCTACCTACCTACCTACCTACCTACCGACCTGCCGACCTACAACGACGAAGAACACGGCTACCCAAAAAAACGAAGACGATTACAATTACCGTTCTTACCACGACTACGACTACTCGTATTAGTACTACTACGACTACCACTACTACTACTACCACTACTACTATTACTACGACGACGACTACTAGAACTACTACTACTGTTACTACTACTACTACTACTACTACTACTACTACTGCTACTACTACTACTACTACCACTACGACTACGACTACGACTACGACTACTATTACTACTACTACTACTACTACTTCTACTACTACCTACTACCTACTACCTACTACCTACTACCTACTACCTACCTACCTACTTACCTACCGACCTACCTACCTACCTACCTACCTGCCGACCTACCTACCTGCCGACCTACCTACCTACCTACCGACCTACCTACCTACCTACTACGTACTGCCCCCCCGCCGACCGGCCTACTTACCTACTACTACGACGACTACCACTGATGACGCTACCACCATGAGGTAGGCACCGGTTTACGGAACAGAGGCCCCTTCTCGTTGAAAATGGAGGCACACGCGTGCCCCCCTCGTGGGCCCAGTAAGGACACGCGCGTCGCGCTTGCATCCCAAAAAGTAGAGCTGCGCTTGTGCGTCTGCGCGTTCCCATGGGGTTCTATGTGGCTCCTGGCGCGGCCATGTGCAGCATGGGCTGCGGTGCTTTGGATTGTCGCATTTTTTGCATGCGTTCTGCCTGGCGCCCCCGCGAAGCTTGATTTCGCGATGATGTCTGCGTGCAAGGAACGTCTTGCATGGTTTCGCCACGCGATGCCAGTCCGCTCGGTCACGTCGCTTCTAGGTGCGAGGCGCTAGAGGACAGGGCATTCGAGCGTCGACTGCAGGCTGCTGAGGCATAGAGATGCATGCGGCACGCGCGATCTTAATTGCAGAGGATCAAGTCACACGCCTGCGCCCCTTAAAGAGCATCGGCGCACGCGCCTGTTTCCCTCATGGACCCCGGATCATTTTAAAAGTAGCAGTTGCATAACCAGAACAAGAAGAGACCGCCGCGCCATCGCGCATGTAACATCATTGGCCGCAACCCATGCAATATGCAACGGCGTTCATATCCCCGCGCCGCGTGGCGCCATTCGCACCGCCGTTGCACGTCTACGGGGCGTCCGGCGTCTGCCCGCCACCCAACGATGGGCGCGCATTCTGGCAAACTTGTCACGAGTGCGCGCTCTAGGTTGGAACGGCTTCCAGCTGGATGGCTGCGCGGGGGCCGCTGCGGCCACATTTGAGATGGGAAGGGGGCGCCTCGTTGGATGCGCCTGCGCACGTGACCGCAACGCGTCAACATTGCAGAGCAGCGACACCCCTTTGTTCGTTTGCGCGCGTCGGGCTGGCGTCGCGCGCGCGCAGCGCTATCCGTTTCTCCGCATGGCACGCAAACTCCATTCCAAAATGACGCCCGTTCGGTTCCCGCGGCGCCGCGTCGCGCCGCGCAGCGCGGTTTCGCGCAGGGCCGCGCAGCAACGTTTTCCCAAGTTGGTAGGCGCTTCGTGCCCCGAGATGCCGCGAGGTGCCGCGCGACTCCGCGCTTCGTGGGTCTTTGCGGTAACGTGCTATGTCTACGCGGGGGCTCTGGCCCCCCAGACGGAGCCGCGGCCCGCTACGGACACGCCCGCCCTGCCGCTGCGCCCCTCGATGGTGCACTTCCTGAACCGCACTTGAACCACGCGTGAACCACATTTGAACCACGCTTGAACCATGCATAAACCACGCCTGAACCACACTTGAAGTACACGCGCGCTGCGGGTGATCAGCCACGCTGGTGCTTCGCTCGATGGTACAGTTCCTGAAGCACACACGAACCACACTTGAAGCACATTTGAACCACACTTGAACCACACCTGAACCGCACCTGAACCACACCTGAACCACACTGGAAGTACATGCGCTATGCGTGTGATCAGACATGCTGCTGCTTCGCTCGATGGTAGACATCCTGAACTACACTTGAACCCCACTTGAACCATAGTTGTACCACGCCTGAACCATACCTGAACCACACCTGAACCACACTTGAACCACTCTTGAAGCACACGCGCACTGCGAGTTATCAGCCATGCTGCTGCTTCCCTCGATGGTACAATTCCTGAACTGCACTTGAACCACACTTGAACCAGACTTGAACCACGCCTGAACCACGCCTGAACCACACCTGAACTACACCTGAACCACACCTGAACCACACTTGAAGTACACACGCACTGCGAGCGATCAGCCATGATGCTGCGCCCCTCGCTGGCACAACTCCTGAACTACAGTTGAACCACAGTTGAGCCATACTTGAACCATGCTTGAACCACACTTGATACACACCTGGGCCACACCTGAAGCACACTTGAAGTACACGCGCACTGCGAGTGATCAGCCATGCTGCTGCGCCCTTAGATGGTACAACCCCTCAGCGACACTTGAACTACACTTGAACCACACCTCAACCAAACTTGAACCACACCTGAACCACACCTGAAACACACCTGAACAATACCTGAACCACACCTGAAACACATTTGAAGTACATGCGCACTGCGAGTGGTCAGCCATGCTGCTGCTCCGCTCGATGGCACAAGTCCTGAGCTACACTTGAACCACACTTGAACCATACTTGAAGCACGCCTGAACCACACTGAAACATACCTGAACCACACCTGAAGCACACTTGAAGTACATGCGCACTGCGAGTGATCAGCGATGCTGCTGCTTTGCTCGATGGCCCACTTCCTGAGCTACACTTGAACCACACTTGAACCATACTTGAACCACACTTGAACCACACCTGAAACACAACTGAACCACACCTGGAGCACACTTGAAGTACATGCGCACTGCGAGTGATCAGCGATGCTGCTGCTTTGCTCGATGGCCCAACTCCTGAGCTACACTTGAACCACACTTGAAACATTCTTGAACCACGCCTGAACCCTGAACAATACCTGAGCCACACCAGAACTACTCTTGAAGTACATGCGTACTGCGAGTGATCAGCCATGCTGCTGCTTCGCTCGATGCTACATTTCCTGAACTACACTTGAACCACACTTGAAACATTCTTGAACCACGCCTGAACCACACCTGAATTACACATGAACCACACCTGAGCCACACTTGAAGTACATGCGTACTGCGAGTGATCAGCCATGCTGCTGCTTCGCTCGATGGTACAATTACTGAACTACACTTGAACCACACTGGAACCATACTTGAACCACACCTGAATCACCAGCATTGTTCCTTCTGTTGTGGGGGGGCGGAATGTGTCCGTTGGTTCATTCAACATGGCCAGTCTTGTCGTCGGCGATGCGAAACGCGTGGCGGGAATGGGACGCGGCGCGCATCCCGCGCGGACGTCAATGCGGTGTCCTGGGGTATCCTCCCCTCGCACTGAAATGCGCGCGCAGCCCCCAGTTGTGCCATCACTGTTTCTTATGTTGTGGGAGGGCGGGTGGGAATGGGCAGGCCATGCTTGACTCGCTCGAGCTGGCTAGCTTGACCTGAACCACACCTGAACCACACTTGAACCTCACTTGAAGCACATGCGCACCGCGCGTGATCAGCAATGCTGCTGCTTCGCTGCATGGTACAATTCCTGAGCTATTCTTGAACCACACTTGAAACATAGTTGAACCACACCTGAACCACACCTGAACCATACCGGATGCACGCCTGCACCACACTTGAAGTAGATGCGCACTGCGAGTGATCAGCCATGTTGCTGCTTCGCTCGATGGTACAAGTCCCGAACTACACTTGAACCACACTTGAACCATACTTGAACCACACCTGAACCACACCTGAACCATGCCTGAACCACACCTGAGCTACACTAGAAGTACACGCGCACTGCGAGCGATCAGCCATGCTGCTGGTTTTCTCGATGGTACACTTCGTCAGCCACACTTGAACCACACTTGAACCATACTTGAACCACACCTGAAACACACCTGAACCATACCTGAGCCACACCTGAGCCACACTTGAAGTACACGCGCACTGCGAGTGATCAGCCATGCTGCTGCTTCCCTCGATGGTACAATTCCTGAACTACACTTGAACCACACTTGAACCATACTTGAACCACACCTGAACCACACCTGAACCACATTTGAAGTACATGCGCAATGGGAGTGGTGAGCCATGCTGCTGCTTCGCTCGATGGTACAAGGCCTGAGCTACACTTGATACGCACTTGAACCATACCTGAACCACGCCCGAACCAGACCTGAACCTTACCTGAACCACACTTGAAGTGCATGCGCACTGCGAGTGGTCAGCCATGCTGCTGCTTCGCTCGATGGTCCAAATTTCTGAACCACACTTGAACCATACTTGAACCACACCTGAGCCATACCTGAACCTTACCTGAACCACACCTGAACCACACTTGAAGTACATGCGCACTGCGAGTGGTCAGCCATGCGCAGTATTGGGCGCCAGGGCGCCCAGCGTTGCCACTGCCCTCAACGCGCGGTGCTGCAGTGCCGCGCGCGTTGCAAGCGCGAGGTTGCGACGGTCACCGTGCCGCCATGGCGCGCGATACCCCAATTTCTGCGATCACCAGCAGCATCGGTTAAGCCGATCAAGCAAAACCGAAACGACGTGCGACCGAAAGGAAGACTCGATTACAAAATGGGCCATGCCCTTTTTCAATGCTTTCCGTTTTCGCGCGCGCGTTTTTGAAACCGCCCCTCAGAGCGCCTTGCGGCTTCTGTCGAGACAGCCATGATGCCGGCACCCCCGCGCTACGGCCACCGCGCGCAGTGACCCAGTAATGGGCGCGATCATAGAGCACCTACACCATACCACATGTACGATCGATGCTTTCAGGTGGCCATACCATGTGGACATGCCATGGCCACGCTGCAGTTCAGCATCGGGGTACGCAGGGGCCCTCTCGGGACTCCGATGGCCCAGCGGTCGCTGTCCGAGGGCGACCAAGCTGTGTCCCCCTTGCCCCCATGCGTCTTGATTGCGCAAGTGCGGACGCTGACTATGTGCACGCGCATTGGGAGCGCGCGAAATACTCCAGGAAAATCGCGAGCCGTCTCCGTGCGATGCGGCACCAGCCGTAACGCATTGCATGCCGCTCATACCATGGACACCGCAAGACGCAATGCATCGTGGGGCAGCAGGAATGTCTGGGAACCGCACCACAATGAACATTCGGCGCGGCACGACCAGGTCTGCCATGCGTCAGAACTGCACGCCGTAATCGCGCTGGTGTTTCGATTGATCGAGTGTTACTGCGCGAACGTTCGCATGATTTGGTTCGGGTGCCCGGTGGCCCTTGACGCTCTCGCCAGAACTGGTGGAACCACGAGCGCACCGAGTGTGCGATGTTGGCACAATTGTGTTCGCGGCTTTGTGATTGGTTGTTGCATTCCGACCATATCCGGGGCCTCTGTTCCGTAAGCCGATGCCTAGCTAACCAACATTACGCTTGCGTTTTCGATTACGACTACGACTACGACTTCTGCTCCTACTACTACTACTACTACTACTACTACCACTACTACGCCTACTACGTCAACGGCTACTACGCCTACTCGTACCACCATTATTACTGTTACTACTACTACTACCACTACTACTACTACTACTATTACTACTACTACTACTACTACTACTACTACTACGACGACTACTACTACTCTACTACTACTACTACTACTACTACTACTACTACTACTACTACTACTACCTTTACTACTACGACCACTACTACGACGACTACTGCAACTACGGTTGCTACTACGACTACGACTGATACGAGTACAACTACTACGGCTACGACTACGACTTCCACGATTAGTAGTAGTAGTAGTGCCACTACTACTACTACTACTACCACTACTACCACTACAACGACTGAGGCAACTGCTACTCCTGCTGCTACTACCACTACTACCACGACAATTGCCATTCCTACTGCTACTACTGCTACTACTACGACCACAACTATCACTCCCTCTTCTACTACTAGTATTTCCATTATTACTACTGCTACGACAACCGACTACTGCTACTACTACTATTATTATTACTACGACTACCACGATTAGTACTCCCATCACTACTACTACTACTACTACTACTACTACTACTACTACTACTGCTGCTACTACTATTATTATTATTATTACTAATAATACTACTTCTCCTACTATTACTACCACTATTACTATTATAACCACTACGACTACTGCTACTACTACTACTACTGATACGAATACTACTACTACTACTACTACTACTACTACTACTCCTACTCCTACTCCTACTCCTGCTCCTACTGCGACTACTACGACTACGATTACTATTACTACTACTACTACTACTACGACTACTACGACTACGACTACTACTACTACTACTACTACTACTACTATTACTACTACTACTACTACGACTACGACTACGACTACTACTACTACTACCACTACTACAACGACTACTAGTACTACGATTATTACTATTCTTATTACTAGTTTTGTTATTATTATTACTACTACGACCACCACTACTACTACTACGACCACCACTACTACGACGACTACGGTTACTACTACGACTACTACTGCTGCTACTACTACTACTAATACTACTATTACTACTACTACTACTACTACTACTACTACTACTACTACTACTACTACTACTACTACTACTACTTCGACTACGACTACGACTACGACTGCGACTACGACTACGACTACCACTACCACTACGAATGCGATTACTACCAGTACTGTTTCTGCTACGGCTACTAATACTGCTACTATTATCACTACGACTACTATTGGCTCATGGCGCTCATCGGGTTCATGGCGCTCACGGTGACCATAAGGCTCATCGGGCTCATAGGGCCCACGCCTGTAGGGCTGACAGGGCTTGGGGTCATAGGCCTCATCGGGCTCATAAGGTTCACATGGCCCAGAAGGCTTACATGGTCCCAGAAGGCTCATATGGCTCACCCGACTGCGCGTTGCGGTTGCGTCGCGGGGCTGCTCGCGTCGATTCAGTCTCCTAGAGGTCGCTGGCGGTCGAGCCCGCGGGGGAACGGTTGGTTAGCTTGGCGTTGCGGCCGCAGCAGGCATTGCTTCCTTTGGGCCGTCCTCTGCGGGGCCGTGGCGCGGCGCCCGCATTGGCGAGGGTCGGCGCTGCGGGCCGGGAAATGAGCCATCAGCTGGGCCAGGCCCACATGCGCCAGCTGAGCCTGCCGCCCCCCCCCCCCCCCCGGAGCGCCTGGAGACGCGGCCGCTGGCGGCATGAGGAGGCGGAGGAGGAGGAGGAGCAGGAGGAGGAGGAAGAGGAGGAGCAGGACGCGAATGCAAAACATAATAATATTGATAATGCAAATAATTGCAAGAAGAAAAATAGTAATAAGGGGGCGGAGCAGCAGCAGCAGCGCCAGGATGGTCCGCACTAGCAGGAGGAGAAGGAACATACGTAACATGAAACGAAATATGATCAGGCGGAAAACACATACCAGGAAACATCGGAGGAGGGGGAGGGAACGAACGGAAAGGAACATGAGAGAAGAGCACCTTCAACAGAGCAGAAGACGATCAGTGGGTGTTGGGGATGTGTTGTCCAAGCGCATTGATTAAAATACACAGAGAGAGAGAAAGAGAGAGAGAGAACATACAGATCTATCTATATATATATATAGAGAGAAAACACAGAAGATAATAGAGGAGTAGAGCGGGTGGAAGAGAGAGAGAGAGAGAGAGGGAGAGAGAGAGAGAGAGAGAGAGAGAAAGAAAGAGAGAGAGAGAGAGAGAGACAAAGATATTGCGAGAGAGGGAAGCAACATAAGGATGGTAGAGCGAGAGAAAGATGCAAAGAGAGAGTGAAGGATAAAGAGAGAGGAAGAAAACAATACAAGAGAGAACTCGCACAGAGTAGAAAGTATAGGTAGACAGAGGGAGGTCGGGTTCCAGGGCCCCTGCTTCTGTGCATTGCGTCTCCAGTGCTGCGCGGGTTTGGCGAAAGTGCGCCGCCGACTTTCGGGCTCCCGGGTCCCTGGCACGGTCGGAGGGGTTGGCCACAGTGCCACTGCGGGTGGCTCGTTTTTAGTTTGCTTGGGTCATGGCGCGGAGTTGGCGGGTAGCGGAAATCCTCTTCTGGATTCGCTACGCGCGGGCGCAGATCTCACGTGTCGGTAGGCGGCCAGCCCCATCGCGGTTGCGCCGTCTCGCGCCTTGCCGAATTCTTTTTCAGGTTTCGTACCCGCGCGTCTCGTAGCGATCAGCAACCCTGTGACGCTCAGGTGCCGCTCATTCCCTTCCGGATGTGGCGGAGCCGGCGGGTAGCGAAAATCCTCATCTGGTTTCGCTACTCGGGGCGCGGATGTCAGTTTCCGCGTGCGACCCCATCAGCTGTTGCGCTGGCTCGCGCCTTGTTCGGGGTCGCGCAGACAACCAAAGTCCCTTTCAGGTGCACCAGCGTGCGCCGTCCACTGTGGCAACCTTGTGACGCTCAGGTGCCGCCCATTCGATCCTGGACGGCGCGGGGCACTAAAATTGGCCCTGGCGCCTGGTTCAGTCACATTGTGGACAGCGCGATGTGCAGGATTCCCATCTTGAGTTGGTATCAGAGCGCTGCTCACTTTGACGAGGCAACCCTGTGGCGCCCAGGTGCCGCCCGCTCGGTCTGAGCGAACGGAGCTGTGCGCAATGCCGTGGTTCACACAAACCCTTGTTGTCCCGTTGGGCGCGGGGATCAAAAAAATCATAAACTTCTCCTCGCCCTCGCCTGCTCCCTGGTCGGAGGTGGGGGAGCATGTATGACGTTGGTGGCCATCCGCAGGCCTGGCTGCCGCACGCCCCCTGCGATCGCCCAGCGCGTCCCAGGAACAGGCAGGAGCGCAGCGGGGACGCTGGCAAACGTTCGCGCAGCTGGAGGGCGGAGGATGGAGAAGGAGGCCTCCCCAACCTAGCCTTCTCCCTTCTTTCGCTCCCCTCGGCTCAACGTTGCCCCCCAGAGTTTCTTTTTGTGCCCCCTGACAGGCCAAGCTCCCTGAAACGAGCTGCGACTCTGTGCTCCCGGACCGGAGCGGCGCCCGAAGCTCTCTAGCAGGAGTCGCGCCTGTGGGCCTCCTGGGTTGGCTCCGTGGCGCGGCGGGGCGCCAGCGCGCCCCCTAGCAACAGCCTGTCCGCTGTCTGCCAGCCTTCTGGCGCCAGCGCGCCCAGAATGCCACGTTCGGAAAGCGCGACCAGCCCAGACTTGCATCGGAGCGCAACTGCGCGTGTTCTGGCCCCGGCGGGCCCAAATTCGCATTCCGACGCGCAGGTCGCGCATTCTGGCGCCACCGTCCTCAGATGCGCAGTCTGTGCGTGGATCCGCGGAGTGGCGCCCAGAATGTCATTTGCAGCTCTGATCTGGGCTTTCTGGGGCGCGCCAACAGAGAATTGCACATGGAACGCGAATCCGCACATTCCGGCGCGCGCCTAGATTTCAGCGCCGAAACTGTCAGTGCGTGGAAGATGGATGGCAGTTTGTGCCATTTGGGCGTTGCGAATGTTGTGCTCCGCCCAATTGGGGTTCTCGGGGTCGGATGTGTGCAGGCGGCAGAAGCTAGTCCTTGATGGGGGGGCATTGGCTAACCCCCCACCTGCACACAACGGGGGCGGGTGCGTTTGCCCGCCCCCGACCGACCCCGAGACCCTGCGTCCAATAGCGCACGTGGTCTAAAGTCCATGCTGACGCCTTTTCACTAGCGTACTCAGAATTCAATTCTGGTGCGGCTCGTGGAAATCTGGCCCAGGAGGCTAAACGTTGATGCAGATTCCGGCGGGATTTTATCGATTCAGGATTCGCAAGTCGGCCGTCCAGGCCGGATGATTTCTCAAGGCTGGCTCTTCTCAGCCATTCTGCTGAGCTGCAGTCCTCCGCCGCGGGCTGCAAGTAGCGGGGAACGTGCGTAAGCCTTCCCGCGAACCGTCCAGGAGGACAGCATCGCCCAAAACGGCCGCTCTACCATCCATCATCTTCTGCTCTTTCCATGAGCAGCAACTCGCCTCCAGCGCCGGTCGCGTGTCGTGCGCCGCCAGCGCGCAGCCATTTCTTGCTTTCACATGACAATATTCAGTCGGAGGGACTGGCCATTGCTGGAGAGTCGTTCCGCGGAGGTCCGGTTCCCGCGGCGCAGGCTATGTTAAACAGTCGGCACGGTTGTACCCCACACGCCGTTTGCGAGCCTGGACGGTGCATTCAGGCAAATCTTTTCGAAGCATGGCCACGCGGGTCTAGCAAGGCCATCGGCAGTGCTGTCGACTGTGTGGGCTCTTCCCTGTCTGTACGCCCGTGCCCCTATGACGCCGTCTGCCGGCCTGGGTGGTGCACTCAGGTCGCAGACGGGGATAGGAGGCGGGGGTGTCTTCTGTTTTTCCCTAAACAGCACCTCGCCTTCAGCGCCGCGTCACGTTCCCCTTTTCTGCCAAGGTGTTGTCGACAGCGAGAGTGCTTGTCCCTACGGCCAGTTGAAGGGATCGTCCTTCATCGTATACTTGCCCAATAGGTCCAGATATTCTGTGCTACCAGGGTGGTGCTACCCTGCCGCTATCGCTTTGCAGGCATCGCCATCGCATGTGTAGTCATTTGGGCTCGAATGTGCAGCTGGTTCGATCACGCCACGCTGAATGACTCAATGACGGATAGATTTTCGCAACTACTTGCACAAGTCCGCCAAGCCAACGACAACCTCTCATGGTGGCAAGGCATCCGAGGTCTCACACTGAAGTTGGACAAGCTGAAGCAGCTCGGCGCCACTCCAGATTTCCTCAACAAGTGGCTCCACGGTCAGCCACTGGGCGCCGCGGCAGCAGCACCCACAAAGACGCCAAATCATCCATCCCTCACAGAGCACGATACCTGGGCCATCGTTGAGTGGAGCCGTCTGGAACGTCTTGGCAAGGTCTTCATGCTCCCGCCAGGGACGAGGATACCCGCACGCTTGAATGTTAATCCGTGCGCTCTGTTGCTTAAGCCGCGGGAAGGCGCCGACGACGCAGCGCCAGAGGTTGACCGTTGGAAAGCACGCTTGATTCTTGACTTGCGGCGAGGCCGCGTGAACGAACGGCTTCCCCAGGTTGTGGTCGCTTAGGGCACGCTGGACATGGCTGTGTCGCGTCTTCGCCGCGGCAGTTACATGTTCGTCATTGACCTTCAAGATTTTTTTTTTTTTTTTTTTTTTTTTTGCGTGTCCACCCAGACGATGCAGATTTGCTGGGTTTTTACTGTCCAGCCCGGCAGCAATATGGGCGTTACAAGTTTCTCCCTTTTGGTATTGCACCAGCGCCTGGGTTTAACGATTCAAGCATGAAGGAACTTCTTCGTCTTCTCCGGCTTTCGCGGGGGGCTGACCTGCTCGATTTCGTTGACGATTTGTTCGGCGTGGGCGAGTCAGAAGAATTGGCGTGGTCACGTTTGGAATCAGCTGTCGCTTTCTTTGCCGAGGTCGGGATTCCAGTGAGCGGCAAGCCGACTGGCATTCGGCAGCCCAGCACGCGTCAATGTTGGATCGGCTGGATTTTCGATTCTGTCGAGGAAGTGGTCACCGTGTCACGAGAAAAGTGCAACAAAACATGTCGTGCCATTGTTGATAACCTCGCGCTTGACAATGAACGCAACCTTCGGGCCAAAGACGTAACTTCTGCAGCCGGCTTGATATCCCACCTCGGGGAGTTATATCCACAGGCGCGGCGTCGCTTGCACCCGATCTGGTCGGATCTGAACGCGGCGGGGGTATATTCTTTTTGGAGTAAGTGCCCCCAGGCAAACCCTACAGTGCACGTGTCGGAACTCAGCCGCAAGAGTCTTGCTTGGGGATTGAACGCTTTGGCCATTCCGCCAAGGCGCGTCCTGCACAACTTCGCTGGTCAACTTAGCAACTGGGGACACAAGTCGCTGGAGCACGGGCGATGAAACGACTTGGCAAAAGAAGGTTCCATTCGCATTGTGGAAACGGACGCTTCTGGTCAGACAGGTTGGTCCTACCATCTTTGCCATTCTGGCAGATCTGTTTCTGGTGTGCGGCCGCCCGACCTGGCTGAAAAAGAGGGCGTGCCGCACGACAAACTTGACATCAACTTTAAGGAGTTGTGGGTGATCGCCAAGTGCGTGGAAGACAACGAGGTGGACCTTAGCGGCTGACGCGTGCTGTTTCGGACCGACAACACGTGCGCAGTGCACTACACCAATGTGGGTTATGGCGCCATTCCAACTCTTGAAAGGCTTGCCGTGAAGCTGGAGGCGGCAGAGCGCCGCGCCTCTTGCTGGGCCCTTGCTGCGCACATCTCTGGCGTGGCGAACAGGGCGGCCGACCTCGGCTCTCGCGATGTGCAGTTTTCCGCCCGGTGGAATTCTGACGTTTTCCGCGCAGCTTGTGTGAAGGATTCAGTTTTCCACGACATCCTCTCTCGCACGGGCGTGTCTTTCACCTTGGATTTGTTTGCTGACAGGGCGGGTCTTACAGCCAAAGCCCCCTTTTGGCGTTCCCCTGAGCTGTCCGCCTTCGAAGCCACCCTGTCCGGAGAAATCATTTGGGCACGTCCGCCCAGAGAGTTGCTGAAAGCGACGCTTGAGTTCCTGAATTCGGCACTGCAGAGCTCCGATCCGCCTCAGATTGTGCTTCTCTGTCCAGAAGACGCGGGGGGCCCATGGTTCCGGCCGAAATTACTCCAGCTTTGGCATCGGGTGCGCTCATCGCTCATGGCCTGCTGGTTCCGATTTATTCAGATTTCACTCGGGCTCTGCTTTCCGCAGCGGTCCGAAAACTGACTTGCCTTACTTGCTACTTCAGAGCTGGGCGCCTAATCGGCGCAAGCGCAAGCGCTAGAAAAATCATCTCAGTCACGCTGATGTTCTAATCGGTCTTACCCTGGGAACGTCGCTGCATTCGGCGCTTGGGCAGTCACGCCAACACTGCCAGTCCTCGCAGCGTTTTCAGCATCAGTCCCCAGCAACCCATAGCACTCCACGCGGGCGTCCTCGCCTGAGACATTCCCCAGTTTTCTGCCGGCGCTGCCTGTCGCCATGGCCGACGCAGTCCAGGCCGCCATCGCCGCCGCGCTGGAGCCCGCCGGTGCGATGCACTCAGCCATCTTGGCTGAGATCGGGAAGGCGTTTGAGCAGGGCCAGCCAGGCGAGCTGGCCATCGCCGCCGGTGGGGCCGCCGCTGTCAACACGCACACCTGCGCCTGCGTGGCCGCTGCTCTGAAGGACAAGGATTCCGAGGTTTACCAGCTGATCCAGTCCGAGTACGACCGGCGCGCTGACGAAACCTTCCCCTGCAGGGCCAAACTGCGCCTGCTTACAGTCGCAGAGTGGGCAGCCGCCTGGCGCGATCTGGTTGTCGACTCGGACCAGGTCTCGTGGACCATGCAGGCGGTGGAGCACAACCCGGCCCTTGCCAACATCATGGCCTTTTCAGCAAGCAATCCCGCGAACTTGGAGCTTCAGGAGTTGAAGCGGGCTACTACGGCACGTCATGCGGCGAAGGTCTCCTGGAAGAAGCTGTGCCTGAGCGCCCACGGCGGCTCCTGGGACAAGCTCAAGAATTTCCTTCTGGAGAAATCCGATTCGCCTCTCGAGAACGTGAAGGTGCTAGCCCGTTCGTTGCTCGCGCTGATCAACCTGATCGAACGCCGCTGCGCTGTCGTGCAGTCGGCCGAGAAGAATGGCCCTGAGAAAGCTGCCGCCCAGAGGGCGGCGCTGATGGACACGATCTATCAGACGATCAAGCAATGCAAGCGGCGCACGACCAAGACCAGTGCTTCGTCCACCCTTGAGCACGAGGTGCTGCTCCGGGATTTTGCGCAGGACATCATCCTGGGCGGGGCGGCGGCGGCATTCGGGGGGCCATTGTCACGTTCGCGTGAGGCGCCGGCTTCTTCGGGCACTCAGGCAGCTACGTGTGACACTCCACCGCCGGCGAAGGTCCCCAGGCTCTCCGTCGCCTCCGATGGGCCGGCAGCCTCGGCCTCGCCAAACCCAAGTGGCGACAGGAAGCAGCTGGTGAACCGCCTGCTCCAGGAACTCGTCGGTCTCGTGCAGAAAAGACGCCCCCCGGCAAACTCCAGTCGTGGATTGACAAGCAGTACCAGGCGGACGACAGCCGCAGCGCCATGACTGTGGTTCTGAGGGATCACGCTTGCAAGAACTGATGTCCGGAAAAGGCGTGGTCAAGTACACCTTGAAGCAGTGCCGAGAGATGAAGAATCTGTGCGTCTTGCCGCGCACCAAGTGCACGGCCTCCGGCAGGACCACCAACCTGCAGCACTGGGTGGCGGAGTGCAAGCACTGAGTTCCGTCTTCCAGACCCCAGGCCCCGGCCCTGGCGGCTACCGTTGCGTACCTGGACGTAGCTGTTGCCGAGGTTCCAGTATCCTGCCTTCAGCAACTTTCGTTGCGTATCTGGGCGTAGCTGCTAGGCGGCCGCGGACTGCGTTGCGCAATCCGCGCAATCGTTTGCGAAACACCATTGCGTGTGCCACTGACGGCGGTGCCGCGGCGTGTCGTGCCTAGCCCGCTTTGGCGATGAAAATTTTTTCTTGCCTCTATGGGGTGTCCGCTCATACCGCAGGCCCTGCTAGCCGAAGCTCGCCTTTCTGGCTGCGGTGTCTTCCCGCGCTACTTGAGCCTTTGTTCCGTAGCCACGTCGGCTCAAACATGGAGGATTACGTTCACAGAAACGATTTCGGAAAGAATGCCACGGGATCCGCTGAGAGCAGCGTCGCCCCCGCCCCCGCTGTTCCGAAAGAGCCGGCCCCTTTGATGAGGCCACGTGGTGCCCCTGCAGCGGGGCCCGCTCCGCATTCTGCCCCGCCGCCAGGGCGTTCGCCGCAGGCGCCTGCTGTGGGCTCTCAGGGTCTTTTGGCTTTCTTGGCCAGCAGCCGTGCGGCGCAAGGCGGCCCGCTCGTGCCCCCCGACCGCTTGGGCGATCGGCGACTCCAGGGCCCGCGCCCAACCTTGCCCTTCCTGACCGAAGACTGCGCGCCGGCCGCGCTGGAGGCACGCCGGAAGGCAGCGTCGGACATCCACGCGTGCTTCAACGCGGCGTGGGAGGACAGCACCAGGACGCGCTACGACAACACGCTCCGCGGCGTGGTGAGCGGTGCGGAGTCGTCCACCCAGATGGCGCTTTTGCCTTGCGACAACGAGGTCACGCTGATGTTGCTCTTCTCGGGGTTTCTCCGGCGACCGTGGGGCTCAGTGTGCGCCGCCAAAGCTGCAGTCAGGGTTTGGCACCTCGAACGTAATTTGCTGCAGTCCTTCGAGGCTGCGTGGACCCCCCGGGCCTGGCATTTCTGGCGTGGTCTTAAGAAGCTGGCTGATCATTCGCTCCGCCGAGCAAAAAGACCGCTCTCGCTGTTGGGGATCACATCAGTGCAGCGGAGTCGCCTGGCACAGACTTCTGTCGCTGGCGTGAGGGATGCGGCCATGATAGCTTTTGCTTTTTTCGGCATCCGGCGTTTCGCGGAGCTGCAGGCACTCGTGGTGTCTGACGTGGTGGGCCAAGACACAGCGTTCCAGTTCAGGATCAGAAGGCAGAAGAATGATCCGTTCGGTGAAGGTCTGCTCGTCTGGGTGCCCGAGACCCAGGCTTTGGGGCCGCTGTGTCCGACGAAGTTGCTGCGGAGCTGGCTGCGTCTACGAGCCGAGGCGCGCGGGGAGGTCGAGGGTTTTTTCTTCTGCGTGACAGGGGCGGCCGATCTCAAGCCTGTTTCCGCCGACACATTCCGGCGCATGCTCGCTCGTCACCTCAGCGACGCACAGGTGGGCAGCCATTCCCTGCGGAAAGGCGGGGCGCAGTGGTGGAAGAACGCAGCGTCCCTGCCCGAAGAGCTTGTGCAAGGCCAGGGCGGCTGGTCGTCCATCGATGTGATCTGGAACTTCTACACGAAGTTTTCCGCAGCAGCTAGAAAAGAGCGCCTGTTGGAAGCCGCCCGTGCTGCGTGCTCGGTTGCACAGCCGTCGGCGAGCCGACCGGCGAATTTAGATGCATTGCCTGTCTGGCAACGTCCAATGTGATTCCTTTGTGCTGCGCAGTGAAAACATTGAGACGGCTTGGCATCCTGCGCTGGCGTCCCCGTCGGCCCACGCTTCGCGCCATCCTCCCGGACGTGTGCCTCGTGGGGGTAGGTGGCTCTCCTCTTCTGGAGGCGCTGCCGTGGCCTGCGGCAGAAGCAGCACTCCCAAAAGAGCCACATCCGTGGCAGGAGGAGTTTTGCACATTTCTTACGCTTCGCGTTCCTCCCGGCCGGGTGCCCTTGTCTTGGGTTTCCCCGGGGCCCCTGCGGCCTCTGGGGGCTGACAAATATGGCGGTGTAAAGCGGAAAGCGTTTTTTCTTAGGAGGCTGTGCAATCGGGAAATGTGGTTTCCGCGGCCACCCCATCTCATTCGTTTCCTCTCTACGCGCGCAGGCCTGGGAGGCGGTGCCGCGCGTCTCGCGGTCCCGCCCTCCCTCCCTGCGTGGCGTGACGTGCTGGTCGCAATCCACTTCCCTTCGGGGGGGTAGGTGGCTCTCCTCTTCTGGAGGCGCTGCCGTGGCCTGCGGCAGAAGCAGCACTCCCAAAAGAGCCACATCCGTGGCAGAAGGAGTTTTCTACATTTCTTACGCTTCGCGTTCCTCCCGGCCGGGTGCCCTTGTCTTGGGTTTCCCCGGGGCCTCTGCGGCCTCTGGAGGCTGACAAATATGGCGGTGTAAAGCGGTAATTTTCTAGCTCGCGATGATCTTCATCGCCTTGGTCCATGGGATCACTTGCGGTGGGCCAGTGCTTTGCCCGTTTGCGCTGAAGCCCCCCGCTTGCCGCAGTTTTTAGAGGCAGGGTGCGAGCGCATCGCTAAGATGGTATCCCCTCAAGCAGCACTGGGAACTAAACTGTCTTGAGCCTAGTGTGAGCTCAAGAGAGGAGCACAAAGGGAGGAGCGGCCTCAGACGGTGACGGTGACCTTTGACGACCTTTTGCCAAGGAGCAGTGCTGCTTGCTCCGCGAGCGCCTGGCGCCTCACGCGCCGGCGCCGGTCTTAGGCCACGCGTCGCGGGCCACGCCGCCAAGGCACTGTAGCGCCGCGGCGGCCTTGAAAAGTCCAGAACAGGCGGTAATGAGGCCCTTCACAGGGCCTCAAGGGTGGGCCAGCTTGGCCTCAAAAGGCTTGAGCCGCCAAATGGCGGCGGCAAAGAAGGGGAGAGAGGGCAAGCACGAGGCAAGGGCAGGAGCGAGGGGACCAAGGGAGAAGCGCCAGTCTTGGAAAACGGGGACATCCATCAGTTTTGCCAAACATCCTAGGTATCCCCTCAAGCAGCACTGGGAACTGAACTATCTTGAGCCTAGTGTTGGCTCAAGAGAGGAGCACAAAGGGAGGAGCGGCCTCAGACGGTGACGATGACCTTTGACGACCTTTTGCTAAGGAGCAATGCTGCTTGCTCCGCGAGTGCCTGGCGCCTCACGCGCCGGCGCCGGTCTTAGGCCACGCGTCGCGGGCCACGCCGCCAACCTCCTCCTGTGAATGCACCACCGCGCCGAGCTGGCTGTAGTGGGACACGCAGTCGCCGATCCTCTCGGCGTGGAACTCAACAGTCCTGGCGTCCGCGGCGCGCCGCCGCGTCTGCCCAGCAAGGCGGGTCCGCAGGCGCAGGGCGGCACGCCGCCGGCGCCCGCGGTGGTTCTTCGCACGCCCTAGGCGGCAGCCCTGGCTGGGCTGGCCGCCGGCGCCCCACGTAACCGTCACCGCCGTCCCCCATGACGGCACTGCCGGTTGCCAGGCCGGCGCGGCGCTCTTGCCCTCGGACGCCAGCTGCCACCGCGCCGCGCCCAGCTGCTCGCAAGCGCAAAGCTGAGCGCGGGCGCCAGGCTGAGCTCAGCCGGCGCCGCGCTGCCGCTCGCACGGCGGATGCCGGCGGCGGTGGTTACCCCTGCGTTCCGTGAACAGCCCTGGCTGGGTTAGCCGCCGGCGCACCTTCGAAGCCGCCACTGCCGCCCCCTTGGCGGCACTGCCGGGTGCCAGGCTGGCGCGGCGCCTGCCCGCGGGCAGCAGCGGCCGCGGCGCGCGCCCAGCTTGTTGCAAGTGCGAAGCTGATCGCGAGCGCCAGGCTGAACTCAGCCGGCGCCGCGTGGCCGCTCGCACGGCGGTTGCCGGCGGCGGTCCACGGCTGCCCGCTCGGCCGCTGGCCGGCGGCAGCCCGCGCCTTAGTCACGATGCGGCTTCTGCTCCCCTCCACGGGGCCACTCTGGCGACCTGCGGTGCCCTGCCGGGGAAACCCCCGCGTCACCTCATTGGCCCAGCGGAAGCCCTGGGTCTCGTGCACGTACCTCGCACCGTTGTAGTGCACCGGGCCCATCACCCCTGCGTCGCAGCACTGACGTCCTCTGCGACGGCTTGGGAGGCTTGTGCGCCTTAGGCGTCTGTTGCGTGGTGGCCTGCTGCACGGCTGGCTCCGGCCTCCCTCCGTTCTTCTTGGCCGTCCCGCAGCAGCAGCAGCCAATCGCCCCGATGCCCGCCGCAAGCAGCACTGCGATCTTGGCCACCACCTTCAGCGCCGTCCCCACCGGGACAACGATCGCCACCGTGCCCATCTGCGGTTCCCAGCGAAGCATGGCCCCTTGCGCCCTGCCGTCAATTGCTGCCACTTCTTGGCTCTGTATCTCTCCGGCTGCCGTCGTGAGCGCCGTCACCACCAGCGCGGCGCACGGCGTGCCTGCGCGGGGGATGCGGGCTCTGCAGCTGCTGCCGCGCCTGCTGGCCGCTCCTCCGCGCCCTCGCTGCTGCTCGCGCCGCCACGCAAGCTCCCAAGCCGACCGGGAGCACGAGGATCAGCAGGTTCTGGCTCTCCACCGGGTTGACCTTGATCACGTAGCCGTCTGCACTGCCAGCTGTGGCGGCGAGCGTTGTCACGGCCACGGCGCTGCTCTGGGCCACAGCGGGGTCGGGCTCCTGCCTGCGCGGCGCTCGCCCTCGGCCGCATGGGCCGGCGGCGCCGTGAGCTCAGACGTGTCCGTCGCCATGTTGGTCGAGATGCCGCGCATGGGCTCGTGGCTCTCTCACAGGTGCCCGTGGAAGCTATCGTGGGCCCAGCGCCCGAAGCGCTTGACGCGCTGCAGCTCGTCCACGGCGTGGTACATCGCTGTCGCGCCCCCGATGCGGAGGCTGCGCGAGCCGATCTCCTCCTTCCTCAGCCCGTCGGCCAGCCCTGCGATCGTCAGCTAGTGCTGCGCCTCCTCACGACGAATAGGTGCTCCGCTCGCCCAGCGGAAGAGCGGGAGCTCCTCCTCGCTCCGTCGCAGCCTCTGCGGGTAGTGCCGCTCCAGCTGGCGGAGGGCTGCCACGGGGCACAGCGACGTGCCCGTCTCGTATTGATTCCTTACGCACCCCACATTGTACTGGTCTGTCTTCGAGGAGGTGATGTGGAGCACCACTTCCACCGCGTCCTTGAAGGTGCAAGGCTGGTTGTTGCCGTCGCGGCCCGTGATGTCCACTCCACGCACGACGCGCTCTCGGCTCCATGTCTTCCCGGGCTGGATCAAGTACTCGGACGCCCTCAACATGAAGAAGAAGGCCACCGCCACGGCGGCCCACAAGACTGCGGCGTCCATCTCGGGGAGATCCGTCTGGCCCCTCAAGAAGCCCTGGAGCCACGGGAGCATGCGGGGCGTCACTGGCCGCTTCCGCCCGCTCGGCCCCTGGCCTCTCCGGAGGCCGGCGAGCGTGGAGCAGAGGCGGCCCCGGTGGAGTAGAGGGCCCGGGTATCCGACCACGAGGCACTGCGAACAACTTCTGCTTGATCGTACCCTCCGTGCGCTTCAGCACCTTGGCCAACACGACGACGAAGCCCAGCAGTGCCTCCTCGTTGGCGTGTCGCTCCTCGCGGTCACGTCCCTCCAGCCAGGGCGACTCTCCTTGGGCTGCCCTGAAGCCCTGCCACTGCTTCCAGCCGGTCTCATAGCCGGCGCGGGTTCCCTCGGACAGCCGCAGCATCAGCGCCTCGCGCTTCTGCTCCTCGATCCACCCGCCGTAGTCCCCCCCTCCCAGAGTCGGGTGGTCAGGCAGGGCGACGGTGGCACGCGCGCGGCCCAGCGCGACCGGCTTGACCAACCCCTGGGTCTCCACCTTTTTGCCCCGGTTGGGGCTCCTCTTCCGCCGCTTCTTGGGCGCGCTGACGACTGCGTTCAGGTCCACCTCCTCGGCGTCAGGGGCGGGCTCGGGACCCCGCACGAGATCCTCCTCGATGGCCTTGAAGCGGACGCCTTGACTCTTGCGCCTCGCCTTGTGGGCGTCATCGCTCAGCGCCCCAGCGTGCTGGTCGTTCTCGGGGTTGTCGGCCTTCATCCGGAGCTCGCCCCGTGCCCAGGTCCTGAGCCACCGCCGGGTCGTCTCCCAGGCGGCCGACTCCGCGGGATCGTGGCAGCCGCCCGCCCGCTGAGTGGTCTGCGCCAGCGCGCCCACAGTGGCGCCCAGTACGGCTCTCGCCGTCTCGGGTGGCAAGGACCTCGCTGCTTCTCGCATCAAAGTGGCCTCGGTGTCGCCTTGGGCTCGCCTCTTCACCCAAGTCGCTTCATCGCCTCCCTGCACGATCCAGACCTCCTCTGGCGACAGCGCCCTGATGCGCCCGCCGCTGTGTCCTGGGACGTGGATCAGCGTTCCTCCCGGTCCGCCCGGGCCCTCGGCGGGCCAGCGAACCGTGCCGATCGGGCCGTCGACTGAGCAGACCAGGTGCTTCGTGCCAGCGAGCATGTGGCCGATGCCCTTGGGCAGTGTAGGGTCGGAGCGCCCTCGAGCTGCTGGGTCCCAGGTGGCGCTTCCCTCGTCGTCGAGCCAGTGGTGACTGCCTTCGCTGAGCTTATCCTTCAACGCGTGCTTCACCTCGTGGGGGCAGCGGCGCGCCGGCGGCATGCGCATGCCCGCCAGGCTGGCGCCTGCTGGCCCTCGACCTGCCACGATCAGGCTCCGAGCTCGGGCTGTCATGTCGCCGCAGTGAGTGCAGACGACCTCCAGGTCGTACGGGCGGTACCCCAGCTTGCGCAGCACTTTGACAACGCGGGTCAGGTCGAGCTTGCCAGGATCGTCGACCACGACGACCTGCGGCCTCGCCCGAGTGATGGCGGACACCAACATCTCGACTTCGAAGCCCTTCGAGTCCAGGGACAGCGTGCACATGATCCAGTCCACCCCTGTTGGGTTGCCCGTTGTCAGTTCACCACCGAGCTGCTCCCAGGCGCGCCCGCAATTCCCCAGTGGGCTCCCCAGTTCAAGGCCCCGGCGCCCCGCGAGGGCGAGGCTGCGTGGCACTGCTGCCGGGGTCCTCAGCGCCCGATGACGGAGTGCTGACTCTGCAATGGGCCCATCCCCCCCAGGCAATTGCAAGAGGTGTTCCTTTGCCTCGGCCAGCATCTTCCCCCGCTCCTCGGGCGGCTCGATGCGGGTCCACCCCTTGCGCAGGAGCTCGGAGTGGACTTTCTTGGCTCTTCCCGCGACAGCCAGTCCGCGATGTCGTTGTGGTAGGTGCGGATGTACAGTGCGGTCGTGCTGAACCCGTGGCAAGCCTCTAGGCGCTGAACGAGGCGAATGAGATGCCGCGCGAGCGGGTGCTTGGGCCGCCTCTTGGAAATCCACGACCGCACGTTCATGTTATCGGTGACGTAGAAGACCAGCTCGCCTTGCCACTCGCCACCCCTCGCGGCAGCCAGGGCCACAAATGCAAGCAGCTCCACGATGGCTATCGCCCAGTCCTTCTCGGCCCCCGGGTCCCCCTTTAGGCCAGCTGAGCCTGCGCCCCGGCGCACCACTGGGCTGCTGTGACATTGCGCGGCTCCCTCAGGGCTGTTGCGGTGCTGTGCGCGGGCAGCCTGCGCCATGGCGTCACGCCCTGCAGAGCAGCCCCCCACAGGACTGCTGTGGCGCCGTGCGCGGGCAGCCTGCGCCATGGCGTCACACCCTGCAGAGCAGCCCCCCTCAGTGCTGTTGCGGCGCTGTGCAAGGACAGCCTGCGCCAGGGCGTCACGCCCTGCAGAGCAGCCTCGCGCAGGGCTGTTGCGGCGCTGTGCAGGGGCAGCCTGCGCCAGGGCGTCACACCCTGCAGAGCAGCCTCGCGCAGGGCTGTTGCGGCGCTGTGCAGGGACAGCCTGCGCCAGGGCGTCACACCCTGCAGAGCAGCCTCCCGCAGGGCTGTTGCGTCGCTACGCGGGCAGCTTGCAGGGCGCAACTATCGCCCCGTCCTGCAGGGCACGGGCGAAGGCGGCAACCTCGTTTGGCACCTGCTGGGAAGGACAGCGCCCCACAACACGCCATCCGCACCTCAGCGCCGAGCACGGCCGGAGCAGCGTGCCAATCAACCAACCAACCAAGGAAGAGGAAGGGAGGACAACGTGGCAGCCCCACGCGAAGTACGCCAGCTTCTGCGAGGCCACCGGCCGTGAGATGCGAGGATCCGCCGCGCCGCGGAGGCACTGCCAGGCAGTGAGCCAAGGACAGGAAAGGCCAAGAAGCCAAGAGGAAAGGAGGCAAGAGCCGCGTTGCCCTGAACATTTTCCTGCCCCCCAAATCGCTGCGCGATTTGGGGGCTATAAAAACAGGCTCCAGAAGGACCCCGGGCTCAGAAGGACCCTGGGCAGGAGTGGCGAGGGGGGTGGGGGGGGCGAACGCCATGCAAGTAAACTTGCCTGAATCAAAAAAAACAGTTCTCTCCACGCCGGCGGCGCCGACGCGGCGCGAGCCTCCGGTCCAGCGGCCGGAGCCCCATCTCCGGGGGGCCTCTTTGGCGCTGCGCCCGGGAGGCGTTCTGCACGGCCGTCGGGCCCGAGGGAGGCGACTGAAGGGGCCCCAGGACACACAAATGAACACACACAAATAACAATATTCTCTGGATTTTTCCATATTTTCCGGGTTTTTGTCTTCCCCCAGCCTTCCCATATTTCTTCGTATTTTCTTGGGAATCGACGATTAATTGTGTCTGTGTGTTTTTTCCACTCCTGAGCGACGTTCCGAATGTCACGCAAGTCGGTGTTCTCACAGAGTGTGGTGGCCACAGAAGCTCGGGAGTGCAAGTGGGAGTCGTCTAAAGTTACGTCGGGCACGTCCTTCTAGAAGGGGGGGAAATTCAAGAGTAGTCAAAACAAATTGTCTGGGGACGATCGTTTGATTATATTTTGGCCATTGGGGGGCTTTATTGTAGTATTTGCATATTTTTCGTTCGAACCCCCCCTGTAGGAGGACAGGCCCGGCTTAAGTCTAAACAAACCCTCCACCTCCACCTTCCATCCCTTCCGACCTCCGCGGGAGTTGCGGAAGAATGCGTCGACATGCACGGACCATTGCCTGCGCAGTTCAAGGGGGCCCACGCAGATCATGTCGAAAAAGGAGCGGGAGGTCAGGGCGGAAGGTCCGACAGAGTGAGGGGGAGGGGGAGCCGAGATCGAGGAGGCAAGACAACCGGGCCGAAAGAGTCACATCGTCGGCGGCCCACAGCATGTGGCGGCCAGGTGGCGGCGGGGCTCCTCCAGCGGCAGCGGGTGCGCCAGCGAGCCAGGCCGTCCGGGTGCAGCTCCTGGGAGGAATTCTGGACCGGCACTGGCACGTCCCCGGTCGGAGACTGGCTTCCCAGACATGCTCGCGTCCTGCAGAGATCAGAAGCGGTGTTGGGGCCCTATAGGTTGGCCCCAGCACCGTCAAGGAAAACATTCAGGATGAAGAACTGGTCCTGGGGACAGGGGGGGACCTTCCAGGGACCCCATCTTAACAAAAGGAAGGACAGCGCATGTCTGCCTCGATCCCGCTAAATCGGGCTTAGTTCCGCCCATTTCGGCTTAATCCCGCTTGGTCCTGGGTCGAATCTGTTATCATCTGGCTCAATGGCCCCTTCATCGGGCCTGATACCGGCCACGCGCAGAGGGGTGTACGGGGAGGGGGGAAGTCTTCTTAGAAGTACCCCTGCTTCTTAGAAGGTGCGGGCCTTACTTATCTATATAGCGACGGCCCGCGCCTTCTGTGAAGCAGCCTCATTCTAAGAAACCTTCGCCCCCTTTTGCGCGCCGCCAATAATGGCCCTTATTCCGGATTTTTTGTTGGGCGTTACATAGGGGGGTGGTTGATTTGAGTTGTCTTGGAGGGCTCGGGTTGGGGTCTGGGCGCAAGGCCGCCTGCTCTTAGCTGGCCTGGGGGGGTCTAAAACTGCCCGTCTTGGAGGGTTGTGACACCCTCCCTGTCTTTCCGAAACTTGGAGCATGTAGTGTTTCTGGCGAAGACCTCCCGAGAGCTGCAGCCGAGAGGTCGCCCCCCGCAGCGCCTGCAGCTCGCCGGGCCCCGCGCCGCTCGGCGGCGCGGGCTCGCCGGAGCGGGCGCCGCTGGCCCTCGGCGCGGCGGCCGCGCTGTCGCTGGGTGGGCGGCCGTCGCCTGGCAGCCCGGACTGCACGCAGTCGGCGCCGCTCGTGCCCAGCGCTTCGCGGCAGCGCGGCCGGACAGGCTGATCCATACGCCCCTCCTCCCTTCCCTCCTCCCCCCCTCCTCCTCCTCCTCCTCCTCCTCCTCCTCTTCCTCCTCTTCCTCCTCTTCCTCCGCCTCCTCCTCCTCCTCCGCCTCCGCCGCCTCGGCGGATGTCGGCCCCTCCTCCCCTCCTCCGCCTCCTCCCCTCCTCCGCCTCCTCCTCCGCCTCCTCGGCGCCGCTCGTGCCGAGCGCTTCGCGGCAGCGCGGCCGGACGTCGGTATCGTTTCGCCGATCCCCATCCCCATCTCCATCCCCTTCGAGACGCCCACCGAATTACCACCCCAGTTGGGGATTCACCCTCGAAACCCGAGGGGAGCGGCCTATATCCCCATCTGGGGATGGTAAATGGGCCAGTGGGGCCCAGGCCACGCCGCTGGGGACGGGGATCGGTTAAACATTACTCAGGACATGCGCGTTTCGGCGGAGGCGAAGTCCATACGGAGTAGTGAGTCCATGCGGAGCGTTCGGTCCCCACGTGGACTTACTCCGCCTGGACGTGGCCTCACGAAGTAGGCCCACACGAGGCAAGCTCTGCTCCCGAGAGGAGGGGCCAATTAGGTCCACACGAAGTGAGTCCAGACGATGTGCCCGGTCTCCGTCGTATCGTACTCCGTCTGGACTCGGCCTCTTCTGAGCGTGAAAAGGCGCGGGTGAAACATTGCCCCGTGTCCGCGGTCTCGCGGGCTGGGCCCCTGGGCCACGACCCCGCGAATACGATTTGGTTGTTGCGGATGCACCGCGTGGAGCGCTCCCGTGCTACCTCGTATCCCCCGGCATCCAGACCGCGAAGGCGCGGACACGGACGTGTCCGTTTCTCGTGAGGAGTGCAGGGGAAAGGGACACGCGTAAACATGGACTCACGGAGGTCCTCCAGCGCCGGAGGCGGGGGGGGGGTCCGGCGCCAGAGAGAGATCCGCGCGGACCGACACGAGATTACAGTAGGGGTCTTGAAGAAGGAATGGTTTTCGATTGGGAGGGGCTCGGTGTTCCTTGATTGTTTCAAAGTTTTCCTCGGGTTTTCCTGGGTTCTCCATAGGAACTCGAGGTTGAACTGATGGGAAAAAGGGGCCTCGTTCCTTATTTAGTGTTCCTTAGGTCAACGCCTCGAGGGGGGGGCACGGAAATCACGCAAGTCGAAAGGCACTTGCACGTTAGTATTCGCTTGAAGAGGGGCGAGGGGGGGGGGCGAACGCCATGCAAGTAAACTTGCCGGAATCCAAGCAAAAAAAAACAGGGTCATGGACTCACGGAGGTCCTCCAGCGCCGGAGGCGGGGGGGGGGTCCGGCGCCAGAGAGAGATCCGCGCGGACCGATAAGAGCTTGTGCTCATGGCACTCTCTTGTTCCTGTGTTCGGTGCGGGCCCGCAGGGGCCCTCCCCAGCACCGGCCTGCGCGCCTTTGGAGCTCGCCCTCCTGCGGCCGCCCCCTCCTCCTCCGCCTCCTCCTCGTCCTCCTCATCCTCCCTCCTCCCTCCTCCTCCTCCTCCTCCTCCTCCTCCTCCTCCTCCTCCTCCTCCTCCTCCTCCTCCTCCTCCTCCTGAGTGTCCTTCTGGAGTGTAGCCGATGATGTGCTGAGCTGGGTCAGGGAAGGGGGGGGAGGGGGGATAAAACAGGGCCAGGATCGGGATGAATCGCTCCAGAGCGTCCCGGAGCGCTCTCAGAGCGTTTCGGAACGCTCGGGAGCGGCCGCGGCGCCCAACACATCCTCCAAATTCGCCCATTCTCAGAGATCCCGATCCGATTTTGTCCCGATCCTCGTGTCGTTTTAGGGGAAGGCTTCTTAGAAACACCCCTGCTTCTTGGGAAGCGCGGGCCTGATGTGACGAGGTAGGGTTGGCGTCTTCTGAGAAGCAGCCTCCTTCCGAGGAGCCTCCCCCCCTCCCCCTACGCCCTCATGCGCGGCGGCAAGTGTAGCCGATGCTGTGTTGAGCTGGAGGCATTCTTGGTGCCAGGGGCACGTATGCTGGACAGTTGCAGTCAGGGCCCCTCCCTGCGTGCCCTTCTCGTGCCCAGCCCCCCCTCTTGCGGGCGTCCTGGGTTGCCGAGGGGCCATCTGAGGCCGTCCTGGGTCCGCCTGGAGGCTCTGGCCAGCTTGGGGCTTTCTTCGGGCAGCCTGGAGCCCTTCAATTAAGCTACCGAGGAACCCCACATACTTATTTTATGCGGCCGAGCTGAGAGACCACCCCCTGCGCACCCCCTGTGGTGTCGAGAAAGTGCCACGCCTGCTAGGCTTTGCGCCAGTGTCGTGGATCGCGGCCGAGCTGAGAGACCACCCCCTGCGCACCCCCTGTGGTGTCGAGAAAGTGCCACGCCTGCTAGCCTTTGCGACAGTGTCGTGGATAGCGACCGAGCTGAGAGACCACCCCCTGCGCACCCCCTGTGGTGTCGAGAAAGTGCCACGCCTGCTAGCCTTTGCGCCAGTGTCGTGGATAGCGGCCGAGCTGAGAGACCACCCCCTGCCCACCCCCTTTGGTGTCGAGAAAGTGCCACGCCTGCTAGGCTTTGCGCCAGTGTCGTGGATAGCGGCCGAACTGAGAGACCACCCCCTGCGCACCCCCTGTGGTGTCGAGAAAGTGCCACGCCTGCTAGGCTTTGCGCCAGTGTCGTGGATAGCGACCGAGCTGAGAGACCACCCCCTGCGCACCCCCTGTGGTGTCGAGAAAGTGCCACGCCTGCTAGGCTTTGCGCCAGTGTCGTGGATAGCGGCCGAGCTGAGAGACCACCCCCTGCGCACCGCCTGTGGTGTCGAGAAAGTGCCACGCTTGTTAGGCTTTGCGCCAGTGTCGTGGATAGCGGCCGAGCTGAGAGACCACCCCCTGCCCACCCCCTGTGGTGTCGAGAAAGTGCCACGCCTGCTAGCTTTGCGCCAGTGTCGTGGATAGCGGCCGAGCTGAGAGACCACCCCCTGCGCACCGCTGTGGTGTCGAGAAAGTGCCACGCCTGCTAGCCTTTGCGCCCAGTGTCGTGGATAAGGACCGCGGTGAGAGACCACCCCCTGCGCACCCCCTGTGGTGTCGAGAAAGTGCCACGCCTGCTAGGCTTTGCGCCAGTGTCGTGGATAGCGGCCGAGCTGAGAGACCACCCCCTGCCCACCCCCTTTGGTGTCGAGAGAGTGCCACGCCTGCTAGGCTTTGCGCCAGTGTCGTGGATAGCGGCCGAGCTGAGAGACCACCCCCTGCGCACCCCCTGTGGTGTCGAGAAAGTGCCACGCCTGCTAGCCTTTGCGCCAGTGTCGTGGATAGCGGCCGAGCTGAGAGACCACCCCCTGCCCACCCCCTGTGGTGTCGAGAGAGTGCCACGCCTGCTAGGCTTTGCGCCAGTGTCGTGGATAGCGGCCGAGCTGAGAGACCACCCCCTGCGCACCCCCTGTGGTGTCGAGAAAGTGCCACGCCTGCTAGCCTTTGCGCCAGTGTCGTGGATAGCGGCCGAGCTGAGAGACCACCCCCTGCGCACCCCCTGTGGTGTCGAGAGAGTGCCACGCTTGCTAGGCTTTGCGCCAGTGTCGTGGATAGCGGCCGAGCTGAGAGACCACCCCCTGCCCACCCCCTGTGGTGTCGAGAGGGTGCCACGCCTGCTAGCCTTTGCGCCAGTGTCGTGGATAGCGGACCGAGCTGAGAGACCACCCCCTGCGCACCCCCTGTGGTGTCGAGAGAGCGTCACGCTTGCTAGCCTTTGCGCCAGTGTCGTGGATAGAGGCGAGCAGAGACTGCCCACCCCTTCGGTGTCGAGAGGGTGCCACGCCGCTAGCTTTCGCGCCAGGTCGTGGAGAGCGGCCGAGAGGAGAGACACCCCCTGCGACCCCGCGGTGTCGAGACGCGCCACGCTTGCTAGCCTTTGCGCCAGTGTCGTGGATAGCGGCCGAGTGAGAGACCACCCGTTCCCACCCCCTTTGGTGTCGAGAAAGTAGCCACGCCTGCTAGGATGCGCCAGTGTCGTGGATAGCGGCCGAGCTGAGAGACCAACCCCTGCGCACCCCCTTTGGTGTCGAGAAATGGCCACGAGCTGTGCTGAGCTGAGCCGTGCTGGGCTGTGCTGAGCTGTGCTGAGCTGAGCCGAGCTGTGCTGTGCTGAGCTGAGCTGAGTCGTGCTGTGCTGAGGTGAGTTGAGCTGAGCTGAGCAGTGCTGTGACGAGGGGGGAAGAGTGAAGTGTGTGTGTGTGTGTGTTTGTGTGAGTGAGTGAGGGGAGGAAGAACGAGAGAGGAGGGGAGGTGTGAGGAGACGCGGGTGCGGCGCGGCAGGGAAGATAACCAGAACCCCACGAAGCATGTGGGGAACAAAAATCGTTGATCTGGGCTTCGTCGGACCCTCGGGAATGTCCGATTGGAGCCATCTTGTGCGGTTATCAATCAGAGCGTGAATTACCTCCCCCGCTTTCGCTTCCGGGCAAAACCAAGCCATACCACGCGCCTCGTCAAGCGGCCTGACCAGTACAGGCTGCAATTTGGCATCGTTTGGTATCTCTTGGAAGCGAGGGTGGTCAAAAGCGAGGTAGGTTTGTTCTCCCCCTATGTGCGGTTATCAAGGCCTTTTGGACCGTCTTGAGGGCATACTGGGCAGTCTTGAGGCCCAGTCAGGCCGTCTCAGAGCCGTCTCGGGCTGTGTTGAAGGCATCTCGGCCTCGTGAGCAATAGCGTGGAGTTGTTTTGTGCGTTGTCGCCTCGAGAGCGTGAGTCTGAGTATACTACGAGGGGGAAGCGCCTGGACGGATCAAGGCGCGTGGACTCGCGACGGCGTTCGCTCAGAATCAGCGCGCTCCGTCGCCAGATCAGGCAGCACTGGCCGAACGGTTCGGGGGTTGCCGCTCTCGATCCGTGGGGCCGGAGCCCACAAATCCATGTGAGCGTGCGACAGGCGTGCCGCTCCCTCCGCGCCCGATGGGCGGCATGCCTTGTGATGCAGGCGCCCCTTCAGTAGTAAGTCGTGGGGGGTGGGGGAGGGGGACAAGGAAAGGGGGAGGAGGAACTCTGAGATCCGAGTTCGCGAACAAGTTGCAGCATCGTAGACAATCACGACCGGGGCCCTCGACCCCATCTTCCCGCGCCACGTTTCGAGCCAGATCGATATATGAGTTCCCCGGGGCCCGAAATTGTGCGAAAACGCCCGATTCGAAAACATTGCGACGCCAGGATCTCAAGGAAGGGAGGAGGGTGGACAAGACAGGGGAGGAAATCAGAATGTCACATGTGAGCCACAAACCTTCGCCCCCCCCCCAGAGCTTCTCCAGCGAAGCGGGGACAAGGAGGAAGGTGGCGATGACCTGAAGCCTTCGCATGATGTCTGTATTCTGAACGCGCGGCGGCAGCCAGGGATGAAGATCGTGTCCAGGCGGTGGAAGTACATCCCGCTCATTGCGAACGCAAGCGCCTCAATAGTTTTGCATTCCTGCGCTATGGAGGGGGAGGAGGAGGAGGAGGAGGAGGAGGAGGAGGA
>CAUYUJ010017779.1:211347-224894 GCA_963575745.1 Prorocentrum cordatum
GGGGAGGAGGAGGGAGGCTGGAAGACTAAGAGCACATGCCTACCCACACTTTGGCCAAGACGATGGAAGATCCAGAGCGGCAGCACGCCGATCAAACAGCAACATGTCAGAGCAAGTATGTTTACGTCTGACATGTCCTTTTTTACATAAGGAACATTTCACTAATAGCCAGACATAGTCTGGGGAAGATGTTCGATACATGTTGAACCGATTTTGAGCATGTTTAGGTCATTTTTTAGTTATCGTCGAACATTCTCTTGTAGGAGGACATGTCCATCCTAAAAGTACAAGCATGAGTATGGAAGTGTCATCGCGACACGGTAGCCGGTCACCAGAGTTCTCACCAAAGCTGACCACGATCGGACAGCAACGTGTGATAATACATACGGCCGCGGATATGGAAGTTGTACAGCAGTACCGTAGCCCATCACCAGAGCTGACCACGATCGAACAACAACACGTGATAACAAGTACGGCCGTGGACACGGAAGTTGCACAGTGGCACGGTAGCCCATCACCAGAGTTTTCACAATATCGACCACGATCAAGCAACAGCATGCGTGCGAAGGTTTAATCATTCCATCGGGCCAGCACGTCGAAGCACGGCCATGCGACTAGGAGGGAATAGGATTGGGCTCGGAGCCCGTGGAAGCCCTGACGACGTCCAGCTTCGAGTGGACCTTGACGAATATGACCGTGAAGGGAATGAACTCAAAAGAGACCTTACGATAGCACCATGCGCACAGCGAAGCATAACCGGACTATTTGCCGAACTTCTTGACCGCGAAAAGGTCGCCCATGCAAGACGTGCCGACCAGCCGCGATGTCCCTCAAGCACCGCATGGAGGTGCAAGGCACGACGCCAGGGACATGCCGGGCTAAGCCAGCACACGCCGGTCGTTAAAAGAAATAATGTTTGGATTGTTTGATCCAAATCTAAGGTCAGCTCTTTCCCACGTCAAGAGACGATCTGTTTTTGCTGTGTCTGGTTGTTCTCTGGGAGGACCCGAGCCCCATCCACTCTCTCCGCCTTCCTGCTCGTGTTTTGACCTACTTCTTCCGAACGACGCGTGCACTCTCGGAATGCCCGAGGGCGGTTCTTGAGGACAAGAAGAGGGAGGACGGAGGAGGAGGCAGGAGGGATGCGCCAGGAAAAGCAGCTGGAGGGAGGCAGGACGAGGGAGGCAGTAGGGAGGAGGGAGGGAGGAGGGAGGCAGGGAGGAGGCAGGGAGGACGGAGGGAGGACGGAGGGAGGAGGGAGGGAGTGAGGACGAGGACAGGCAGAGGGAGGACAAAGAAGCGGGAGGACGGAGGGGGAGGGCGAGGGAGCACCGCCCTCCCACGCCCCAGCGCCGCGGCACGGGCCCGCGGACCCCGCTCCGCCGCGGACCCGGGCCGGACACGGGCGGCCTCGACGACGAGACGGCGCAGGCGCTGAGGCAGTTCATGAGGATCGGGCGCGGCGCAGTGGAATGGTGGGGCTTCCTGTCCCTTCTCCTCCTCCGACTCCGACTCCGACTCCGACTCCGACTCCGACTCCGACTCCTCCCCTTCCTCCTCCCCCTCCTCCCCCTCCTCTCTCTGCTCCTCCTCCCCCTCCTGCTCCCCCCCCTCTTCCTCCGCCGCCGCCGCTGCCTCCTCCTCCTCCTCCTCCTCCTCGTCTCCTCCTCCTCCTCGTCTCTTCTCGGGGGAGCGTAAGACCCGGGTTTACCGGGACTCGGGTTCGCCATCGTTTTTTGACGACCGCGCCTCGGATTTTGACGAGGAGGAGTTTCGTGGGATGTCTGCAGCGGGAGGCCTCGTCAAAATGCAGGCTCGGCCTCGTCATTTTTTTGACGACCTCGTCGGGGATTTCCGAGTCCCCTGTACCCAGGTCTTACGTCCCCTTGATCTTCCTCCTCCTTCTCCTCCTCCTTCTCCCCCTCCTCCTCCTCCTCCTCCTCCTCCTCCTCCTCCTCGTCCTCCTCATCCTACGCACTGAGGGGGTGCTGTGAGATACTTCTGCAGTATCAGGGTACAGATACGACAGTGCATGGGATAACCAACGGCCAACACGGTCAGGAGGAGAAGAGAGCCTCGAGAGAGAGAGAGACTAGGGTATAAATGAAAAGCAGCTGGTCGTAGGCAGGATGTTAAGTCCCCCCAGCAAAGTTTGGGATGCAAGGGCCTCCCGTTCTCCCTCCTCTTCTCCTTGTTGAGTGGTCGTGTCGTCGTCGTTTCCCCCCCTCGCTTGGGAGCCCTGCTCGCCCAGCGCGTCTCCACTGTCTTGGGCACACGAGAGGGCCAACAGTTCCCCCCCCGCACTGACCCGCATGGACTCGTATTCACAAGGTAAAGAGCCTCTCTTACGAGGCCACCTCGCAGCTCGCCCCTCGGAAATTCGGGGTATGCCCTCAGCCGGCCACTTATGAGAAGTCTGGGCTGCGGCACAACATAGTCGCAGGGGGTTTTGCTAGTCGCGCGCACGGCACCATCGTCTGTCCTGTCCTGTCCTCCTCCTCCTCTTCCTCCTCTTCCTCCTCTGCCGCCGCCGCCGCCGCCGCCTCCTCCTCCTCCTCCTCCTCGTCTTCCTCCTCGATCGTCCAGGCCGCCCAGATGGGGTCCGAGCAGACGGGCCCAGAGGGTCGCGCCGCATCGCCAGTACATCGGCGAGGCGGCTTGATGTGGAACCCGAGTTTCTTCAAGCCCGCGGCGCCGATGCGTCGCCGCCGTCGCCGATGCATCGCAGACGCATCGCACTTGCACCGGCGATGCATCGGAGGTGCGGCGCGATCCTCCGACCTCATCTTTTCGGAACCCACCAGGGGTGCCTCTCGATGAATGGGGTGGTGAAGGGTGGTGTGCTTGCCGTGCACCTTCGGGGGCGTACATGGTGCTTTCCCTGGTTCGCAAGGGGCACGAAAGGTCCACGTTTCTTCGCCACCCTATTTCTCACACGGGAAAACACACTGACACAATGAATCGTCGATTCCCCAGAAACTATGGGAAGATATGGGAAGGGGGGGAGACGAACACTTAGAGCACATTGGAAAATATAAGGAGTCCGGTTATTTGTGTGTATATACTTGTGTGTCCCAGGGCCCTTTTTTACCATTGCTTGCAACGCCCAAGAGGAGGAACTGGTCGCTGGCGGCATCCTGTAGCTCCGGGGCCTCATGCGGGGGCGAGCTGGCATGCGTGCCTGTGGAGCCCGAGCGCAAGGGTCTTGGGTCCGACAGCACGCGTGGCGTGCGGTGCATCACGAAGTTCGACATCTTCGACACCATCGACGAGGAACGGATGCAGGAGTTCGAGCTCATGACGAAGGAGAAAGACGTGTCGTCGACTTACGACGCGTTCGTGCAGAAAAAGAAGAAAGGGGGTCGCGACGCCTCGAAGTTCATGTCCGCGATTGGCATCGTCAGGGGGTCTGGATCGGATGGCACCATGGAGTTGCACTGATCAGCGGACATTGCACGTGGCCATCCTCTGCCATTGCTCCTATCCCTCGTAATCTCGTTATCATCCTCATCCCTTACCACCCTTCTCTACTTCTGTCGCTCAGTCGGCGTCCAACTCTTGGTTTTTGGAAGTCGTCGAGCGGAAACGGTTCAGTGATGAATTTATCAAGCTGGGCGCCGCGGCTGGCAAAGGCAGAGTCTATCGCTCACGGGGCAATCCCTCGTCCATCCCCTGTAGACTCGGTGGCAACCATTTGCTATCCTTTTTATGTATAGCCGGTGGTGACGTCAGGGGAGGCTGGGCTCGGGTGGGGGACGCATCGGCCCCCAATCGCCCAATCATCGGCGACAGGGTCCCGATAGCCCACCACGCCCAGAAGCGTGCGAATTCGCTTTTTTGGGGGCCCATCGCCGATCTAGCAGCAATCTATCGCCGATTCCAGCTCGATGCCCTTCCCCCTGAGTTGTGGTTCTATGGAATGTTCTCAGAACATTTTTAGCCGGGACCGTCTTGTTCTAACGCATTGGTTTCATGTTCTAAGAAAATTGTTTCGTTCTTAGAACATTCTTGGGTTCTATGAACATTTCGTAGTAGACCTATAGAAATGCCAGGGCGGTCGGTCCCTGCTCAAATAAGCGTGGGTGGGGTCCACTTCGCCTCGTTGTCGCGCCGCGACGGGGGTCGGAGCGCCTTCGGCGCGCGGTGGTTACCCGCGACGGGGTCGACGTGGGGCTGCCGGCGGGGGCGACCCCACCCGACGCTTAGTCGAGAAGCTGAGAGTGCCCAACGCGCCAGGCGCGTTGAGCCCCGCCGCCGAGACCATCTGTCTGGCTGGGAGCAGCCCCGCCACTCCGTCCTCCCTCGTCCTTCCGCCGCCACTCCTGGGCCTCATAGCCGAAGAAGAGAAAACGGCATAAACATAAACTGTTGGCGCTCCGCTCGGATTGCTGGGATCCGCGCTGTGGTCTACCTGGCGGCGCCTCCGGCGCCGCCCCTGGCGCACTCCGTGCGCCAGGGAAGGGTGGCCCAGCGCAGATCCAAGAAATCCGCGCGGAACGCCACAAGTTAATGTTTATGCAGTTGTTGTTTTTTCTACCACCTGAGACTCCCATATAGGGTCCTAGGTGATGGGGTCGGAGGATCGCTCCGCATCGCCGATGCATCCATGATGCGGCTCGATGTGGAGCCATTATTTCTCACGCCCATGGCGACGATGCGTCGTCGACGTCGCTGATGCATCGCCGATGCAATGGCGGCACGCATCGGCGATGCAGTGCCGATGCGGCGTGATCCTCCGACCACGTTAGATGGTAGCTTCGCGTCGTGTCGACCAGCGGCGACCTCGCCGCCCGCGGACGCCGCCGGCGTCCCACAATCGGTCGATGGGGAATGATCTGACGTTTCGGAAACGGCCTCTCCTTTCGTTCAAGGTTGAACAATCCCCCGCGGTGTCAGGAACCACAGCAGGGGTCGACACGACGCGAACTTGCCGTAAGCATGAACTGTTGGAGGTCCACGCATATTTCTTGGATCGGCGCTGGCCTCCCAGCCCCCTTGTCCTAATTGTAGAAATGAGGCCTCCTGTATGCCTGTGGATATCTCTTTAGTCGGCCTTTCGAAAGCTTCCTGCAAGCGTTTTTTTTTTGTGTGTGTGCGTGTGTGTGTGTGTGTGTGCGTGTGTGTGTGTGTGTGTGTGTGTGTGTGCGTGTGTGTGTGTGTGTGTACTGGGGGCCTATCGGGGGCCTCTTGGGGGCCTCTTGGTGCCTGATTTGGGCCTCCTCGGGGCCTCCTGCGGCTTCTTGGGGCCGCTGGCGGACTCGGGGTTCATCTTGGAGCGAAGGGCTCGAAGTGTCGATTCGTGTCCCCTCTCTGGGACAACTCTTTGGCCTCTCTTGGGCCCCTCTTTGGGCCCTCTTGGGGTCGGGTGCCGTCTTGGGGGCGTCTTGGGCCGCCTAGGGAAACATACCCGTTCTGACACTTAGGGGATTGGTTCTACCACTTGCCTTCGAACCCTTCTTCCACTGACAATCGCTCGACCACCAGACGTAGCCGTTCTAACGCTACTATTGTATTAGTTGGTAGAGGTTGTGGGTGCGCGGTGAATGTTGAAGGACTTCGACATGCGCGTGCATTTGGCCCGCGTGGTCTGACTCCATAACGGCCAAACCAAGCCCATGAGGTTCTTCTCATATTGGCGAAAGAGATGACATGGATGAGTTCCATCATAGCACAATCGGTTTGCCGTGACTTATGTGTGCGCGCGTGTTGCCCGCATGGTGCTACGTGATAGGGTATCAATGCACATGCCTGTGCATTCGCATGGCATGCCACGGGTGAGGAGGGACGTGCCAATACAGGGACTTGTTGGGATGATGTGAATCCACAATTTGAGGTAACAATCGGTCAGAAGTATTGAACAAAAAGAGTGCACGAGGGCGGGCCAGCAACCTCGGTCTGCAGGGGTGGTGGGAGGGGGAGGGCGGGGTACAGCTTGGTCGTCGCGCAAAAACGACGCATGGTACGCAATAGATGCTGCACATTGTATGGGGCGACATCTGTGTGGTGCAACTTTCGGGGTGCAGTTCAGCTTGCTAGCATCCGCGCGGGGCCACCTCCAATGCTCTTGCGAACATTCAACCCATCCACCCGAAGCCTCTTGGCAAGATTCGGCCTGCCGTAGTGACGTGAGGACCCTTCTCAGGTACATCCTTGGCTCGGGCGGGCGAACGCGGATGATGATGGTGGCGTTGACGGCGATGGCGTCAACGATGATTGCAACGATGGCAAGGTCGACAATCACGATGACGGTGGTGGGCCACGATTGCGTTGACGATGACGACCGTACCTGCTGGTGACGATTGTGGAATGTTGGCGACAACGTTGGCGATGGTGATGCAGATGCTGGTGATGCCGGCGAATGTGATGATTGTGCTGATGGGGGTAGCAATGGAATTGAGGCCGACGGCAACGAAGATTATGCTGGTGGTGTTGGCGACGACGGTCGGGAGTATAACGTGAACGATGGTGATGGTGATGCAGATGATGATGGCAACGGTATTAGTGATGGACCTGGTGTTTATGAAGACAGTGGTAGCGTTGATGACGGTTATAAGAAAGAGCAGTTTGCTTGGCATGTTTTACATGGGATGCCGCTTGGGTTTCACAGATTGTGAGATGTTTCATGTGCGCACAAGACGCGATCGTCTGGACAGCATTGCTCTAAATCACATGCTTATTTGTGCGCGATGATTGCTGGAAGGTGTCGACATGCGAGCGCGTGTGGTCCGCATGGTATCACCAGGCAGAATGACAGACAAGCGCGTTGTGAATTTTCTTTGAGTGGAATGACTTCGCGCGTGCAGACACGTCAGTGTGTTGAAGACGCCAATGGTTCGGCACTGCTGCGGGACAACCGGGCTACGCGTTGAAGCCCAGCACTCACGGATTGTTTGATTTGTTTTGGTATGTGTTTGCGGGGGCTCGCGCGTGTGGCCCGCATTGCGTTATTTGAAAGGGTGTTTGACAGAGCGCCTGTCACATCAACGCATGGGCACCGCATTACGTTATTTGGCTTGAGTGAGGGGGGGGATCGGCAACGTGTCGGCTGACAATGTTCCCCTTGATCTTTCCAGCTAGAGACCGTGCGCACTGCATACATGAACACAACACACGGAATTTAGGGGATCCGCCCAGCCTCGACAGTTTTCCTGCTCAGCTAAAGGGGCTCATGCATTTCAATTCACGTGTTGCATTTTATGGGGCGTAACGAATGCTTCCCGCATCCGCGCGTGATCATATCCAGCGTTCATGCCAACATTCGTCCCAGAAGCCCACAATGTGTTTGCACATTTCTACTTGACGGCGGCAGCGAACGATGTTATGAATGACGACGGTGGGGGCGATATCGACGACGACGGTGGTGATGGTGACGGGTATGACGGTGATTACAATGACGGTGGCAGCCATTTAGTTGGCTAGATTCTTGATTCATAACGATGGTGATGGTGATGGTGATGATGATGAGGAGGAGGAGGAGGAAGTGCGCGCGCACAGAAATTCATCGAGGACCACCGCCTCGACGATGATGATGATACTGATCATGATGATGGTGATGATGTTGATGCTGATGCTGATGCTGATGCTGCTGCTGCTGCTGATGATGATGATGATGATGGTGATGATGATGATCATGCCGGCGGTGATTATGACGACGACGGTGGTGATGACGACGGCGTCGACGGCAATGATGGCGTGGACGATGCTGCGACCGATTGATCTGGTGAGGGTGGTAGGTAAATGCGCGTCAGCAGAAGCCAATGCTTTCATTGACCTGTCAATGACTTTTTGCATCAGTTTGAGCACGCTTGCGCTGAATGTGTTCGGAGCTGATGGTGTTGAACGGACTTTGACGGGCGCGTGCGGATACGCGCGCGGGTGACCCGCATGACATCTGCTTAAAAGAACTCGAGGGGACGTGTCGGATGCTGCACATGTTTGACATGCGCGCGGGTGTTGCCAGCAAGGCATCCTGCGGCAGAGTTGTAAAACAACAGCATGTTAGCTAGCGGGGTCCCCAAACAGCAAGATATGGAACCGCGGGTGTGAAAGCTACGCGGTGCAAGTCATGTGTTGCAAGGGGTGCAAGCTAGGTGGTGCAAGCTAGGTGGTGCAATCTACGCTGTGCAAGCTGCGTGGTGCAAGCGGTGTGGTGTAAGCTATGTGGTGATGCGCCATCGGGTGGAAGCAGGCGGCCACGGGCGGCAGCGTGGGGAAACATCGTGGGACCCCCCACGCGGCAACGAGTCGGCAACGGGCGGCAGCGCGCAGCAATTGGCGGCAGCGTGGGGGATCTTCGGCGGACCCCCTTTTCGAGAACGAGGTGGCAACGGGCGGACACGTGGCGAATCTTCGGCGGGCCTCCCAACGCGTTGCGGCAACGGGCGGCAACCTGGCGAATCCTCGCCGCACCCCCCAAGCGGCAACGGGCGACAACGTGCGGAGTCACCGGCAAGCACCACAAGCGGGAGGAGGATGAGGATGGGGAGGGTCCGACCAGGAGGAGGAGGAAATTGAGGAGATGGAGGGAAGCATCAGGTTAAGCAGGAGGAAGAGATATGATACCGAGATTGGAGAACCTGAGGGCGAGGAAGAGGACGAGGAGCAGTAGCATCAGCAAGGCGGTTGCAGGACTACCTTCATCAACCGTTCGCAGCAGCAGCATCAGCAGGAGGAGCACAGGGAGTATGGTGACTTCAGCGCCCGCCAACCCATCCTGTTTCACCTCACTGGTCTCCCCCTCCCTGATCCCCTGGTGTCATAGTGCATGGGTGCTTCGTCGGGAAGTGCGTGAGTAGCCTTAAGTCGGGCGTGTCCCTCTACAGGAGGAATGTCCCACAATAGTCAAAACATAGTCTGGGGACTATTCTCTGATTATGTTTCAACCATTTGTGGGTATGTTGTGGGGTGTTCTTGATTTTTCGTCCGAAATCCTCCTGTAGGGGGACAGGCCCGACTTAAGAGTAGCGCGCGTGGGGGGACGTGCTGGGGCGCGAAGCTGATGCCGTCGCCCGTAGGATGAACCTCGCATGAGCGTTGCACGGCCTTGTGGCTTACAGGAGGCAGGCCTTTCTCCGCCTTCCTCCTCCCCCCCACTCGCTCTGCCACTCTTCCGGCGGAGCGCGTCGCATGCAAAGCATTCGGCCCGGCCGCAAAAAAAGCGAGTCTCTCCCGCACTCGATTCTGCCATCCTACCTTCCTTGGCATCGCTCGGACGTGTGCATTTTCTTTCTCGGCGAGGACCTTCGAGGAGCATCCTCGACCATCTGGCAAAAGGGGCACGCCTCCCGTCTAGCTTCTCTCGGTTGCCTCACCATGGCCGAGCCTCTCCAAGCTGGCGCCCACCCCCTCCCCTGGGGTCAAGTCGCTGCACCTGCTCGGGGGAAAGGCTGTCCGGGGCTCCAGGGGAGGCCCGAGGGCATCGGAGCAGTCCCGCCCCGTGAAGTGTTCGCTCGGCCTGGCCTCTGCTGCCAGACTGGGGGTTACCTCTTCTCGGACACCTCCCCAGTGATACAACATTGCATGGCAAACCTTGTCGCCCTGCCAGTTGAAGGCAGTCACCACGATCCAGCCACTTCATGTACAGTCGGGGCGCTGAAGAAGAAACCCTTTTCGGTGGGAAGGGGCTCGGTATTCCTAGATTGTTGTGCAGTTTGCCTTGGGTTTCCCCTTTGTTTCCCATGGGAATTTCAAACCTAACTTTTGGGAGCAAAGGGTCTCGTTCCTTATCTAGGGTTCCTGAGGTCAAGGCCCCGACTGCACTAGACACAGCAGCAACCACCAGAAAGGAGATCGGTCGGCCTGGCCTCTGTCTTGCCGGCTGCCTCCAGGCATGCGGGTGGAGTGGGAGCGAGGCAGGGTACTTCGGAGGCAGGCCGCGGGCCCACGGGCGGGAAAGAGCGCGCGGGCCCACGGGCGGGAGAGAGCGCCCCTCAGAATTCCTATGATTATTGATAGTATCAGTATTGATATTGTTTTGGAATCGAACAAGGAATCCTGAGGGGGGGCCCTTGTCACGGTCACGCGTGCAAGGCCCCCCTCCCGCCAACGGAGAGTTCTGCCCGGCCCTCGGGGCTCTCCCTCCCTCTCTCTCTCTCTCTCTGTCCCTCTCTCTTCTCTTCCTCGATGCTCCGTCCCCCTTCTTCTCCTGCCTCCCCTTGGATGCAAGAAGCGACGAACATGATATTCCATGGGCTAGCCCATCAGGTTTAGCTAGGACGTGAGCGCGCGCGAAGCGCGCGCGATGGTTTTTGTACATATATATGTATAGATACATCTATGGGTATACGCACATATGTATATATATATATATGATTTTTTATTTATATATATATATATATACATATAGATATGTATATATGCAAGTCGGTGGTGCACTCGATATTGTGCCTATGTGGAGGAACCTGTGTGTCGGCGAGGAGGCGGCGACGGGGCGGCGACGGGGACAACATAGCCGCACGACCGCCACACCAGCCCAGACGACGGGCGGCGACGGGGCGTCGACGGGGCGGTGACGGCCGCAACATAGCCGCCCGACCGCCACACCAGCCCAGATCCTTAAAAAAGGAGTAGGGGTTCCTAAGTGCAAAAAGCCTGTTTGGGGTACACGTCTTATGTGTATGCATATAGTTGTTTACATATATACATAATATACATATATCTATATAACAATATATATTTATATTATATATATATATATATATGTGTGTGTGTGTGTGTGTGTGCATGTGTCTTCGAACATCTATGTGTGCATATATTCAGGGCCCCGTTGCAGTTGTACCATTGAGTTTTAACTTGATTCCCAGAGTTTGGCTCAGTGAGGCAGACAGTCAAAACCCGCGTCTCCTCCTGAAAGTGCGCGCCTCTCCCTGGTCGACGTTGCTAGGCTGCTGTCGGACGCCCCCTGCGTCCCGCAGTTCCCCGCCAAATTGGCTGTGCCCGCAGCTTCCGCGTGACGCTCACAGGTGCTCCTACTTTCGCATATTTCGCTAACTGTATTATGTTGGGCAGTTGCTTATGACGCCAGCGCCAAGTCACACAATGTAAAACCGATGTGTCCGCTGGCGAGCGATGATCACGGGGTATATGACTATTTTACCGTGCCCGGGCGCGTGCCCGGGTGCCCGGGTGCGTGCCCGGGCGCGTGTCCGGGTGTCCGGGTGTCTGGGTGCCCGGGCGTCCGGGCGCCCGGGCGTCCGGGTGTCCAGGCGTCCGGGTGTCCGGGTGTCCGGGCGTCCGGGTGTCCGGGTGTCCGGGTGTCTGGGTGTCCGGGTGTCCGGGTGCCTGGGTGTCCGGGTGTCCGGGTGTCCGGGTGCCCGGGTGTCCGGGTGTCCGTGTGTCCGTGTGTCCGGGCGTCCGGGCGTCCGGGCGTCCGGGTGTCCGGGTGTCCGGGTGTCCAGGTTCCTGGGTGTCCGGGCGTCCGGGTGTCCGGGTGTCCGGGTGTCCGGGTGTCTGGCTGTCCGGGTGTCCGGGTGCCCAGGTGTCCGGGTGTCCGGGTGCCCGGGTGTCCGGGTGTCCGGGTGTCCGGGTGTCCGGGTGTCCGGGTGTCCGGGTGTCCGGGTGTCCGTGTGTCCGGGTGTCCGGGCGTCCGGGCGTCCGGGCGTCCGGGTGTCCGGGTGTCCGGGTGCCCGGGTGCCCGGGCGTCCGGGCGTCCGGGTGTCCGTGCGTCCGGGCGTCCGCTCAACGGCCCCCCGCTTTGCGATGCTTATAACTATGGTTGCGCCCAACCCGATAAGTACTTACGTAATTATTTATATCTAGTTACGCAAGTGGTCGTCAGTGATTGGGCGAGCGTTCGTGGTGGGTTTGTAATTGATCGTAAGTAGAACGCAACTGATCGTATGTAAAACGTAACTGATCGTAAGTAAAACGCAACTGATGTTGTCTGAGTATGTTTGTGTTGTTGTTTGTGTTGCTGGTGCTGTCGCTCCATGCTGCTGACGCTGATCGTGCTTCGATGCCGCTGCATGCTGGTGCCGATGATACCATGCGCTGATGTTGATGCTGATGATGCTGATGATACTGATATGATGCTGCTGATGCTGCTGATGCTATGCTGCCGCCGCGGCCGCCGCCGCCGCGGCCGCCGCCGCCGCGCTGCCGCCGCGGCCGCCGCCGCCGCCGGCGCCGCCGCCACCGCCCCGCGCCCGCCCCGCGGGGAGGGATGGGGGAGGGAGGGAGGAGGAGGAGGAGGAGCTCCGAAGACTAGGAGGAGGAGAAGGAGGAGGAGGAGGAGGAGGAGGAGGAGGAGGAGGAGGAGGGGGAGGAGAAGGGCAAGGAGGATTATATGAGGATGACGAGTGAGGAGTCCCGAGGAAGTGGAGGAGGGTGACGACGACGAGGGCGAAGTCCAGGACGAGGAGGGTGACGACGACGAGGACGAGGTCCAGGACGTCGAGGGCGAGGGGCGAGGACGACGTGGACGAGGTCCAGGACGACGAGGACAAGGTCCACTGCGAGGTCCAGGACGAGGAGGGTGACGACGACGAGGCCCAGGACGACGAGGACGAGGTCCAGGACGGGTGGAGGAGGGTGACCACGACGAGGACGAGGTCCAGGACGAGGAGCCCCTCGGAGGGGCGATCCGCCTCCAGGATGAGGATGAGGAACCCCGAGGAAGTGGAGGACTTTGGGAGCAGGAGGCCCAGGGCGAGGAGGGTTCCTCCTCCCTCCTCCCTCTCCCCCCCCTCCTCCTCGCCCTCGCCATCGTTATCTTCATCGAGGGGGGGGGGGCTCCAGGGGGGGATCCAAGAGGAAGGCGGGGTCATTTCCCATCGATTGGCCGGCCGATCGCCGAGTGAAGCGCTGGCCAGATCGGCTCGCTCGGCCGCTCGGCCGAAGGCGTGGGGCGCCACGATGCTCCGGCCGAGCCTGAATTCACGAGTTTGCGTTCGTCGTCCTCCTCCTCCTCCTGGTCCTCCTCCTCCTCCTCCTCCTCCTCCTCCTCGCCCTCGTCTTCCTCCTCCTCGTCCTCCTTCTCGACCTCCTCACTTCCCCTTCCATCTCCCGCGCGAGGCTACGCATGTGAGCCCCTGATGGCGGTCGCCGGCGAGCCAGTGCCAGGCGAACTAACGAGCCAGGCCAAGAATGAAGATACTCAATTGTCCACCATATACGTGTTGACCCGCTTCCAGGCCTGGGCCGGCGCCTCGCTCTTCCACGAGAACTGCTTGTCCGATCGCCCGTATTGCTTATTCACAACCCGCCAGCACTCTTTATTGATGTCCGTGTACACCACCCAGCCCTTCCACGCCATAGGGTCAACTTTCTCCTTCGGGGCGCCAGGGAAGGGAATCACCACCTTGGCCTTCACCTTTTTGGGCGCGGGCGGCAGCATGTGGGCGGCCGCCGCAGGCCGCTTCAAGGCCACCTTGGCGGGCGTGCTCCTGGCCGCCGTGGCAACCTTGGCGGGGGGGTGTCCTTGGCCTCCGCGCCCTTGGCCTCCGCGCCCTTGGCCACGGGGCTGCTCTCGGGCACGTGCGCGGCCGGCCTGCGCTTCGCGGTGACCCGCGCCTTCGGCATGCCCAGCGCCTGCATCCCAGGCACCCGCT
>CAUYUJ010017780.1:0-50000 GCA_963575745.1 Prorocentrum cordatum
TGGGTGTGGGTGTGGGTGGGGGTGTGGGTGTGGGTGTGGGTGTGGGTGTGGGTGTGGGTGTGGGTGTGGGTGTGGGTGTGGGTGTGGGTGTGGGTGTGGGTGTGGGTGTGGATGTGGGTGTGGGTGTGTGTGTGTGTACGCGTGTGTGCGCGTGTGTGCGCGTGTGTGCGCGTGTGTGCGCGTGTGCGCGTGTGCGCGTGTGCGCATGTGCACGTGTGCGCGTGTGCGCGTGTGCGTGTGTGCGTGTGTGAGAGCGCGTGCGCGTGTGCGAGTGCGCGTGCGCGTGCGTGTGCTTGTGCGTGGGCGTGTGCGCGTGCGTGTGCGTGTGCGTGTGCGTGTGCGTGTGCGTGTGCGTGTGCCTGTGCGTGTGCGTGTGCGTGTGCCTGTGCGTGTGCGTGTGCGTGTGCGTGTGCGTGTGCGTGTGCGTGTGCGTGTGCGTGTGCGTGTGCGCGTGTGTGTGTGTGTGCTGTGCGTGTGTGTGTGTGTGTGCGTGCGTGCGTGCGTGCGTGTGTGCATGTGTTTATGCAGGAGCTTGCCATCGATTTCGGCCTCTGGGACCCGCCATCCGGTCACCGGGCCCATCAGAAGTGGATCCGGGACGAAGCTTGCCCCCGAGAACGGGTCGGGACCTTCTGGGGAGGCGCGTTGAAGAATTCAAATCGTTGGATGTCCAGGACCCTGTTGTTTGTCGCCGCAGGGAACCTTCCCCGATACACGGGCGCCTCAAGCGCCTGCAGGCACGGGGGAAACCAGTCGCAGGCAATTAATTTGTACACGGAACCAGAGACTGTTCTCGGAGGTCTGCGGATGGCGACAGAAGCAGAAGCAAGGGAAGACGGGAAAACAGATCCTCGGGGCGGGGCACGCTTTACAATTTCTCGCTTCATGGAATTGTCCCTCCGACTTCGGCGGGAGGCCCCGCGTCAGGCGGCTCGAAACATCTGTCCCGGCTTTCGCGGGAGGGCTTGCAAGCTGCCTTCAATTCACCAGGCATTTCAGTGCAGTGGCACCCAGAAGCCTCACAGAGCAGGACCCCGCTGTAGGTTTTCCAATTTGTGGGTGGGTTGGCACTGGTTCCCCACGGGATGAGCCGCTGGAGGAGTAGGAGAGGAGGATGATGATGAGAGGAGGAGGAGGAGGAGGACGAGGAGGGCGAGGAGGTGGAGGAGGAGGAGGAGGAGGAGGAAGAGGAGGAGGAGGAGGAGATCCCGGCACGTGAATATCATTTCATTGATAACCTGGCTGCGGGTCTCTGTCAATGAGTGTCTGTGTGTCCAGTCTCCCCCCCCCTTCCTCTTCCTCCTCCTCTTCCCTCCTGTTGCCTCCTCCCACCACGCCACTCCTCCTCCCAGCTCCTCCCTCCCCCCTCCCTCATCCTCCTGTCTTAGTCTCGACGAAGAGGGGGATAACCAGAGGAGCTGAATAGTAATAAGTGGAGGAGGAGAGGGAGGAGGGGAGTGAGGGAGAGGAGGAAAAGGAGGAAGAGAGGGGGGAAGATGATGAGAATAGGGAGAGAAAGAGGTGAAGTGGAGATGAGAAACATGGTGTGGAAGAGGGCGAAGAGGTTGAGGAAGAGGAGCAAGAAGAGGATGAGACAGAGGGGGACGGTGAAGGGGAAGGGGGAGGAGGAGGAGGAGGAGGAGGAGGAGGAGGAGGAGGAGGAGGAGGAGGAGGAGGAGGAGCCCTCCGTGATCCCTCCTCCTCTCTTTCCTTGCCGCGGCCAAGCGCCACCCTCTTTCGCCCCCCTCCGCCCTCCTAGAGCAGAGGAGTCCGGGCAGCCAAGCGGGCGACCGTTTTTGCGACCTCCCCCACAGCCCGGGCGCGAGCGGGGCCGTGCAGGCCGCCCCCCTGGCGACTCCTCCCCCCATTGGGGGTGCGGAGGCCGACGCCCCGCTCGAGGCGTGCGCACAAGCTGCAAGGCTGAGCTGCGGGTGCGTCGCAGAGGAGGGGGAAAAGGAGGGGGAGGAGGGGGAGGAGTCCAAGTGCCAGCGAGGCTCATGGTGAGCGAGTCTGAGCGTGAGTGGCTTTGACTGCGAGTGAGCCTGAGTCCGAGTGCGAGTGCGTCGTAGGAGGAGCGAGCCCGAGTGCGAGGGGGTCTCAGCGTGAGTAAGTCTGAGCAGGAGTGGGTCTCAGTGAGAGCGGGTCTGAGCACGAGGGAGTCTGGGCAAGGAAGAGGAGGACGTGGGTGAGTCTGATGACGAGTGAGTCCGATTGGGGAAGAGGATGAGTGGCGGGAGAGGGAGGCGTGAGGTGTGAGTCGGAGGGGCCTGAGTAATAACAAGAGCCCGTGTGGTAAAAAACAAGTGTGGCAAAAAAACAAGTGTGATACTAAAATAGATTGTGTCCTTAAAGTGTTCGTCATCACAATTGCCCGTTTTGTCACGCGTGTTTTTATCACACCAGCTCGAGATGCGGGGAGAAGGCGGTGCACGGCGTGAGAGCTGGCGCCGAGCGCCGGCGCCGGAGGGCTCCGTGAAAGGACCCCGCGCGCGCCGAGAAGGGGCCCGATCCTCGGAGGTCCCGGCCCGCATACAGCACAGAGAAGCCTGGGCCCGCGGCGCCGATCTTCCGAGGCTTCGGACGTCGGGGAGGCCTCGAGGATCGGGGAGGCTTCGGGCGTCGGGGAGGCTTCTGGGCGTCGGGGAGGCTTCCAGGATCAAAGAGGCCTCGAGGGTCGAGGAGGCCTCCAGGATCAAAGAGGCTTCGAGGATCGGGGAGGCTTCGAGCGTCGGGGAGGCTTCTGGGGTCGGGGAGGCTTCCAGGATCAAAGAGGCTTCGAGGACCGGGGAGGTCTCGAGGAGCGAGGAGGCTTCTGGGGTCCAGGATCAAAGAGGCTTCCACGGGCTCTTCGCCCCGTTTCAGGGGAAGGGCTGCAGGGTGGAAGCCGTCTGGGGCATTTGGAAACTGTTGGGGGCAGCGGGATGAACTATCCGACTCCCCCACCGCTGGCCGACTCCGACTGGCCGACTGCGGAGACGGAGAGTTCTTTCCGGTGCCTCAGACATTTTCCGTCTCGTCTTCGGATGTTGCTACAAGTGCTCCTGGTCCAAGGTGCCCCCAACTTTTCGCTCCATTGTGGAGCCTCTGGGGCCATCTGGGCCACGTGAGGGGTGCTCTGGAGGCCGTCTGGGCCACCCCGAGAATCCTGGGGGTACCTTGGGCCAGGGGCACTTCTAGCAACACCCGACGTCTGGGAGACCGAGGTGGCCCAGCACCGGTCCCGGCCAGCAGGAGGGGCGGGCAGGTTCGAGGCTCTGGGTTAGTGAGGGCGTCCTGCCTCTGTCGGCCTCCGGGGGCCGCTTGTTTTCGGGACCCTGGGCCGCGGAAAGCGGATCGGATCTGGGGACCGATTTTGACTGCATTTCGGCCCCATCCCCCCGTCCTAAGGAGGTTGATAGACCTCCTACCCTGACACGTTGGTTCGAGAATTGGCCGTTCTCGGCTCGCGAGAGGGCGCCGCGGCCGTCCTCTTTGCGGGTCCAGGTCCGTCGGTTTCGGTCCTAGGCCGTTTTCACCAAAGGGCAGTTTGCTAAAGGGAGGTTTGTCCAACGCCGACGAATCCTGGCCGATTTCCCAGGGTCCCAACCCAACCATTTCAGAAGAATCGAGGATCAGGATGAGGAGGAAGAGGAGGAGGAGGAGGAGGAGGAGGAGGAGGAGGAGGGGGAGGAGGAGAAGGAGGCGAAGGAGGAAAGAGGAGGAGGGGAGGAGGAGGAGGAGGAGGAGGAGGAGGAGGCGGAGGAGGAGGAGGAGGAGGAGGAGGAGGAGGAGGCGGAGGAGACGGAGGAGGAGGCGGAGGAGAGGGAGGAGGAGGCGGAGGAGGAGGAGAGAAGGGGAGGAGGCGGAGGAGGCGGAGGAGGAGGCGGAGGAGGCGGAGGAGGAGGCGGAGGAGGAGGAGGAGAGAAGGGGAGGAGGAGGAGGAGGAGGAGGAGGGGGAGGAGGAGGGGGGAGGGGGAGGGCAGACCCCCCGGCCGCCTCCAACTCCAGCGAAGCTGAAAACAGTGATCGGGGCCACCCCTTTTCCACCCTGCCCATCTCTGGCCAGTTCCGCCGCAGTTTCTCGAGCCCTGGCCAGCTCGTCCCGGCCGGTTCGGGCTCGCATTGGCCCCTGCCAGCTGCTCCAGCCCTTGCCACGCTTCCACTTTCGCCGGATTTCCAACTTCCCTTTTTTCCAGTGTCCTTGTGAGGGGTGATGATTGAGCTTAGAGGGGGATGCGTCGACCCCCAATCGCGCATTCATCGCCGACGGGCCCGATGGCCCTCCCCGCCCAGAGACCTGCGGATTCGCTATCCAGAGCCCACCTACCACCGATTCCAGCTCGATGTTTTCCCCCCGAGCTGGTCCCCCCGTAACGCTCCCCCGCACCCTTGCTCGCCACGATGGCCGATCCGATTGCCCGATCCGATCCGATTTGGGGGTTACCCCGCCCTAACCCGCTCCGCATGCATCGGCTATGCCTCGATTCGAACTTTCTGATCCATGCCTCGGCTCGAGCCAGCGGACGTCGATCCCGATGCCTCCCGATTCTTGCCGGTTCCGTGCATTTCGATGGCGGATCCGAATGTCACATCCGATTCGGGGCTGTCCCGGCCCACGACAGGAGACGAGATGGGAGGAGACGAGACGGGACAAGACGAGGCGAGACGCGACGAGACGAGGCGAGGCGAGGCGAGACGAGACGATGTTTGGGGGCCATCCCGCAGCGGCCCGCTCTGCCCGCCGCGACGAGGCGGAGGCCCCCTTCCCGGACGACGCCGCTGCGCCGCCGGGCACGGAGCGCACAGAGCGCCCGCCGGCGGGCCCCGCGGCAGGCGCGGCTCCGCTGCCCTCCGCGGAGCGCCAGGCTCCCTGGGGGCGGCCCCAGACCTCCAGGCCTCCCAGAGGGGGTCCGAGCAGGTGGGGTCGGAGGATCGCGCCGCATCGCCGATGCGTCGCCGATGCGGCTCGATGTGGAGACCGATTTGCTCCACGCCGGCCGCGCCGATGCACCGGCGACGTCGCCGATGCCTCGCCAATTGGCGACGTCGGCGAGAGCCTCCGACCCCGTCTGCTCCGATGCCGTCCGGGAGGCCTCTGCAAGCCCAGAGCGTCCCGAGCGGCCGCCAGAGACCCGAATGGTGGCCCGAAAACCCAGACATCCACGCGAGGCATTCCCAAAAGTGCCTCGCCTTCGAGGATCGAAGGAGTTGCCATCTCTTCCGCGGCCGAAGGCGGCGGAAGGTCGGCGAAAGGCGGCAGAAGGTTAAAGCAGCGGCGGCTCCGACGGCGGAAGCCGGCGGAAGCAAACGTAGACCTCCCACATGTTTTGGGCTCAGGGTTTCCGGAACCCGCCACGTCTCGACCGAAATCAGGACGTGCAGGCTTGTCGTCGGTGTCAGCCTCTGGGGGCCCTCGCCAGGCCCAGGGGCCGTCAGGGAGCGGCTCGGGACTGCAAGCCCGCCTTGGGGAAGGGGTCGGGACTTCCAGGCTGGCCCCGTACTGAAAAGCTCGCGGCATCGGATGTGCAATCCAGGCCGACTAGTAGGTTTAAGACGGGCCTGTCCCTCTACAGGAGGAATATTCAAGAATAGTCAAAAAATAGTCTGGGGACGATTTTTTATTATTTTTCAGCATGTATTCAGCATTTGGGGGATTTTTAAATTTTCCGCCCAAAATCCCTGCAGGGGGACAGGCCCGACTTAATAGTAGGTCCACCCTGCCAAATCAAGGGTACAGTCGGACCGAGGTATAAGATCTAGGTCGGTTCGGGGAGGGTACCCTACTGTTCTTCGTGTCTGTTGGATGTTCTTGTGCATTCAGGGGAGGGTACCCTTGGATGTTTTGTTTTGGCCGACGGAGCGTCTCATGTTATTGAGAGATGTTCATTGGCCTAGGTCCGACTGTACAGTCGAGGCCGATTAGTAGGTCGACCCTGCCAAATCAAGGGTACCCTTGTGTCCTGTGTTTCGCGACCCATACCTTCTACACTTCAGCTGCGCGCAGAGGGGGGTAGGGGAAGGGTGGAGGGCTTCTTAGAAGCATCCCTGCTTCTTAGAAGGCGCGGGCCTTACCTATAGATATATGGCTGGCGTCTTCTACGAAGCAGCCTCTTTCTCAGCAGCCTTCCCCCCTCCCCCTGCCCCCCTATGCGTGCCACCAGACATTCCTGTTGCAATGTGACCCTCGGAAGGGTCCTATGTCCTCTCGCACGCCCTCTCCAATCAGCCCCGACTGTACCTGGGGGGGGGGGCGGGGCGGGGGCCGGTAAGGCGCCGTCTTGGACCTGGCTGCCCCTGGCAACTCCAAACGGCGCCGGCGCGAGCCATGACGTCAACAGGCGGGGCTCGGGTAGCGGCCGTCACCGCGAATCGTAGAATCGTGTGTCCTCTCGCGCGTCCTCTCCAGGCATGGCCGATCCGATTGCCCGATCCGATCTGGGGGTCACCCTGCCCCGGCGCGCTCCGCACGCCTCGGCTGGGCCTCGGTTCGGACTTCCTCGTCTGTGCCTCGGCCAGGGCCCGCGGGCGTCGATTCGCCGATGTGTCCTCTCGCGCGTTTTTCCACGCGGCCTCGGCTGCCTGGGAGCGGGGCGTTCCATCGGCGGAGGCCGGCGGAGGTGGAGCGGCGGCGGGCCCGCCGGCGGACGCCGGGCGGAAGTGCAGGCGAGACGCCAGCGTGTGTGGATACGGGCAGGCGTGAGTCGGGCCTGTCCCTCTACGGGGGGAAGGTCCACAAATAGTCAAAACAAATTGCATGGGAGCGAGTTGTTTGACTACTTTTGCCTATTGATGAGCCTTGTTTGGCTCTCTGTTGTTTTTCGTCCAGAAGCGGCCTGCAAGGGGACACGCCCGACTTGAAGGTAGGCGGAGCGCCCAGGGGGGAAGTGAGAGGGGGCGGGCTGTCCTAGAAGGCCGGGAAGTTCTCCGGCCTTCTGAGAAGTTTTTGTAAAGCCCTCCCAGAGCCCTCCCAGAGCCTACCAGAAGACCAAGAGCCTTCTGAGAAACCCCGCGGCCGTCTGAGAAGTTTTGCTGAGCCTTCCCCGAAGACACAGAGAACCTGACAGAAGGCCAAAGGCCTTCTGAGAAGCCCCGCCGCTTTCTGAGAAGGCCTCCTCCTTCTCACTTCCCCCCCTTGCTCGCCGCCGAACGGGGTTTCTGGAGTCGGCCAGGTCGGGGCCGGAACATCCATCATCAAGGGCCGTGGGTTCACCTGCAGCCCCCCCCCCGCAGATGGGATGGGCCCCAGGGCCCCACGGGCCTTCCCCCCCAGGTGTGGCAGGGGGGCAGACGACGACGACGACGACGACGACGACGACGACGACGACGACGACGACGGCGACGAACGACGACGATGACGACGACGGCGACGACGGCGACGACGACGGCGGCGGCGGCGGCGGCACCGCAGCATCACCCCACACCCACAGGCGGAGGGGGGGGGGCACCAGCACCGCCCACCACCCCACGCCCACAGGGGGGGGGGCGTCCACCACGCCACGCCCACCGGGCGGAGGGGTCCCATCGCGCGGGGGGGAGGGGGGGGGGGGGCGAAGGCAACGGCGGCCCGGAGTCCTGGATCGGGTGTGCGGCCGGTGGACGCCAGGGCCCCAGAGGCCGGGGCTCTGCCGGCCGGCGGCGCTGCCAGAGCCGGCGGGAGAGACCGAAGAGCGGAGAGGCCGAAGAAGCGATCATTATTATTAGTAGTGTTAGTATTACTACTGTTATTATTATGAGTATTATTATTACTACTATTCTTACGGGCGTTGCCAGAGGAGGCCTCGGCCGAAGGTGGCCCCCAGCGTCTCTTCCGAGGCCCAGGCGGCCTCCTGGGCACCCCTGCCGATGCCCAGGGGGCCCCAGGGGCACCAGAGCGGATCGACAAGCGGGTGGCACCTTGACCTTCTGCGACCCCTGAAGGGACCAAGGCACACCAGCACCATATATACATGCGTATTCAGTGGATGCCGATATATATATATATATATATATATATATTCATATATATATATATATCGACACCAGCAACAGCACCATATCGATATATATATATATACATATAAATAGATTCAACTGATGTCGAAACTATACTGCCAACATGCTGACTCGGTCAATCCGACGAGGCACCAAACAGGATGACCTTTTTGAGCGCTTCGCTGTTTAGTAGCATTTCCGAGCACATCTTGCGGCGTGTCAGGCATATTGGGGCAGAAAATACAGACGACCACCTCACGAATCTCCGCTTCGCGGATGACGTTCTTGATCATCACCAGACCTCTCGACCAAGTCAAATCAATGTGAGGCGACTTGAGCATGGAAGCGGCCATGGCCAGACTTGACCTACACACCGACAAGACGAATATTCTGCACAACGGATACCAGCAAGCCAGAGTTGGACGACCACCGGCGCATGTTGACGTACATGGTATGCGTATTTAAGTCCTGTTGCCTTATCATAGCGCCGAACATTTGGGCAAAAAGTTACGGTGCGATGGTAAGTCACGCGGCAGAGATGAGCAATCGCATCGCCACGGCCCAGCGTAAGTGTTACACACCGACAGCCCGAACCCGCATGCAGCCGCTACCCTCTCAACGGCCGGCCCAGACTTATCCACGGAACGATCACACCGATGGTCCTGTACGGCTGCGAAGCATGGGCCACGACAGATCAGTTGATCAGCTGGAAGAGTGGCTACACAGGCGATCGTTTTCGTACTCAGTGTTTTGCCGATCGGCGCGGGCCCTCGCCCCCCCCCCCCTCCCTACCCCAAGATCTTCGCTGTTTTTGGCGCCTGTTTCACGCCAGTGGAGTCTCTCCCACAGGACGCAGTGGTGCACACAGACGCATTTAGCAGAGGTCCGGAGCCAGACCCCCCCTCCCCCCCCCTTCTGCCCAACGTCGAAATTCCGCATAAGAACACGCTCACCAAATGCTCCGCATGATTCTGCACGTGCCGCGCCGCACGACCAACCCAGCAGCGCCGACGCAGCATTGCATCACCCGCTCGCAGCAGTAACGCCGACACACAAGACCACGACATCGCAGACAACACGAGCCCGTTTCTGCATTGCTTGGGGCATGGCGGGCGTCATGGCCCCGCTCCCCCCCCCCCTTGTGATGTAACGCTCCCCCCCCAGTGCGCTCCGGGCACTGCCGACGTGCGCACTGGGATCCGCGTAGAGATCCGCATCGGAGTCTGGTCCGCAGTCGTCGTCGTCGTCGTCGTCGTCGTCGTCGTCGTCGTGGCTCGTCGCTCGTCGCTCGTCGCTCATCGTCGTCGCGCGCGGACGCGGCTGGAGCCTGTTTTTGTATTCCGGGCCGATGACGGCAATCAGTTGGGGGGGTGGGAGGGGTCGATGGCGTCACGTTTCGCGCCGGCGGCGTCTGGGAATGCTTAGGAATGGCCGAGGACGGGTAGCACCAGCATCTAGGTGGCGATCTGCACCACAACGCCTGTGTACACCGCAGTGCCTGCGTGCACCACAGCGCCTGTGTACACACCGCCTATGTACACCACAGCAGCCGCGTGCAGCACAGCGTCAGTTTGTGCCACCGTGCCTGCGGACTCAACAGCTCTTGTACACACCACATCAGCCGTGCGCAACACAGCACCAATGTACACCACAATGCCTGCGTGCATTGCAGTGCCCGTGTACACCACGGCGCCTGTTTGCACCACATCAACCGTGTGCAACACAGCACCACTGTTGCATATAGAGTTTTAGAAGGAATTCGTATGACAAAATGGAGCGCTTGTTGGACCCCACAGAAAACAATAGAAAGGAATCCTTATGGACAATGGAGCGCCGCTGGAATTTACAAGTCCTCCCGAGTCCGCCCGCACCACCTTAACTCCTCCCATCTGCGTCCAGGAGGCTCCAGCTAAATCGGCCGTCCGAAAACCAACTGGACCGATTCAATAGACCATTCTGCGGTGCACGCTGAGATGCGCACGTGTGCTGTAGCGCCAACAGGAGGAGGAGGAAGAGGAGGAGTAGGAGAAGCAGGGAAGAACTTCGCATTTGATTATCAGCAGTTTCCTGGCGTGGCGTTTAGTTGTCCGCAGCAGATCCTCACATACATGCTCCTTCTACCTGTCCTATGCACGCTGGCACTGTTGTGTACACCAGCGTTGCGTTGCACGCGGATGTTGTGGTGTAGACAGGCGTTGTGGCGTGCACAGGCGTTGCGGTGCACGCAAGCATTGTGGTGTACACAGGCGCTGTGTTGCACATGGTTGCTGCGGTATACACATGTACACCGGCGCTGTAGTGTACGCAAGCACTGTGGTGTACACAAGCGTTGTGTTGCACACGCTTGTTGCGGTGTACGCAGGCGCTGTGGTGTACATGCGCGCTGTGGTGACCGCGAGCTCTGTGGTGTGCACTGGCGCAGTGGGGCAGATCACCACCTAAATGCTGATCGCGTCGTCGTCGTCGTCGCTCGTCGCTCGTCGCGTCGTGCGCGCGGGCGCGGCTGTGGTGCTGGAACCACGGCGGGGGGGGGGTCGTTATGTCATACCCGCCCACCCGCCCCCCCCCCCCCCCCACCTCATGACGCCCATCATCGCCGAACATAAAGAAACGCGCTCCACCTGCGATGACGAAATGGAAGCCATTCCAACACCAGCGACGCCATGTGCTGCTCCACAGGCAGAAGTGGAAGAACCTTGGGTTGATTGGATACGACGATCCACGCGCACAGCGGAGGAATGCGGAAAGAGAATAGTATCGACGACTGGAACACGTTGGTACAACGACGAGCACGGAGGTGGTTGCGAAACCTGGCGACAACGGAAGCCGGCGAATAGGCCAAGCTTGCTTTACAATGGACACCCGAATTGGACGTCCAGTGCAGCGCAAGCCGCCGGAGTGGACGACCCAAGCAGAGATGGTTACACCATGGACGTCAGTATGTGTGCACAGTTTGTGACGATGAGACAACGGCAGCAAGCCTATCAGCCTTCAACATTTCCTCGTCCTCCTCATCATCTCCCTTCCCAACCTCACATGTTCTCGGCATGACAGCCGCGGCGATCTGGGATACGCTCGAGGAGGGGTACGTGAACCAATTCTGACCACCGACCCCGGACTCGATCCTTCCGACTCCGGCTCCATTCCAGTCTTCTTTTCCGCGATTCCAGCCCCAATGTTCCCGCCACGTGCGCACGTCGTCGCCCTATCGATCATGGCTCCCCGACTTCCGACTCTGGCCTACGACTCCGTCGAGGCACTTGCGAAATCCACATCAGGTCGCTGACACGACTCCCGATTCCCCGTCTCTGGCGACAGCTCTTGTCTCTCCGACTGCGGCCGGCTCCCCACGCCTGTTTTTGTCTCTCCGACGCAGGCTCGTTCTTTTCCGACTCCAGCTCCCCACTCCTGTTTTCATTTCTCCGACTCCGGTTCCTACCACTCCGACTCCAGCTCCCCACGCCCGTTTTCATTTCTCCGACTCTGGCTTCTACCTCTCCGACTCCGGCTCCTGCCTTTCCGGTTCCGGCTCCAACTTCCCCGACTCCTGCGGACAGTCTTGTCGATTTCCGGTTTCTGGGCCCCGCCTTACCGATTCTGGATCTCATTTCAATACGATCCCCGCGCCCGTTCCAGTCGCTCCGACCTTCCAGCTTCGACCCGACTCCAGCTTCTGAGCGGCTAGTCCATCCTTTACCGGCATTAAGTCGGGCCTGTCCCTCCACAGGAGGGATATTCAGAAATGGTCCAAAAATAGACCGGGGACGATTGTTCTGGCATTTTTCAACTGTTGTTTTGGCATGTTTGGACTGCTTTCCAATTTTCGCACAAAACCCGCCCGCATGGGGGATCGGGGGTGGACAGACCTCCTACCCTGACACGTCGATTAAGGAATTGGCCGTTTTCGGTTCGCGAGAGGGCGTCGCGGCCGTCGTTTTTGCGGGTCCAGTTCCGTCGGTTTCGGTCCTAGGCCGTTTTCACTAAGGGGAGGTTTACTAAAGGAAGGTTAGCCCATCGCCGAGGGGACGTGCCCGACCTGATACCGGCGCCCCGGCGCCCACCCGCTGCACCCACGCGGGTGCCTCCCGTGCGGAGCGGGCTGTCTTTCTGCCCCTCTGCCTGGAAGAGCCCCACGGCTGCAGCCGCTCCTCGAGTGCTCGGCCACGCGCAGAGGGGGGGGAGGGGGGGAGGGCTTCTAAGAGGCACCCCTGCTTCTCAGAAGGCGGGGACCTCATCTGTAGACGCAAAGCCGGCGCCCTCTAAGGAGCAGCCTCCTTGCCACAGAAGTGCCCCTGGCCCAAGGCGCCACCAGGATTTCCAAGGAGGCCCCCCACGGCCTCGAGAGCACCCCTTACGAGGCCCAGAGGGCCCCAGGGGCTCCAAAATCGAGCGAAAAGCTGGGGGCACCTTGGGCCAGGGGCACCTTTAGCAACCCCCGACCTTCTAAGAAGCCTTCCCCCCTCCCATCGCCCCCTCGTGCGCGCCGCCGGAGTGCGCCGCACCGCGCGCGCGCGTCGGCGACGCGGCGCGACCGGCAGCAGTCCGAGCTTCCCCGCGCCGACGCGGCGCCGAGGCGCTGACGGTGCGGCTCGGCCCCCCCCCCCCCCGGCCCCACTCGACGGCCGGGGAGCGGGCGTGAGGACCACCTCGGGCTCAGGAGGGGCTCCGGTGTCCCGGGCGCTCCCTGCTCAGGTCCAGGGTGGAGGGTTTCTCCGAAGGGCTTAGGCGGCCCGTCCTTCTCGTCCTCCTCCTCCTCCTTCTCCTCCTCCTCCTCCTCCTCCTCCTCCTCCTTCTCCTCCTCCTCCTCCTCCTCCTCCTTCTCCGCCTCCTCCTCCCCCATCTCCTCTCCCTCCCCCTCCTCCACCTCCTCCTCCTCCTCGGGTCGCCTTCGGCCCCAGGGAAAACCGTGCAATCCAGGGTTAAGTCGGGCGTGTCCCTCTACAGGAGGAACCTTCCAGACTGGTCAAACAAAAGTCATCTGGGGACGATGTTTTGACTATGTTTAACTACTTTGGGGCTTTTGTTGGGGCTGTTGTGTTTAGCTTTCGCCCACAATCCGCCTGCAGGGGGACGGGCCCGACAAAAGGCTCAACTTCTAGGGGGGCGCAGCCGAGGTCCGCCGTGGACAGAAGCACACAACGCCCCCTGCACTCCTCCCTGCCCTGTCCGCGCGCCTCGCGGCACGGTGTGCCCAGACACAGAAAGCCCACGCCTGTGGCGTGAAGACCGCCTGGCACGAAGTGCCCGAACGAGAGGCCCTCGGCTTAGTGGGCCCTGGAAACGGCAGGGCCGTTTTTTCACCGTTTCCGAAAAAAGGTCCCTTGAAAATGGAAACGGCAAAAAAAACGGCGACCGGGAACGGCAACAAAGACGGCTCCAGGATTGGAACCCGAGCGGGAACCCGTAAAAGAACGGCGACGGAACCGGTAAAAAAAAACGGCGTCGGAACCGGCAAAAAAACGGCAAAACGGAACCGGTCAAAAAACGGCCTTGTCGTTTCCAGGGCCCACTCGGGATCTGCGCCGAGGCGGTCAGACTGGGACTGGGAGGAGCGGCCAGCGCCGAGGTGGCGGCGGCCCCTCCCTGGCGTGCTGTCCGCCCTTCTCGGGTGCCTCCCGGAGGCCTCTCCATCGCCACGGCTGGGTCCGCGTCGAAGGAAGGGTGAGGGTTGAGGAAACAAACAAGGCAGTCGTGAGTGGGGCGTGTCCCGCTACGTGCGGGAGGAATGTTCAAAAATAGTTACCGCACTCGGGCCAGGATGGCCGCGGGACCGGAAGCGGCTGCCCCTGGATTGCGCAGCTGCCTGGGGACTCTCCACCATTACAACACCCCTGCTCCTCCTCCTCCTGCTCCTCCTCCTCCTCCTGCTGCTCCTCACCTCCCCGCCCCCCCATCCCTTCCTTTCTCCCGCATCCTCCTCCCACCAACAAAAATTAGTCTGGGGACGATGTTCTAGAAGTATGTTTGACAAGTGTTGAGTATTGTTTGACTATTTTTGTTTTTTTCCTCGGGGGACGTGCCCGACTTAAGCCTGACATGGTAAGCTTAGGTCGGGCCTGTCCTACAGGCGGATTCTGGACGAAAGTTAAACAATGGTCCAGCAACATTCAAAGATAGTCAAAAATAGTCCAACAATCGTCCCGAGACTATTTTTCGACTGTTTGGGAAGACGTCCTCCTGTAGAGGGACATGCCCGACTTAATGGTAAGAGCCGAAGCCGCACGACACATGACTCGCACCCCTCCCCCAAACCCAAGGCTGGAATGTCCACGTCGTTGCCCCTCGCGCGCTGCCTCGCGCCCAGCCTGGTCAACTGTGGGCTGGAGAGCGGGGGCGTTCGATGCTGTTTCTATGTGCGCTGAAATCCGACGGCGCAAAGAAATGAAACATCGCGAAAAATCATTACCAGAACCCTGGACCCGATTCTTTCTCGCATTGATCGAGCCAGATCGATATGTGATGGTCCCGTGGCCCGAAACCCGGCGGAAAGTGCCCCGTGTGAAGGACATGCAATGTTTCGATCCCAGGGCTGATGTGTTTTTTTGTGGTCGCGCTGTCTTGGCTTAAGTCGGGCATGTCCCTCTACAGTATATTCCAAAATGGTCAAAAAATAGTCTGGCGACGATGTTTCTATCATTGCTTGTATGTGTTGACTCTTTTTTATGTTTCGTACAAAATCCGCCTGTAGGAGGACATGCCGGACCTAAGCCTTGGCGCGATGAGCCAGGACACTTGTTGTGCCCGGGCACCGCACTTCGATTGATGGGCCTGTTTTCCACCACCACCACCACCAAAAGTTGAAAGGGGAGGGGGTCCTCCTCCCCCTCCCCCTCCTCCTCCTCCTCCTCCTCCTCCTTCTCCTCCTCCTCCTCCTCCTCCTCCTCCTCCTTTTCCTCCTCCTCCTCCTCCTCCTCCTCCTCCTCCTCCTCCTCCGCCTCCTCCTCCTCCTCCTCCTCTTCCCCCCTCCAGCCTATGGTGGTGGTGGTGGTGGAAGGCACGCCCCTCATCGATGGCTGCGCCCCGGGCCCCACACTCGGACGGGGCCGCCCGAGGCTCTCGCGCGGGGCGCGGCGCCGCCGCCCCGCTCCCCGGGGGGCCGGGGCCAGACGCAGGCGCGCGCGCGCCCTGCCCGCCGCCGCCGCCCGCCCTGCCGTCGGGGAGCGCTGTTTCGCAGGGAGCGCCGCAGACGCGCTCACGGTGCGTTGCGGTGAGGGCCTGAGAGAAACGGGTCCTGCACCCCGGGTGTTCTTTAACAGCCCCAGGGCTTAGGGAGGGCCCCGAGAGTAAGAGCAAAGGCAAACTTCGGCCCTGCACACCAGCGCGCCGAGCCTGGCCACGCCCGAGCCGCCCCGATCGGCGGAGACGATAGGGGCGAACCCATGGATAAGGAGCCGATGGATAAGGAACCCAGGGTCTCGAAGCCAGCGGAGCTTTGATCGTGGATTGGCCATGGGTATCACCGCCGCCCTTCTCAGGTAAGGAAGCCCCCAGGGCCTGAAGCCTCCTGGGCACATTCCTTAACCAACGTCCCCACCGTAGCTAACGGCGAAGTAGAAAAACCAATTGTAGGAAGGCGTGTTTCGTGGCCAAGCCAATTGTAGGAACGCGCGGCTCGCGTTCTCCTGCAAGTCGCTGCGTCGCTCTCGTGCGATGCATTCGCAGATTTGAGATGCATGGAACGGTGTTTCGTGGCTTCCTACATTTTGTTTTGCGTGAGCTCGGTGTCACAAAAATGATATTCCTAATCGCACTGTTAACCAAGCACGCCATCAGCGCGGCCTTGGGAGCACGCCGCTCTAAGCTTCCCCAGGTGGGGTCCGAGCAAGCGAGCGACGATCAAGAGCCGGTCCTGCGCGGAATGGCGTGGCGGCTTCTATGCGGCGGCTTACCACGGGCCGCCCGCGCGGCGCGCCACAGTTGAAGCAGGATGCGCACGCGCGACCTTACGCGGGCAGCTTGCGCGCCAATGTCGGCGCAGACGGCCCCGTTTTTTTGCGTCGCTCAGAGGGGGTCGGGGGATCGTGCCGCATCGCCGATGCATCGCCGGTACACCGCCGACGTCGCCGATGCATCGCCGAATCATCGCTGATGCATCAGCGATGCGGCGCGATCCTCCGACCCTATCAACTCGGGCCCCATCTAAGAGGCTTATAGCGGGGGGCCGTGCACGCAGGCCCAGACCTCTTTTGTTCAGTCCGGGTGTTTCTCCTCGTCGGTTTCGGTCCCTGCGGGACCATCAGTAGATCTGCGGCGACAAGCTGGACCCGGGGAAGCGGTCGGGACCTCTGGGGCCGCGGATTGAAAAATCATATCGGCGGATGTCAGGGGGCCGCGCCCACAGCGGGGAGAGCACGAGCCCGGAAATTGGAGCATATACATTACCAGTGGCGGGCTGTTTTTCAATCCCAGGACTTTTTGAGGGTCGGGGACGACGTCGGGGCGGTGTGGTGTATACTTGTTTCCCCGTTTCCCTGGGGAGACAACGAAACACGTATACACCAGGATTCCGTATACTGCAGGATCCGCTCTCTTATGCGAGTTTCAGTGCGGGGCTGGAAGAAGCGTCGGTGTACAGAGTTCGGCGAGGAAGCAGGTCACGGCGTGGACAGCTGCTGCCTGGCGGGGTCGTCACGGCGCGACGCGGCCGTCGCGGCCGCGCCCGCGAAGAGGCCCATTCCTCCGGAGCGCAGGGGGGCGGGAGTGGGGCGAGGCTTGGCGGAGGGGGGGAGGAGAGCGAGGAGGGCGGGAGGGACGGCAGGGGGGAGGAGGGCAGGGAGGGAGGAAGGGCAGGGAGGGAGGAAGGGCAGGGAGGGCAGGGAGAGCAGGGACGCCGGGGGGAGGGGCACGCGGGGGGGAGAGGTAGAGGCAGGGGGGGACGCTGGGCGAGGGCAGAGCTAGGACAGGGGCGCTGGGACGGACTGCACGGGGGTGTAGACGCTGCGGCGCGGTCAGGTTCACATTGCACGATGGTTTGCTTTTCTCCGTGACGTGCGCCTCCGCTCTTACTGCTCAGGTCGTCCTGACTATACTCCTGTTGGCGCTGTGTCCATCCGAGTTTCACGTTTCGCCAAAGTGCAGCACCTTTAACGAGCTCCCCATGTTATGCACAGTGTCTCCACCGTCTTGCTGCGGAGACCCCTGGCGACCCGCCGGGTCTGGGGGGGCGGCCCGGGGCGACGCCGGGGGTGGACGAGGGCGAGGGGGGCAGGGGAAGGGGGACAGCACGGAGGGGGAGTGAGGATGGCGGAGATGAGGGGAAGTCGTCGCTTTCGACGATCTTGACGCGCTGGCGCACCGCTCTGCGCACAAGGCCGGGTTCAAACACCCCAACAGCAAGGGGACCGCTGTCGAGGCTGACGACAGACGTGCCAGCCGAGTGCTCCCGCAATTCGGGAGCCGCGAACTGTTTGCGACTGTTTGTTTTTCACCATTCAGCGGCGCGTTGGGCACAGCGCAGGCAAAAATAGAGGAGGGGTAGAAGGAGGTGGTGGAGGAGGAGGAAGAGGGGGTCCGTGGCCATTTTGGCTCAAGTCCGTAGCGGCTGTGCTCGAGGACGAGACTTTTTGGCAAGGGGGGTCGCGGCCCCACCAGCTTTGCGCTGTTCGGTCAGGTGCATCATTCACCCACACTTCGGTAACTCAGCTTCCCCCTCGCTGTCTGCCGACCTCTATGACATGGATGGTTTCTCTCATGGTTTTTGCTCCAACCAGAAATGCGAATATAAGGGCAACTTCTCATGGCGTACCTTGTGCCGTGTATGCGGTCAGACGCCCTCGAGGCTGCCCACACCCACCAACAAAGGAGGAGTTCGTGGCAATTGGGCGAAAAGCCCGCCGTCGCGTGGCCTCCCGCCCGCTGGGCCGTCGGCGATGTAGCTCTCCGACTAGCTTGTGGCGGTCTATGCTCGCATGCCCGAGAAGGATTTCGCCAAGCTCTCGCAGGGGTGGTTTGGCAAGCAGGTCGTTCGGGTCGCCAGCAATCGGGCCTTGGACGCGGGTGCGCTTTAACCGCTTGCCAGGGCTGCCAGGCAGAACACCGACACGCTGCGCCATAAGGCCAACCACGCCCGGTCAACCTCCGACAAGGCCAAGGACGCTGCTGCCAAGGCCATGGCGCACATGGCCGAGCGCCAGCATAACGTCGCGCGCCTCAAGCAAGAGGCTGAGGCAGCTGCTGCCCAGGCTGCTGTGGCCTACAGTGCCATGGCAGGCCAGCAGCCGCTGTCAGCCGCCGCCGCGTTCCAGCTGATGCAGGGGTTCTTCGTCGCGCTGCAGGCAACTGCCCCCGAGGAGGCCGCCCAGTTCCAGGGGCTCGTGCAGGCCGTCAGCCAGCGCGTCGCCCCCCCAGCGGCCCCTGCCGCATCGGCAGCGGCGGGCGCAGGCGCGGGCGACGCCCCTGACAGCGTTGTTGCCCCCCCTCCTCCCGCTGCCGCGCTGTTGGTAGGGCTGTCGGAACTCGGGCCCCAGCTGGGGCTGCCGATGGCCCAGGCCTGCCCGACGGGTCGCTCTTCACGGATCCCAACGGTGAGTTGTTCACAGAGTTCTTTGCCGCCTCCAGCATGGCAGTCGACGATGACGACGACGCCAAGGCCGAGCCCGCTGAAGGGAGTGGGCAGCAAAAAAGAAGGCACCCTGCAAGAGCTTCCAGGATCTCGTCAGGTCCACGCAGGAGCACCAAGCCAAGCGTGCAGCACCTCCTCGTCTAATCTTTGACACCGAGCACCTCGTCACCACTGCCAACGCCACGGGCCGCACAGACTTCGAGTGCTTGTGGAGTCGCAGGATGTGTTCAACAGCGCTGCGGTTGCAGCGCAAGAACATCGTTTCGCCCATGTTCAACCTTGGGAAGCTCGTTTCGGCAGCTGGGATGGTCCGCTAAAGGGTTGGCGGCAGACATCACTCCAGCGGGTGGCACGGTGGAGGGCTTGCCCAGATGGTGCGGCGCAGGTTCGGGCTCGCGGAGCTTCCCGAACAGCTGTTCTGCGTGGCCTCTGGGAGGGTCAGCATACTACATATTTCCGCATCCCGTCCAGGCGGCGCGCTCTGGGCGAATGTTTATCTTCACGACTACGCGAGTCCTCTCACCTCAGAGTTGGCAGCTTCTGACGGCCCTGGGAGGCATTTTGCACCGGTATGGGCTACCCTTTGTGGTGGCTACATATTGGAACATGACGCCTGAAGAGGTCCAGGGCCCTGGGTGGCCTGAGACACTCGGAGCCGTGCTGCTGGCTCCCAGCGTGGCCACCTGCACGCATGGTGTTGTGCGCGCGCTGAGTTGGCTTGCAGTCTCTCGAGGGCCCCATTATCATGCCAGCGTTCGCGTGCTCTCCGCGGTCTGCACCAAGGATCACAAGCTTGCGCAGGTCGCGCTCACAGGCGACATAGACGTGGTCACTCTGCCGCACGTCCGTGTTCCTCGGCAATGTCCTCGCCATTGGCCTCACGGGTGCTACTTGCCATCAGATAGATGGCACTTTGCTCGCAGCTTGACCGAGCGCTCCTCCGACGCTGGGGAGGTTCGGCAGGCTTCTTCATCGTGATGGGGCAGGAGTTTTTCGGGATCTACTAGCTCGCCGGCGATGGGGCGTAGCTTGTACCTAGGGCGGGCTCGCCCTCTGCACGCTCGGCGCCGGAAGGCGCCGCCTGCTTTGCAGTTCATGCGTCCTCGCGTCTCCAGCGTTGCGACTTGGTTTGGAGCCTTAACCGCGGCCGTGCAAGAGCTTGCTCAGCTTCAGAAACCTGATGATCGGAATTATACCGTCGGTGCTCGTCGGCATCTGCTTCGGTCCGCGGCTTCGCTTCCCTCGGCCCTTGCGGAGACATGGTGCGTCCTCCTCAACGTGGCTGTTGGCTTGGACTAGGGGTTGGCCAAGTTTGTAAATGCTGAGGCTGTGCCTCCGCAGAGCCCCATCAGAAATGCGTCGGCAAACGCAGGGGTCGCGAGTGGCGCGACTAAGTTCGCGGCCACAGCAGCGCTGGAGGCGGGGCTTTGCATGCCATCTCCAAGCCCGCGGTGCCTCGGCACTCCAGCCCAGCCTCTTCGGAGGGCGGCGCACATCGCGCTGCGCCGGCCTCGCGGGAGCAAGAGATGCCGCTTCCCACAGAGGAGTGGAGTCGGCACTGGCAGGTGGGCCAGATGGAGGATAGCACCAGATGGCCTGAAGACGTGGGCCCGCCTCTGCCCGACTTCCGATTCGAGGACCTGCGCGAGCGTGTTCGGTCCGTCATGCCAGCCAGCGGCATTGGATTTGATCGGGTATGTCCTCGTCAGCTCGACGAACTATGCGACGAGGGACTTCAATGTCTCAGGCATTTTATTCTATTGATAGAACGCACTTGCATTTGGCCTCCCATGCGGTCCAAGATTGCATTCCTCACGAAGCTCACTGGCGGCCTGCGGCCTATTGTGCTGCCCCACGCGCGCGCGCGCGTCCAAAGACGCCTCCGCCGCCCCCTGCTTATGCGCTGGCAGCAAGGCAACTTTCGGGAGTCGTGGTGGTCGACGTCGGGGAGGGGGTCGGAGCGGTTGGCGCGGGCGCGAGCTGCCGCCGCTGAGTGGGCGGTCGGTCGCAAGCTGCGCGCAGGCGCCGCCCTGCCCGACCTACACGAAGCGTTCGAAAACATTCGGCATGGAGTTTTGCTGGAAGCACTCGGCGTTCAGGCCTCCCGTCGCGCCGGCTGCGGCTTGGACCGGGCTGCATCGGTCGCCGCGCGCGCTCGATTACGTGGGCGCCAGTTCGCTGCCCATCCCCACCCCGCAGGCCGTGCTCGCTGGACGTCAGTTCGCAACTCTGCGTCGCGAATCGAAATGTCATCGCCGCTCGATGCTGCGCAAGCGGCCCTTCCTGCACAAGCAGCGGGCGAAGCGCAGCTGGGAGCGGCTGGCGGCGACTTTGGGCTACGCGAGGCAGGCGCAGAGCAGCGGGCCCGCCGGTGTCTCGCCGAGGCCGCCGCGATGTTGCACGGTGAGTTTGAGAAAGTTCATCTTCCCGTCAGCCGCCCCAAGAGTCGGGTTCTCGCGCCCGCCCCCACCCCCCCCGCGCCATGTGCTCGCCGCCGCTCTTCCCCCCCGTCGAGTTCTGGCCGTCCAGTCCCAGAGAAACTGAGAGGTGGACTACGCGGCTGGGGGCTTAATTTGAAGGCCAACGAAGCGCAGTCGTCGCACTGCCGCCATAGCCAGGCATGGGAAAATCGCAGGTGTCACTTGCAAGCTTCACAAGCGTCAGGCGCGCAACACGGTTCCTGCGGCCGCGCAGGCCTCCGCCGCCCACGGGTCGTGGGCGATGGGCACCTCGGAGACCGAGTTGCGCCAGGCGATAGTTTTGCAAGCCAGCGCGCAGTCGCAAACGCTTTCTGGGCGCAGCGCCACTCTTTTGCTTCGCACGACGGGCCTACAGAAAATCGGCCCTGCCCATGCTTTGTGCTCGGCGCCCCACCTGCACCTCGCATCTGCCGTGCGGGCGCCGAGGGGAGCTGTCCGTGCCGGCGTGAGGAGCGCCCGCCGAGCCTTCGACGGGCGTCGCTCGCCGTGGAATGCCAGCAGGGCCCGTCACCAGCTGTGTGGCCTCTGCGAAGAGCTCAAGCCCAGGGGCGCCCTGCTCGTCGACCCTCCTCCTCCTCCTCCTCTTCCTCCTCCTCCTCTTCCTCCTCCTCCTCCTCCTCCTCCTCCTTCTCCTCCTCCTCCTCCTCCACAATTACACAATATGAAAATATTCTCCCACTTCCCCTGATGGCGTCCCGAAGATATCCGACCCCCCCCGCGTACTGTTTTTTACACAGGATTCCTGGGAAACGGGTTTCGCTTGCATTTTTTTCAAAATGCTGCTCTTGCTGAGGCGCCAGCTTCATTTCTGCTCCCGAATCGTTCCGAATCGTGCTCCCGCTGCAGCGTGGGCCTCATTTTCGGATCGGTGTTTGGCCTCCGTCGTTCAGGATGGCGTTCTCGCCCCAGCGCGGGCCTCTTTCTCGCGCGCCCATCCGCCCCCACCACCACCACCACCACCCCCCACCCACCACCACCACCCACCCACCCACCACCCACCCACCACCACCACCACCACCACCACCACCACACCACCACAACCACGCACACACGCACGCACGCACGCACGCGCACCACCACCCACTACGCACGCGCGCGCGGAGCCACAGGTCCGCTACGACACGCGTCCGCGGATAGAGAAAATCAGCGCCATGGTAAGGGATGGGAGGGAGGGGTAGGACGTCAGATATGACGCGAGCGCACCTAGTTTGTCCTCCTCCCCCTCCCTCCCTCCCTCCCTCCCTCCCTTCCTCCCTCCCTCCCTCCCTCCCTCCTTCGGCTCGATGTAGTCCTCGATGGTCTGGACTGTGGTCTCATCTTCTCGTGGGCAACTGTTCCACAGCTGACCTCTGTGCCAGAACGGTCGCGCGGACGCTCGAGATGATTGTCGATAATCGGCGCCGGCATCGAGTGGCGGAGCATCTAGGGCAGCCTGAAGTTGAGCGCGGACCCATGCTTGCTCCAGTGTTGGATGGGATGCGAAAACTTGATGTCCACGAGAAGGGACATGTCGTTTCCGTCGTTTTGGGGGTCAGTGGCCTCAAGCTCGGCAGGCCGATAATCAGTTCACAGATGTCAGCGAGTGCCAGGTTTGCCGCGATGCCCCAGGGGCCCTGGCCCATCGGCACATGTCTTGCCCAGGGCATGGAGATGTGTTTCAGGCTGAGACCCCTGCTATGGCGAGTGCCCTAATCAGGAATTATAGCAACCTCCTCGTCCGTCTGCTCGTGGAGAGGGTCCTGCTGCCGCTGTCTGCCCCTCCGCCTCCCCCTCCTCCGCCTGACGAGGTTCGGTTGAAAGGACCCGTTTCTGGACGGAAGCCTCATGGATGGTGCCCTGCCCCCCGAGGCCAAGGGTTTGGGCTGGGCCACGAATGCCCTTCAGGATGATCGACCCGTTGCGGCCGCCGTTCTCGCTGGAGGCCTGCAGCCCGGTGCGCCTGATATCGGTGCCGTCGAGCTCTGGGCCTCTCTCAGAGCGCTGCGGCTTGCCCTGCCCAGCGCCACCTTTTGGACGGACTCTCAGTGCGTCTACGACGGGGAGCACAGGCGTGGCAGAGCGAGCTGTGTCTCAGCCAAGGCGGCGCGTGCTGAGATTTGGCTGCTGGTGTGGGCCGCCATGGAGGATCGGGGGGGGGCTCTTCGGTTGCACGAGGCCAAGGCCCACACCACTGTTGCTGACCTTGCGCGGGAGCGGACAATTGCGAGGCAGCGTGAGGGTAACTCGCTCGCTGAGAAGGCGTCCATAGAGGCCGCTAGCCTTTCTCGGGCCCCGCTGCGCGCTCGCGAGTGCTATCCGCTCCCAAGCCAAGGTCTTCTCGTTTCTCGCAGTCCGGGTCGGACGCATCGTTTGTAAGATGGCCGATTTCGACTGCATGTATGTTTAGGGCACTCGGGCCAAGAAAGAGCCCAAACCCGTGTGTGTCGTGGAGCCCCCATCCGTAATCGTTGCTCTTGTGCGTACGCGTGCTGGCATGGCTCTCGCCATCTCCGCCGTGAAGGGCATGCCTCGCACCAGGCCTTTTTCCAATAAGGTTGTCGAGTGGTGCCACAGGAGTTGTCTGTGCTGTCTGCGGAGCGGGAGGCGTCGCGCTCTGTCCCAGTTTCCGGAGTGCCTGCGATTTGCGTCCCTCCAGTTGGGGCGCTCGTGTGTTCCAAGCGCTTGGTCAAGGCAGGTCTCTCCAAGGGAAGTGTTGGATCTCGCTTGCGGAGCCGTGGAGGCCCCAGCAGCTCGCCGACAGCGGCCAAGCGCTTCGCCCGCTGTGAGTTCTGGGAAAGGGGTGGCCCCATCGACGGTCCTCACCAGGGCCGTCATCCCCTGGTGAGGTGGCGAAAAGGTCCTTTCCGATGGGCCTCCCTTCTCAAGGCTTTCGCCAGATTTGAGGGACCTCAGTGCGCAGGAGGAGGAGGAGGAGGAGGAGGAGGAGGAGGAGGAGAAGGAGGAGGTGGGGGAGGAGTGGGGGGGAGGAGGGAGGAGGGAGACGGGAGGAGGAGACGGGAGTAGGGAGGAGGAGGAACGAGGAGGAGGAGAGGAGGAGACGACGGAGGAGGAGGAGGAGGAGGAGGAGGAGGAGAGGTGTCTCGTGCACGTAGCGCCCGCTCGAGCGCCCTGGTCGCCAAGGGGGCCGTACCCGCCACGCGGCAGGAGCCTGGCGGGAGCGGCCGGGGAGCCGTGCGCGCAGAGGCGGTGCCGCCGGAGGCCGCCGAGGCGGGCGTCGCGCACGAGAGCGCCGCCTGCGCGCCCAGGGGTCCGTCCGCCCTGCCAGCTCCTCCTCCCTCCTCCTCCTCCTCCTCCTCCTCCTCCTCCTCCTCCTCCTCCTCCTCCTCCTCCTCCTCCTCCTCCTACTCAGCAGCAGCAGCAGCAGCATCATCATCCTCATCCTCATCCTCATCAGCAGCAGCATCAGCATCAGCATCAGCATCAGCATCAGCATCGTCATCATCATCATCATCATCATCATCATCATCATCATCATCATCATCATCATCATCATCATCATCAGCAGCAGCAGCAGCAGCATCATCACCAGCATCAGCATTACCATCATCATCACCAGCATCCGCACCATCAGCATCACCGTCATCATCATCATCATCATCATCATCATCATCATCAGCAGCAGCAGCAGCAGCAGCAGCAGCAGCATCTTCATCTTCGTTTTCATCCTCATCAGCAGCAGCATGATCATCATCATGATCACCATCCCCACTACCATCATTACCATCATCATCCTCATCATCATCAGCATCATCATCATCATCATCATCATCAGGGTCCGTCCGCCCTGCCTGCTCCTCGCCGGGCGCTCTGCACGCAGCCCGGGCGCTCCAGGAAGGGCCTTGCCCTCGAGGGATCGAACTTGGCATCGCTCGGATGTCTGCGCTTTCTTCCCGGCGAAGACCATGGAGAAGCGCCCAGGGTCATCTTGCGAAAAACGACACGCGAGACCGACAGGTGCACGGACCATGGGCGCCCGAGCGACGGCAGGGCGACGGAGTTGGCATCTCTCCCCCCGCGCGGACGCTGGCGGATGTGGGCGGCAGCGTGCCCGCCGGCGGAAGCCGGTGGGAGGCCGGCGGAGGCCAGAGAGGGCCCGCAGTGCCGTCCTTGGGGGATGCGGGGCTTCTGGAGAACACCAGTGGGGCGAAGAGAAATGCTCGGTGTTGGGGGGCACCACGATTGTAGGCCTCCTGAGTGGGGTCCGAGCAGATGGGGTCGGAGGACCGGGCGCATCGCCGACGCATGGGCGATGCAGCTCGACGCGGGGCGCGTGATTCTCCACGCCGATGGCGCCGATACATCGCCGACGTCGCCGATACATCGGCGATGTATCGCCGATGCACCGGCGATGCGGCGCAGTCTTCCGACCCGAAGTATTCGGACCCCATCTAGGAGGCCTCTGAACATGCTCTTCGTGCTTGGGCTCTCCACCTGTGGACGCTCTTCACTTCGGGCACCCGTACCGGGCCTTGGGCCTTCGGCGAGATGGTTTGCATTCCTGCCCTGTGGTTCTGTGGCCACGCCTCTATATCCTACAGGTCGAGGGCAGATCTCCAACGGTCTGGCTCGAGGGTTCACGGATGTGAGACGCGAGGAGGCCGCAGGCGAGAACTTTTCTCGTGAGTTCTGAAGAGACTTCATTCAGGATCTTTAGCTATGAGAAAAGCAGCGAAGGCGCTTTAGGCGGGATCCGATCTTGCTGCCGATCTTGCAAGCACTCTTCAGGCATGGGGCGATAGCGCGAGCGGTAGTTTGACGGCAGCTCCCGACGAGTGCAGATTGCAGTTCGAAGACAGATCCAGCCAGAGCCGTTTTATTAGCTTTAGTGTGAGGGATTCCGAGGCGTGAGCCGCTTCATTTATCCATTGTTTTGGTGTCGACTTGACAGGACCGGGCCGGGGCGTGCTGTGGTGTGCCGTGAAGTGTTGCACTGTGTAACTAGGCTTATTGCAAGGATGTTTCTTGCGCAGTTTCTGCGCACCGCGCCCTCGCCGTTCCCGGGTTTGGGCACGCTCGGCGTGCCAGCTGAATTTAGCGCGATCGTCGCGCCGAGGCAAGGCGTCCACCTGCTTTGCGCTTAGCCTCCGCCGCTGTGGTGACCAAGCGCGGCGTAGGTGGCAGGCCAGAGGCTGCTCGCCCATGGCCTGACGGGGGAAAAATTTGTTTCTTGCGGGAATCGGTTTGAACGAGCAGCGCCGTAAACAAGTCCGAAATGTGGCCCGGTTGTGCGACCAGATTCGCATTCGACAGTCTACGCACACAACGGCTGAAATTCACGACGTGTTTCATTTTGAGCGTGAGCCGAGTGGCGGCAATACGACACGCAACGCCATGGAGTCATTGGCAAACGATTGTTGGGATCGTGTGTCTAGGAGCGGGGTTCTAGCAACACCCAACATTTTCAGAGAAATGCGGCACTCGTGCACGGGAATGGAACTGCGAAAGCGCTCAGGGCACATCTACCACACCGTGCCGCATTCGAATGTTTGTAAACTCATAGACCAGAGGCGTCGCTGTTCGAGCAGGCTTCAGTTTGTCAAGTTTGTGTTGCCGCATGTTGGCATGAGCGCTTCCGGCGTTGAGAATATCTCGGTTCGCGGCCTGTTGATGTGGAGATGTTGTGCAGATGCGGGCGGGGGCCAAGGCTACCGCACCAAAGTTGTTGATTCGAAAGACGCCGTGTTCAATCATTCCACAACGAAAAGTACCATCCTGAATTGCAATATCTTGTAGGGGTTGCAGTAAAGAGCCGAGAACCCTGTAGATTGGCCCAGCTTGGCCACTCTACATACAAAAGCATGCTGCTCTTCGCGCAAGAGGTCAAGCTGAATTATTTGTTAGGTCCGATTCGCTCCACAATTCCTAGCAGTGGTGACTCTGTGAGCCTGGTTGGTCCAAGCGCGCCGTGGTTAACCAAAAGGCTGGGAGAACCTTTTCGAGGAGGCGAGAGACGAACTTGCAGCAGTTATGGTGAGAAGACCAGACTTTTTCAAATCCGCATATATGCCCAGAGAGTTTGCGCAGAGCTTACAAGCGTTGCGTGTGCTCGAACCGGTGAACACGCGGCACAGAGAACTGTGGCGAAGGCCAAGCCAGAATCACAACACTGCGCTTCGACAGTCGGGTTTAGCATCTATGTAAACGGCGCTGTGCGAAAGCTGGAGAATAGGATCCCTTGAAACTTGTTATTGGAACGCACGGTCTCTGGCGAACATGCGCACGCACCTGCACCTAACGCGCATGATCCGGACACGACGCTACCGGAAGGGTTAGGTGGAACACAAAGCACGCGGAAAATGCAGCGTTGGTGGGCGAGCAGATTCGCGGGAATGTTGGCGAAAGGAGTCGGAGCCATCGGTTTGCAGCCAAATCCCGAGAATAAAGCAAAGATGGCGCGTGTATTTGAGGCAGCCTTATCACAGCATTGATACATCGCGGCTGACGCGATTAGGGCAGAGGTCGATCTAGATTGCCGCCCGCGCAACACAAGCCACTTGAAACGATTCAAGGATCCTCGCATCGGCGACTTTCTACAAGGACTGTCCAGCATGCAGCTTGAAGTCGACGCTCGCCTCGCCGTAACTTCTTCGACGCGGATTCTCGTGCCCTGTCATGATTTTAAACCGGCCGTCTTAACAATCAAGACACTCAATCGTGAAATGCCAATTGGTAATCGTCGGTGCCATCCAGTCAAGCAACGCATGGGGGCCGATGGCCCTCGCAACCCAGAGAGCGCTACCGGTGAGTTTCCACGCATCAGCTCAGCCAAAATGCTGCAAGAAATTATCCGACGAGGTGTTCGGCCCGAGGACAATACCAGCGGGCATCGCGACATTGCGCAATGCTTGGGGATGGCTGCGAAGAACAGAAACCGCGATGACTATCGACATCTCGGCGAGCACATGCAGCGCGACAAGCTATTTCAATCACTGATCAACCAAGAATCGCAAGCGAAGGGCGACAACAGCATGCTTCCGAACAAGCCGAGAATACCATTGGGATTGGCCTTCATGGATCATTGCTCTGGCTACGGTTGGCAACATTGGAAGAAGGAGCTCGTTTCGTTTCAATCGCAGCCAGCGCAGGCTGCACAACTCAAGCTCGCTCAGGAATTGGCAGCTCGGCAATATGGCGTTCGCCATGCTCTGAACGGCTCGTCAGCAGATGCCGAGGTGGACGCCTCTCAAATGGAGGTGGAACTCGACAGCGTCGCGCGGCGAGTACTCGGCCTGTTCTCATTAATATCCGTCAGAGTTGCTTGCGCCGTCCAAGCCAAGATCTGCCAGTCTCCCGCGGCAGCTGGAAACCTTTATCCACTTTGCTGACGCCAGCTCCGCCGACGCGCCGACAGCCCCCCATCCGCGCTGGAACCGTAGGGGCCCTAGCTGACGTCGAAGAAGGCGTCGGCGAGGGCCCCCGCCCGACATGGGCAGGCGGCCGCGCCCCCGAGTTCCACGGGTTCCAGGGCCCCCATTCCCGGCCGACTTCAGTCGGCGCCGGAGCCCCGGGCCCCCGTTGCAAGGGGCCCCGGCATTGCAAGGCCCCCAGGTCCTCGAGGTCTCGGGCGCGGAGCACCCGGGCCTTTCAGACCGCGGCCAGATCGAGGGGCGGCAGGCGGCAGAGAGGAGAGCGCGCGCATCAGAGAGTAGAGACCACGCTGGGCGCGTTCAAGTGTTTAAAATTGGGAAGCCCGCGGGCAATTGCGGAGCTACCGTCGGGCCAGTTGGGATCGCCGAGGAGGCCACGGCGGCCCATCCCGGGCAGTCTGGGAGCCGAGATTGGGTTGCATCGGACCACGTAAGAACCATGTTGGACAATATTCGGGGCTTCGGAACTTGGTGGGGTAGTTTTTATGGCGCCCTAGGACAGGGGGGGTAAGCTGCCGAGCTCGCGGGGGCCCTGCCATTGGTCTCCCCCGCCCACCCCCGCCCCCGACCCCCGTCGACTAGGACGTTGAACCAGTCGCGGAAGTGGGGACATGGAAGGGGGGCAGCCAAGTACTCCACGCGTCTGTCTTCAACCCCGCACGCAGGGGCTGGCGGATCCGCGAAGACGACAACGCCATTAACATCGCGAAGAAAGCGGCGCTAGACGCAAGTTTTCTCATGCCTCGCAAAGGTACGGTGGCCAATGGCCAGACGCTGAATGCGCGCGCAGCAACGCAGCGGGGCCCCCGCACTTCGCACGCAGGAAGCGCGCCTTCCGCACGGGAGGCTGGCCCGGTCCAAGACGAACGCTTGGCGCAAACAGAGGGTGAAGCAACAGTCGAGGATTGCGGCGCGATTGGTTCGAATGCATTTGGCGCACGGGAACCGATAAACGAGTTGATTGGCAGCGGCGCTTCCGAGGCCGATGGGCACGCCGATCAGCGTAGCAGCAGATCTTTTACGGGGCCCATTGCAGTCAATCGAGGAGCCTCTGGACAATGCGAATGGCACGCAGCCTTCCCATACCAGCACAGAACTGGAGCCGCCCGCGCCACAGCAGGGCGACCCCAGTCGCGTTCAAGTTTCACCATCTAAGTCTAACAGCCTTTTCGACAGAGCAGAAACTCCGGTCGAAGAAGGGCGAGAACACAAATGTCGAAAGATGCAAAAGACTACGCATGCCCTGCCGCCGCCTCACGCGGCCGCGGCCCCGCCATTGGTTGCGCACGAGGCCGCGAGACGCGAGGCAGTGCAATCGGACCACGGGATGGGCACTGGAGGGCGCAGGGCCTGTTCGATGCCAGGGACAATCAGTAAGAGCCCTGCAACTGCCACAGAGCAGCACGGGCGTGCCAAGGGTTACCCCACGCATGACAGCGCTGGCAAAGCTACAGCAGCATGCCGAGAATGTTCGCGCGCCTCGAGCGGGCCCCCGCCTTCGGGGGGCCCGCGAAAAGGCCGCCAGGGGAATTGCGCCTCGCACTCGAACGGGTGGGAGAGGGCTCAATGCCCGAAGGCGGGATTGCCCGTCAGCTTCGCCAGTGGCAGCGCCGAGCAAACCCACGGCGATCTTTGCCCACGCCCGCAGGGAAGCGCCCGCGATCGCCCCAGAAGGCAACTGGCAGGGCCCAGGCGCCACCACAGACTGCAGGCGCTCCTTCGTCGCGCAAAACGGAGGTTATCAAAGCCTACGGGAAATCAGATACCAACAATCGAGGTCACCTCGACGGGGGGGCTTCTTCTGTTACAGCCAGCGCATAGAAAAAGATTCGATCCAGTGGTTGGGGGCGTCGACCTCCTGGGCGCAACAGTTCGCGGCTCGGCAATGGCCCGTTCGACCCCGCAGCGAGCAGCGCGCCCGCCCGCGCCTGCAGTGCTTCGGCGAGTAATTGCCACGGGTGTTCGCCGCGCAAATCAATCAGCAAGTGCGCGCGGACCCCTCCCGGCACCGACTCCGATGGCAGAGGCCGGCCTCGATCGGCGGCGGCTGCTTCCAGAGACCAGATACCAACGGCTGACATCGAACGGGATGAGGAATACCATCAGTCCCCGATGCAGAGTCTTGCTAGCCACCGGTGCCTCAGCGCCCCTGGCCGCACGGGAGAAGCGGGCGCTGCGTGCCCAGGCCCTCCATCATACACCACGCGGAAGATATCGGAAATGCGGTTGCGAGGAGAAGCGGGGCCAGATGTTCCAGATGGTCACGTCAGTCCAGCTGCCCGCGGCAAGTCCGGCACCACGCCAGCCAAGCAAACTGGCCGGCGACTGCTCGGGAGGCGCACAGGAGGCCGCAGAGCGTGGCCGCGTCGCGCCCCGAGGCCTGGAGAGCGGCAAGATGCGGCGCGTTCTTCGGCGCCGCGCTCGGGGGCTCTCTCCTCGTCGAGGCCGCGTGCCCCTCATCATTCCCTTCCTTTCTTTGGCTCTTTTGGGGCAGTCTGGGGGGTTCTTGGGGCTTCTTGACGCCTTCTTGGGCCCCTCTGGACGCCCTCTTGGGCCAGCTTGGGGCTCTCTTGGACCTCCTGGTCGTCTGGGTCTCTGCTCAGGCTGCGTCGAGGCCATCTAGGAGGATTTTTGATGGTTTTTTGGTGGGCCGGCCCAGACTCATCTTGGAGGCTTCCAGGGCCACGATGCCGGCAGTTTCTTCGGACCTTACGGGGGTTCTCTCGTGACCCTCTTGGGCCGTCTTGGAGGCCTCCTGGGCCGTCTTGAGATGATCATGGGCCGCCTCGAGGCCATCGTGGGCAGAATTGGAGGCATCCCGGACCATCTTGGCGGCCTCGTTTGCTTGCCGCGGACGCTTTAGAAGATCGGGAGCGCGGATCCACTGTCCAGTACTAAGGGATCGCGGCCTCGGGGGCGCGGACCCATTGTCTTCCACGGCGGACCGTGACCTCGGCAGCGCAGGCCTTTCTTCACATGGGATCGCGGCGCCTGGAGCGCTGGATCCACAGTCTGCGCGCAAAGGATTGTTGCTTCGGGAGCGCGGGCCCACTGCCGTTGCCAAGGACATGGGGGGCGGCGCGCAGGAGGGAGCGTCGAGAGGGAGCGGGGGCCTCACAAAGCTGCGGAACCCGACCAGAGAGCTTTCGACAGTTTACCACGCCTCAACGTACCAGGGACCACGGTGGCGGATTATGGTGAAACATAAATGTCTGATGTCTTTTAGCGAATCTCATACGAAAATAATGGACCAGGCATCATGGTTTCAAATGGAACGCCGTTTGCGACTGGACATCCCCAGAATGTGACTGTGCCGGTAAATCATGTTCCATACGCGCACGGTGCCATATCAGTTTTTTCCGGAAAAAGGGAGCACAAGGTTTCCAGCATCAACGAGTTTACCGACGATTTGAATTATCTTCGAGTGAGCTCTGCACATCCACGGCTCAGGCTCGACGTCGTGGATCACGTGGGTCACCTACTATCACTCAACAATCGGAGGTTGAATGGGTCGAAGGAGTACCAACGGCCATTGCCGCCAAATCAGGTCGTGCATGTTGATGCAAGAGTGCGCCAGTTCGATCTTATCAGGGCCAAGTTTGAAATGTCCTACGTAGCACCCCGCAATTGCAGATAAGAGTGAAGGGGCGGGCGCGGGCGACGCGGGCGTCGAGCTGGCGGACCTCGTGGCCCTCACCTTCCCTGTCGATGGCGCCTTCTTCCTCGCCCTCCTCCTCCTCCTCCTCCTTCTCCTCCTCCTCCTGCTCCTCCTCCTCCTCCTGTTCCTCCTCCTCCTCCTCCTCCTCCTCCTCCTCCTCCTCCTCCCTCCTCCTCCTCCTCCTCCTCCTCCTCCTCCTCCTCCTCCTCCTCCTCCTCCTCCTCCTCCTCCTCCTCCTCCTCCTCTTCCTCCACCATTCCGATCCTCCCCCCTCCTCCTCCGCTCCTCCTCTCCTCCTCCTCCTCCTCCTCCTCCTCCTCCTCCTCCTCCTCCTCCTCCTCCTCCTCCTCCTCCTCCTCCTCCTCCTCCTCCTCCCCCTCCCCCTGCCCCTCCTTCTCCCTCCTTTCTCGTCGTCCCCCTCCGTCCCCCCCTCCTTTTCCTCCTCGCACTCGTCGTCGGCCTCCTCTTCGTCCTCGTACCCGTCATCGTCGTCGTCGTTTTTCTCCTGCGCCTCGCCCTGCTCCTCCTCCCCTCCGCCGCGGCAGCAGGCAACTGAATTGTCAATGAACGTGTTCTGACACAGCCCCGCCGCAGGCGCCGTTGTGCTGTTCGCCGCAGGCGCCGAATTTTTGGTTTGTTCAGTGTACGTTATTTGGGTCGCGGGTGGGTCGCGAGTTTTCCACCTCCACCTGGAGAAACTTCAAAAACAGCCCACCGCAGGCGCCGAAAAAATTGATTTGTACACTGAACGCGGGTCGCAGGTTCTCCACCTGGAGCGAATGCAAAAGAAACCCGCCGCAATCGCCGAAGCTTTGGTTTGTTCAGTGAACGTAGTTTGGGTAGCGGGTGGGTCGCAGGCTCTCCACCTCCACCTGGAAGGAATTCAAAAACAGGCCGCCACAGGCGCCGAACATTTTGATTTGTACACTGAACGCGGTTTGGGTCGCGGGTGGGTCGCAGGCTCTCCACGTGGAACGAATGGAAAAGAAGCCCGCCGCAGGCGCCGAGAATTTTAGGTGGGTCGCGGGGTGGGTCGCGGGTGGGTCGCGGGTGGGTCGCGGTGGGTCGCGGGTGGGTCGCGGGCGCGGTTTGGGTCGCAGGTTTTCCATTTGATACAGATGCAAAAGAAACCCGCCGCAGGCGCCGAAAATTTGGGGTGGGTCGTGGGGTGGGTCGCGGGTGGGTCGCGGGTAATTCGCGGTGAGTCGCGGGTGGGTCGCGGGTGGGTCGCGGTTGGGTCGCGGGGTGGGTCGCGGGTGGGTCACGGGTGGGTCGCCGTGAGTCGCGGGTGGGTCGTTGGGGGGGGGTCTCGGGGTGGTTCGCGGGTGGGTCGCGGGATAGGTCGCAGGTGGGTCGCGGGTGGGTCGCGGGTGGGTCGCGGGGTGGGTCGCGGGTGGGTCGCGGAGTGGGTCGCGGGTGGGTCGCGGGTGGGTCGCGGGGTGGGTCGTGGGTGGGTCGCGGGGCGGGTCGCGGGTGGGGCGACGACAACAACAATATCAACAAGAACCCGCATCGCGGAATTCCACTTCAGCCACGCACCCAGGGACAGTGAATGACCGTTCGGTTCAGTCCCTTCATTCTGACTTAACTACAAACGGTGGCGTCAACGTGGAAATTGTAGGCCGCTAGATCTGACTCCACAAAATAGCCAGCAGCTCTCTGCGTGTTATCCAAGGCTTCGAGGCATGGAAAAATGTTAGTTTCCTTGTTAGGCACCGCTACAGCACCGCAGACAAGTTCATCAGCAAAAGAATGCTGCAACGAGCGCGATCTGTGCCATCAGCAGCAGTGCGGTTTACGACACTAGCCTGCGGCATTAACACAAAGACCGAATGTTGTGACAGTCGCTTGTAGCCTGAGACGCAGGTGATTCCATCATGCGCATTTTGCCCTGTGTGATCCCATGCCCCCGTTTAGCACCATATCAGATTCTGGGATCGGTTCTTATTTCAAAGGCACTACGGTTGCCAGGCTCATATGCTCAAATTGCGCATACCGTGGCTGCAAGAACCACGCATATATTGTGCAAGTCGATTCAACGCACAGTTCCCACAATCACGGATGTGCATGCGTTTTGTGGATATGTCGTTCTGTCGTTTGGTGGAGGAATTCCATCCAGGGGCCTTATTCCCATAAGTTTGTTGAATCGTTTATAGGTGAGATCATATTTCTGAGGTCGTGCTGTCCTCGTATTACGTGGACGTGTTACCAATTATGTGTGTATGTTCGAATGTTCGTTTTGTCTTGCTGACCTGATTCCCCAACGTTCCGTTGACGTTTGTCTAGTCGGCTTGCCTTGTCTTTCTCGTGTTGTCGGCTTCCGCAAGGGAGTCACATGTTAAGGCGGTCTCAGCCACCTGGCTTATCAAAACTAAACCAAAGGTATCTGCACCTTCGCATTGTTGAGTGCCGTCTGAACGCGTGTCTTTTGGAAAGATGCACTTGGACGCCTTCAGAACCCCCCCCCGCTGCCAAAATCGTCCTTCTGACCGACTGTATCATGTTTCGTTGGTCTTTGTACTATGTCAGGGAGCCATCGCCAGGAATGTTGCATGGGCGATGTGTCTGCCGACATGTGAATCACTCATTCGTCTGTATGTCTCGTATGCTGTTCGCTGCATCGTGCTTGACGCCATGTTACCCTCAATGCCCATGGACGCCTCACACGCGTTTGTATATACATATATATATATATATATAAGAAATATACATATTCATATATATATATATATACACATAGGTGTATACATATGTATATACATATGTATGGTCGCCCCCTGCACATATATATATATATAGAAGAGAGAGAAAGAAAGAGAGAGAGAGAGAGAGAGAGAGAGAGAGCCACAATCGAAGAGGATTAAGGGAATGAGGAGGATGAGAAAAAGGAGGAGGATTCGGAGATTAGGAGAAGGAGAAGAATGAATCGTGATTGGAGCGGCAGGAGGAGGGAGGAGCAGGAGGAGGGAGAGGAAGATGAGGCGGATGAGGAAGAGGAGGAGGGCGGATGAGGAGGAGGGAGGTATGATGACAGAGGGGGGGGGGGGCGAGCATATTCCTCTTCTTATATTTTTACAAGCCCGGGCGGGGGGAAAACCCATCCCCCAAAAAAAAACCGGACTCCCGGGATCCGGGGCTTTGGGACCCTTCGGACGGGCTTCGAAGCGGCCCCCCGGGCCTCGCAGGGCGTTTTGCCAAGCCGTCGCAGCACACCTAGGGCGATCAGGGGGGTCATCGGAGACGTCCCAGAGAACCCCAAGACAGCACAAGAGCGCTCCAAGAAGCCGTCATACCCCGAAAGATCGCTCCAAAACGTACCAAGAGGCCTCCAAGAGCACCCCCAAGACAGCCCCAAGAGGGAAAAATAATTAATTTAATATAGGTTTGTGGTGAATCTGGGGTTCTCCTCTTTTCGGCTTCCCGACGCTCCAAGACAGCGGTCTTCTGGGCGTCCGAAGTCGCCTGGGAGGCTCCAAAATCGCCCCACAACCATCCGAAAGGGTTTCCAGGCAGTCCAAGAGAACCCCAAAACGGCTCAACAGGGGTCCAAAATGGCGCTAAAAGAGCCCCATGGCGGCCCCAAGACATCTTCCGAAGCATTCCAAATCGTGACTGGGGCGTTTAGGGAGACCGCGGTTAGAGGCAGGTTGGCTTTACGAAGCCCCAGGGCCCCCAGAACACGCCCAGGAGGCCTCCAGAAGACTTTAAGAAAGTCTGAGAGCTTTGGTGAGGCCCCCAGAGGCTCTCCAAGGTTCAACGCATGGTTCCCACAATCACGGTTTTGCATGCGCTCTGCGGATATGTTGTTCTGCCCTTTGGTGAAAGATTGCATTCACCCAGGTGCCCTACTCCCACAACTTTGTCGATTCGTCTGTAGGTGATAGAATAATTCTAGGGTCGTCCTGTCCTCGTATTCTGTGGACGCGTTACCTGTTATGTGCGTGTTCGACTGTTCCGTTGCCAGTTTGGCTCGAGGTCAACTGCCGCGGCCCCGACCGCTGCAGGCGCCGCGTGATGGGCTCTTCGCCATGACCCCAAATTGTGGCTGGCGGCCGAGTCTTTGGCTCGGGGGCGGCGGAGGAGGCACGCGTGGCGAGGCTCGGCCCCGACGGCGTGTGAATGCGGGTGTACCTGGCGACGCCTCCCGCGACGGCCCTGCACGGGACTGGCGCCGGCTCTGCGGCACAAGGCGCCCCCGCGCTCAGCGGCGGGGGGGGGGGCCTTGGTTCCCCCGAGGAGAAGGGGGCCTGCTTCCCTGGAGCCGCGTCGGCACACGTGGCCTCCCACGCTCACCTGACGCGCAGCGGCCTCTGCCAGGAGGACGACGACGAAGGCGCAGGCGGGAGGCCAGGGCCGGCGGGGCGGGCGGGCAGGCGGGAGAGGGGGGAGCAGGAGGACGACGACGAACGCGCAGGCGGGAGGCCAGGGCCGGCGGGGCGGGCAGGCGGGCAGAAGAGGGGCCAGGCGGAGCCAGCAGGCAGGGGGCAGGAGGCTGCTGCGCGGACGGAGGGTGGGTTCGGCCCATGCCCCGCCCGCCTCTGCCCGGGGGCGGCAATGGCGCTCGGCCCTCGCGCCCCCCGCCCTAGCGACCCCCGCTCAGGGGCTGCCGCGGGCCCCAGGGAGGCTGCGACAAGTTTTGCACGAGGAGTTGCCACGATCCGCGGCGTGCCCAGCCAGCGTGGGGAGGAAGGGGCCGGGGGAGAGCGGAGGGGGCCCGGCTCGGAAGTCGCCCGCCCGTGGCGGGGCTGGCCGAGACGGGCGCGGACACGAGCCCCGCTCCTGGGCGTGGCGCCACCCCCTGCGGCAACAGACCCGGGAAAAAGGGGACGGGGCGAGTTCGGGAGCCTTGAGACGGGGGTCAATGCAAGCGGGGGCCAGCCAGAGCGCCAGATTTTGCAGGACCCTGCAGAGCCAGGCTCCCATTGACCCAGGCTTGGGTGCAGGATCCTGCAGGATTTTGCAGGACCATTGGCATTGACCCAGGTTTGGGCGCAGGGTCTTGCAGGATCTTGCAGGATTCTGCAAGGCCTGGCTGACCCTGGTCTGGATTGACCCGGGTCAGAAGATCCCCGACGAGACGGGGGGGCCCGGGGGAAGACAGCGACGCTTCGCCCACGTCGGTTCCGCCCAGGACTGGCGCTGAAATCGCGCCCCTGTCCGAGAGCAAGGGGTTGCCATGATCAGTGGCGGGGGGGGGCGCTGGGCCCCCCGGGCTTGCCGCTATCGCCCCCCCCCCCCCATAGCGCCCCCACTCCTGGCGCGGACCGCTCCCCCCGACGGACACCGGCATCTGCCGAGGGGTGGCCGCACCAGCGGAGATCGGCGCGGACCGCTCCCCCCGACGGACACCGGCATCTGCCGAGGGGTGGCCGCACCAGCGGAGATCCTGACCAGCCACATGCCGCGTCGCCTCTGCCCCGGGGCGACGCGAATTGATTGCCACAAGAAGTTACCACGATGTATTGCCAAAAGAAGTTACCACGATCAGCGGCGGTTCAGCAGAACACGGAGGACTTGCAGCTCGCAGGGGAGTTGGTGGACCCAGCAACGCGATCTCACAAGGCGTTGCCATGCTCAGTGGCGGGAGGGGACCTGGTTCCCCCGATTCTAGGGCGGGAGGGGACCTGATTCCCTCGAGGCGTGTCGCCCTCCTCCCTGTGGCGTCGTCGCCGCAAAAGCCCTCGTCGCCACGGCTGGACCCTCGGGGAGTTGGAGGATTTCGAGGGGCGGAGGTAGGGGAGATCTTGGCACCGCTGTGCGTCCTGGGGAGCCCTCATCGCCACGGCCGGCTCTTCGGGGCGCCAGAGGGGGCGTCGGTCTTGCGACCGCTGCTCGTCCTGGAGCCCTCGTCGCCACGGCCGGAAAGCTGAACCCAGCAGCACGGTTGTGAGCAGCAGGACGGGCGCCAACAGCACCCTCGTGAGCAGGACGACGGACTCCAGCAGCTCGACCACGAGCAGCACGACGGACTCCAGCCGCAGCATCGTGAGCAGCACGACAGACCCCAGCAGCTCGATCGTGCGCAATAGGACGGACTCCAGCAGCACGATCGTTAGCAGCCAGACGGGCTCCAGCATCGCGACCGCGAGGAGCCAGACGGTCTCTGCCGGGCGGACCATGGGGACGACAACGATGCCGAGACCAGGGAGGGAGGGGTACCTGGTAGACGCCTGCCCGCGTCGGCGCCCGGGGGCTGCTGATTCGTCCCGCGCCGCGTCTCTTCCGCTCGGGGGCGACGCTGGCATATTCCCACAAGGTGTTGCCACGATCAGTGGCGGGTCTGAACATGAAGGGGTTTCGTGCTACAGGGGAGGCGGGGAACCTTCTGACGCCCTCCCCACCATGGGTCTGCTCAGGACCTGGACGAGCGCGGGCCCCACAGCTGAGCAAGGAGCTGCCTCGCCAGGCGGCGAGCGTGGACAGGGGGGAGGGGTCCGCCAGGCAGGCGCGAGGGAACCCAGCGACGTCACAAGACGCCACATGCAGTGGAGGAAGGGGTCCTGGGTCCCTTGGGTTCGTGGTTATCGCCCCCCCCCGTCGTGCCCCCGCGCTCCTGGTCAGTCGGAGCACGTTCGTGAATCGATTCGTGCCATCCCTGCATTGGCGGAAGCCTCTGAAAGGGCCGCGGAACTTGGCGGAAGGGAAGCAACCAGGACGGCCTCCTATACGGTGACTTTCCAGCACGGCCCCGGCGGCAGCGAGCGGCAGCGCGGTCTCCAGCATGGTTCCGGCGCCAGCGCGCAGCGCCGCAGCGTCCACGATCCCAGGGCCAGAGAGCAGCACCGCAGTCCCAAACACGACCCTGGCGCCGGTGAGCAGCACCGCAGCTTGCAGCACGGAGCCGGCGCCAGTGAGCAACACAGCAGTGTCCGCGACTTCGGGGCCAGTGAGCAGCGCCGAAGTTTCCAACATGCCTCCGACGCCAGTGGGCAGCAACGCGGTTTCCAGCACGGCTACGGCGCCAGTGTGCAGCGCAGCAGCTTCCACGATCCCAGGGCCAGCGAGCAGCACCGCAGCTTCCAGCACGACCCCGGCGCCAGCGAGCAGCACCGCAGCTTGCAGCACGCGCGAGGAGGGGCAGCGGCACGCTAGAGCAAAAGGGACAAACAAGACGTCGCCACTGTGCCACACCCAGTGGCGCACCTGGTGTCGTCGCGCCCGGACCACAGCGTTCGCCTGACGCGCAGCGGCCTTCGCTCGAAGACCAGCGTGCTGATGGTGGGCCTGACGAGCCTCTGGCCGTGCCGCCGTTGCCCGGGGGCGGCGCCAGGATGTCACAGGCATTTGCCACGGCCAGCGTTGTCTCCGTGGGTCTTGGGCCCGTCGGTTCACCTGGTGTGGCCCGCCTTCCGAACCCGTCGAGCCCCGATCAGGAGCCTCACGCTGCACCCGGCGTGCCGGCGACGTATCGGTGCGCCGAGGGGGAGATTGAGAGGAATCTCGCGTGCAGTGTCTGTCAGGAACCCACCCGAGGAGTCGTTTACGGAACGCCTGGGCCCCCTCTCCACTTCGGATGCTGGCTCAGTACGCTAGCAGCGTAAATTGTTGCCCCGTGCGGCGGTGCTGCACACATCAGCGCAGCCGTGCCGCGCTGGCCCCGCACGGAGTCACCGCGGAGCAGCGGCTGCAGCGACCGCAGGGATCCAGCCGCCTTCCGCCAAGGAGAGGTTCGGGGAGGCGCGCCAGCGCGGGCCCCGAGTGAGGGTGGGGTTAGAACGCCCGCGACTCTCGGGGCGGCTGTGGGGGCCCCAGAGCAGTGCCAGGGGAGAGAAAAGCGGCACCGACGGCACCCGCCTGAGGAGACGAGCGGGGATCCGCGCGGCGCGGGACGCGCGCCCACGCTGGCCGGAGGTAGGGACAAAAACAAATGTTGTGTCCTTGGCTGAGGATGCTGCGCCAGGGCGCACCTTCCCCCAGCCATCCACTTGGTGGGCACAGCATCTTGCAGTCGGCTGTCCCCAACCTGGACGCCAGCACTGTTTACGATTTGTTATACTTCGCACTGACCATCGGCAGCGCCCGCGGGTGCACCGACGCCGCGGCCCGGCTGCTGCCACGGCCCCCGCTGCCGTTGTTGGCCGCGCTGGCGCATTCAGCATGGAATTCTTCCGCGTCTGAGTGCCCTCCGCCCTCCCTTTTCCTTCGCGGCCGCTCTGCCTATCTAGTTCCCCCGTCTTGCACGCCAGCCAATGCTCGCATCGGTTGCCCCGGATCGCCGCTCGCTGGTGCAGTCCTGAACGCCGTCTGATCGCGTGCCTCTTGGAAAGATGCACTTGGACGCATTCGAAATCCCCCCGCTGCCAAAATCGTCCTGACCGACTGTATCTTGCATCGTTGATATGTGTGTACCATGTCAGGGAGCCATCGCCACGAACGTTGCATGGGCGATGTGTCTGCCGACATGTTCATCACTCATTCGTCCGTATGCCCCTTATGCTGTTTGTTGCATCGTGTTTGACACCATGTCACCCACACTGTCCATGGACGCCTTCGCGCGTTTGTATATATGCTTGTCCTTCCGCCGACCTGCAACTTTGAATTCGATCAGATTCAAAGGTCGGCCTCCTGCACGCCCCACGCGAAGGGTTCTTCAGAACAACGAAGGCCGCGGCCCTACGGGCAGGACCATATGGGCAGCCACCGCAATGGAGCCACAACGGGCATCCACGGCAGGGCCTCTGTTGGCGGGACCTATTGCAACTACGGCCTCGACCGACCGAACGAAAAGAAGTTGTTGGCGACCCGGCCGCAGGACCGAGCCAGGAGCATTCAGGAAAGGTCCGATCGAAGAATATCGTTGACGAGCAGTGCACAGGACCAGGGCTGGAGCAGTCCAGAACTGGAATTGGGCCGAACGAAAGAAATCATCAGAATCCAAAGCATTCTTGCCATTGTTGACTCCAGATGGACGCGGTGTAATTCATGGGAGTCACCAAGCAAGCCAGTATGCAGGCAGGCAAGCAAGCAGGGCACCCTGTGCTGGACTGCACGTGCGACCCGTCAACCCCGACGCGCAACCCAGGTAGATATAGTCCCGCTGGGGATGGCACGGATCAAGTCCGGATCCGATTTTTTCAGGTTGCTCGAACCTCGCAGGCCCTTTGGAAGAACAGGGCCGAGCCGGCAGCAGTAGGGAACAGGGCAAGACAAAGAGAGTTCTCGACAATTTGAGCACAGGTCCGAGCCCCGGGAACACTTGGCAAAACACAACCGAACGAAGGAATTGCTAGGCAACCGGGACAGGATGAGGCCAGGTACATTCGGGAGCGCGAGCGAACAAAAGTGCCAACAATCTGGACACAGGATCGACCTAGCCATTGCTAGTCGCAGGACCGACAGGCGAAGAAACGGTCGACGACCAGAGTTTGTTGGATCGGCGGTGCTTTGGATCCTAGTTGTTGTCGCGGCTATGCCAGGGCTGCTGCGGCAAGGAAGAGGCTGGGAGGGAAGGGGGTGAAGGACGCACGGCCGCAACGACTCTAGAGCGTTGAGCGATTCGGGTTGTACTGGAGGCAGGCTCGAGTCCTTGTCTCTGTCAGTGCGTCTGCGGCGGCATTGCAAATACAGGTAAAGGGAATGAGTCGTGCAAAGGCCAGATGAGATACGAACGACGACCCAGAGCCATTCTGGCTCGAGATCGAATCGAGAGGCCCGCGGGGTCTCTGACGCATGCCGGCCTGGGCCAGGCGCCGGGCGGGCGCCTCCGCGCGCGCGCCGGCGGCGGCGGCGGCGGAGGCGCGCCCGCGCCGCCCTCCCCCGCGGCGCGATGTCCCTGAACCCGCGGGAGCTCGGGACCACCGGCGCGACCCTGATCTTCCTCTACGGGCTGCCGAACGACCTGCCGCGGCACGTGAAAGGTAAGCTGAACGGCGAGCACCCGAACTGCTCGAGGCCGACGATCGAGTTCGTCAGGGACTTGCTCGGTTTCATCTGGCTCCCGGTCGGGGTGCAGCTCGTGTTCATTTTCTACATGGCCAGACTGGTGCTGAATGCCCACAGCGCAGCAAGCCGGTTGGCGGAGCCCGATACGCCGTGGTTCTTGATCACGATTGCCATCGTCGTGCATTGGTTCCACTGCTTCGGCCCGCTGCCGCTAGGCGTGCGCGCCCTCATGTTTGTCCACGACGCAGAGGGCGGCACGCACGAGATGGCCGAGGGGACCGTTTATGACGAAGATAGTGATGAAGATCCTCTTCCTCCGGCGCAGATGGGGCCGAGGATGACCTCGGCCGCGCAAACGCTGGGCCCATCCACCCTCATGTTGGGACAAAGCTGGGCGCTCGCGTCGAGAACTGACGGCGACTTCGGCCACCAGCAGCTCAGAGATGCGGTAATCAAGAACAAGACGATTCCCGGAATGCGCGCTGTGCACGAAGAGGTCCAGACCATCGAGATAACAGTCGATGGCAGCCACAGGCCAGGCGGGCACCACGAGTGGTACGTGCCGGTCATCGCGTCTATTTTGATTATTTTTGACAAGTTCCTTGTGCCACTGCTGATCGTATTTATCGGCGGGCTGTTTTTATGCACCTCCAGCTCGCCCGGGGACTTGGTCTTGAACTCGGCCGCGGTTGTATGTATTAACGAGATCGACGAGATGGTCATGCTCGGAGGGTCCTACACGTCGAACCTGGTCTGGGAGGTCAACCTCCCGCTACTGCCCGGGTGGTTCCGGAAGTGGTACAGCAAGTTGTGCCGCGAGTGGGCGATCGTCCCCTTCGGGGTTGCCCTGTTCACCATGTTGGTCGGGCGCTTCGTCCTCATCCTGTGATGGCCCCTGGCACGGTTGGTGGACCGTGGCACGCCCTCGTGCTGTCCTCCTGCCGGCCCGCTGGGTGAGGGGGCGACCCCTTCTCGCCCATCCTCGGCCTCGTCCTCCTCCTCCTCCTCCTCCTCCTCCTCCTCCTCCTCCTCCTCCTCTTGGAGTACGGATGCAAGCTAGTCTCACTCAACGCTAGTGTCGCAACGCCACACTAGCTTGCAGCACTCAACGCAAGGACCGAATGCTGTGTGACTGTCGCTTGTAGTCTGAGATGCAGGTAATGCCATCATGAGCACTTTGCCCCATGGGATCCCATACCCCGTCCAGCACCCTAAGTATCATATTCTGGGATCGAATATTATTTCACAGGCACTACGGTTGCCACGCTCAGATGCTCAAATTGCGCATATCGCAGCTGCAAGAACCACGCATATACTGTGTAAGTCGATTCAACGCACAGTTCCCGCAATCACGGATGTGCATGCGTTCTGCGGATATATTGTTCTGTCTTTTGGTGGAGGAAATCCATCCAGGAGCCTTATTCCCATAAGTTTGTTGATTCGCTTATAGGTGAGATCATACTTCTGAGGTCGTGCTGTCCTCGTATTACGTGGGCGTGTTACCAATTGTGTGTGTGCTCGAATGTTCGTCTTGTCTTGCTGGCCTGATTCCCCAACGTTCCATTGACGGTTGTCTAGTCGGCTTGCCGTGTTTTTCTCGTGTTGTCGGCTTCCGCAAGGGAGTCACATGTTAAGGCGGTCTCAGCCATCTGGCTTATCAAAACTAAACCAAAGGTGTATGCAACTTCGCATTGTTGAGTGCCGTCTGAACGCGTGTCTCTTGGAAAGATGCACTTGGACGCCTTCAAAAAACCCCCGCTGCCAAAATCGTCCTTCTGACCGACTGTATTATGTTTCGTTGATCTTTGTACTATGTCATGGAGCCATCGCCAGGAATGTTACATGGGCGATGTGTCTGCCGACATGTGAATCACTCATTCGTCTGTATGTCTCGTATGCTGTTCGCTGCAACGTGCTTGACGCCATGTTACCCTCAATGCCCATGGACGCCTCACACGCGTTTGTATGTATATATATACATATATATATGAATATATATATATATAATATATATATATATATATATATATATATATATCAGATATACATATATGTAGTATATATATATATATGGTATATATATATATATATATATATATTCATGTATATATATAGAGAGAGGGCCACAATCGAAGGGGATTTGGGGAATGAGGAGGATGAGAACAAGGAGGAGGATTCGAAGATTAGGAGAAGGAGAAGAATGAATAGTGATTGGAGCGGCAGGAGGAGGGAGGAGCAGAAGGAGGGAGAGGAAGATGAGTCGGATGAGGAAGAGGAGGAGGGCGGATGAGGAGGAGGGAGGTATGATGACAGGGGGGGGGGGGGGGCGAGCATATTCCTCTTCCTATATTTTTACAAGCCCGGGCGGGGGGAGAACCCATCCCCCCCCAAAAACCGGACTCCTGGGATCTGGGGCTTTGGGACCCTTCGGACGGGCCTCGAAGCGGCCCCCAGGGCCTCGCAGGGCGTTTCGCCAAGCCTTCGCAGCACACCTAGGGCGATCAGAGGGGTCATCGGAGACGTCCCAGAGAACCCCAAGACAGCACAAGAGCGCTCCAAGAAGCCGTCATACCCTGAAAGATCGCTCGAAAACGTACCAAGAGGCCTCCAAGAGCACCCCCAAGAAGGCCCCAAGAGGGAAAAATCATTGATTTGATATAGGTTTTTGGTGAATTTGGGGTTCTCCTCTTTTCGGCTTCCCGACGCTCCAAGACAGCGGTCTTCTGGGCGTCCGAAGTCGCCTGGGAGGCTCCCAAATCGCCCCACAACCAGGCGAAAGGGTTTCCAGGCAGTCCAAGAGAACCGCAAAACGGCTCAACAGGGGTCCAAAATGGCCCTAAGAGAGCCCCATGGCGGCCCAAGATGGCCCCAAGACACCCTCCAAAGCATTCCAAATCGTGACCGGGGCGTTCACGGAGACCGCGGTTAGAGGCAGGTTGGCCTTAGGAAGCCCCAGAGGCCCCCAGAACACGCCCAGGAGGCCTCCTGAAGGCTTTAAGAAAGCTTGAGAACTTTGGTGAGGCCCCCAGAGGCTCTCCAAGGAGGAGCCTCCGCAAAAAGAGCTGAGGAGGATGAGGAGGATGCCCAGGGTATGGCGAGAATGAGGAACAGCAAGCATGGAGGAAGGATACCGAACAACATTATTATAATGGCGATGCCAGAAAAGGCAGCAAGGAGTTTCGTTAGAGTGTCCGCTTGACCTTCCTGCCTTTTTTCGCCTGCATACCAATCTTCAAGGACCAAGGTGCATGGCGCGAAGCGCCACTGCAGTCTTATATACATATATTCCTTTTCCTATATTTTTACAAGCCCGGGCGGGGGGGAAACCCGTCCCCCCTCCCCAAAACCGGACTCCTGGGATCTGGGGCTTTGGGACTTTGGGACCCTTCGGACGGGCCTCGAAGCGGCCCCCAGGGCCTCGCAGGGCGTTTCGCCAAGCCTTCGCAGCACACCTAGGGCGATCAGAGGGGTCATCGGAGACGTCCCAGAGAACCCTAAGACAGCACAAGAGCGCTCCAAGAAGCCGTCATACCCCGAAAGATCGCTCGAAAACGTACCAAGAGACCTCCAAGAGCACCCCCAAGAAGGCCCCAAGAGGGAAAAATCATTGATTTAATATAGGTTTTTGGTGAATTTGGGGTTCTCCTCTTTTCGGCTTCCCGACGCTCCAAGACAGCGGTCTTCTGGGCGTCCGAACTCGCCTGGGAGGCTCCAAAATCGCCCCACAGCCATCCGAAAGGGTTTCCAGGCAGTCCAAGAGAGCCCCAAAACGGCTCAACAGGAGTCCAAAATGGCCCTAAGAGAGCCCCATGGCGGCCCAAGATGGCCCCAAGACACCCTCCGAAGCATTCCAAATCGTGACCGGGGCGTTCACGGAGACCGCGGTTAGAGGCAGGTTGGCCTTAGGAAGCCCCAGAGGCCCCCAGAACACGCCCTGGAGGCCTCCAGAAGGCTTTAAGAAAGCTTGAGAACTTTGGTGAGGCTCCCAGAGGCTCTCCAAGGAGGAGCCTCCGCAAAAAGAGCTGAGTAGGACGGGGAGAATGCCCAGGGTATGGCGAGAATGAAGAAAAATCAGCATGGATGAAGGATAACGAACAACATTATTATAACGGCGATGCCAGAAACGGCAGCAAGGACTTATCGTTAAAGTGTCCGCTTGACCTTCCTGCCTTTTCCGCCTGCATAGCAATCTTCAAGGACCAAGGTGCATGGCGCGAAGCGCCACTGCAGTCTTGTGTATATACATACATATATAATATAAACAAATAGGCCCCCCCCCCCCGGCGGGGCCGCCCACCCCGCAACCATCGGGGAACGCTTTTTGATACCCCCTCCCCGGGGCCTCCAAGGAGCCTCCAAGGAGCCTCCAGACGACCCAAGAGGCCTCCAAGACGGCCCCAGGAGGCCCCCAGGATGGTCCAAGAGGGCCCCGAGGCGGTCCCAGATCGCTCCAAGACGCCCAAGATGGTCCCAAGACGGCCCAAGGGGCCTCCAAGACGCCCCAAGAGGCCTCCAAGAGGCTCTCCAAGAGGGCCCCAAGAGGCTCGAATCGTGGATTTTCCATTGTGTTTTTCGATGTTTTTGGCTTTCTCTCCTTTTGGGCTCCCTGGCGCTCCAAGACGGCCAAGAGGCACCCAAGATCGCCCCAAGACGGCCCAAGAGGCCACCAAGACGGCCCCAAGACGGCCCAAGAGCGCCCCGGGACCGCTTAAGAGGCCTCGAAGACGGCCCAAGAGAGTCCCAACACGGCTCCAAGAAGGGGCCCAGACGCGGGATCCGAGCGCACTTTACGGGCCCTCGGCCCCAAGAGCATCCCCAGAAACCACTAGAGGCTCCCAAAGGCCCCCAAGAGCCCCCCGGGAGGCCCCCAAGAGCCCCCGAGCAGGCACCGAAACGAGCCCCATGCGATTTCGGACACTTTCATATGCACCCCTTCTTCCTTCCGATCCGTTCCGTTGAGCTGCCTGCATTGAGTAGCATGTGCATTGCATTTCAATTCAACAATAATGCTGTGAATCGCGCTGCATTTGCAACGTTTGGCGTTTGTTTTACTACTCGCATTGGTCTGCATGGCGTTGCATTCGATACGTCTGTGTGCGCCCTCGTGTGTACTACGGCCCTGTTCGGTCTGCGCCATTGTTACCTCTCCAGTTCATGCTCCTGCCATTGGTGGTTACGTGCACGCGTGCACATGTTAGCTTTGAGAGGATGGGGGCTGCTGGAACCGCGCCATTGTTACCTCTCCAGTTCATGCTCCTGCCATGGGTGGTTACGTGCACGCGTGCACATGTTAGCTTTGAGAGGATGGGGGCTGCTGGAACCTCAGCGCGCTCGAACTGCGCGTGTGGTGTTAGTTGGGGCCGAGGGTGCGAGCTTAGCGTGCACATGTTAGCTTTGAAAGGATGGGGGCTGCCGTTGTTTCTGTGGCCTCCTCGTCCTCCTCCGTCGGGACAGCCCATGTCTACTTAGCTGATTTCGGTGCCGACGCCCACTCCCTGACCACCCTCTTCCTCTGCAGCCTGGGGTGTCTCCGTCGTCGTCGTCGTTCTCGCCGTCGTGGTGCCATCACACTCGGCGGCAAGCAGAGGGGGGAGGGGCGAGGGGGGTGGCCTTCTAAGCGGCCGGGGAGTTTCTAAGAAGGTGGGAGCCTCCTTTCAAGTGCTCGGGGGCTTCTAGGAAGGCTTCTTGAAGCTCTCCCGGCTTCTAAAGATCCCCCTGCATTCTTAAAACCCCCCTGGCTTCTTAGAAGGCCACCCCCCTGGCGCCACCCCCTTGTGCGCGCCGCAAACACACCCTCTGTGTCGCCCCGGCCGCTTGGGTGCGAGCCGTGCGCCGCGCGCCTCTCCCTCTATCTCCGGCGACCCCGCGCCCCGGGCAGCCCCCCAGCGCGGCCATGGCCGATATCGCCGTTCCCTGGGCCAGGAGGCCGCGCTGTTTCTTGCTCCCTTGCTGCTCGCCCTCATCCTGTTGTCTCCTCGCCTGGGGGTTGTTTCGATTTCAGCCTCTCGCGGCCGCTGTCGGGCCAAACGGGCCTCAGGGAAGTTGTCGTCACCTCCGTGGACCTTCGGTGACCCCCTATTCAACAAAACACGACATCGGATCTCTGGGTGCAGGAAGCGGAGGAGGAGGAGGAGGAGGAGGAGGGCGAGGAAGAGGAGACGGAGCAGGATATCCAGGTTCGCACATCGACACATCGGATGTGTTCGGAGGTCTTCTTTTCTACTTCGGGGCTTTCTGCTCTCTGGATGTCACGCCTCACCGACAGTGTGCCCAGGGTGTGCTCGAATCGTTCCGAATGGCCGCTGAGGCCGGACTCGTGGCCCGGCAAACCACTCGAAGAACGACCTCCTGTGGATTCGCCATAGATCTACAAGGTCCTGCAGAAGCGGTCCAGGCCCCCGACTTGCTTCGAACGCCGGTTTCATCGGCCCTCGCCACGGCTGGACCGCCCGTGGGATAAATTCCAGGACCAGGCTCGCCTCGAGATCCCAGTCAGGTCGCTCCAGCTCGACGGCAGATGGCTTAGTCGAGCAACCCTGTTGCCTTGGCCGCGGGGTCGTCGTCGTCGTCGCCGCCGCCGCCGACGACGTCGTCGTTTTCGGCCTCCGGGGGCCATTCAACGACCCCGGGACAATCCCGGGGAGGTTTTGGAATCGTCTCAGAATGGCCGCCGGAGGCTCGAGTTTGGCCCGCAAGCCAGATCCTGGCAGTTCGAATTTCGCAGACATCCGCGCGCTCCAATTTTTCTGATGCGTCAGAACGCCCTCGCCGAGGCGCAGCTGCTGGCAGACATCCCAAGTCGAGAACACATCCAAGAACCAACGAACGCATCCGAATACCTCGACCCTCGAACGAAACAGGACGGGCCGAACCTCCGCCCTTGGACACATGCTACCCTCTCCATCGGACATGGTACCTCCTCAGCTTCCTTCTGTGGCCGTTTCGGTTAAAACCTTCAATTATTGTTTCTATCAATTTGTATATCCATATTCTGGCGTGCCTACCGCCGTAGGCCTTTCATATATCCATGTTTCGGACAACTTTTCTTGCCCGTGCGCTGCTGCGGGGCCTCCCTTGCGCGCACGTCGTCGCTGTTACGTACCACTCCATCCTGCTCAGGAGCGACGGCACTGCCATGGCCTGCGGTTGCGCTTATGATGGTCAGTGCTGCTTCCCCCGGGCCATCGAGGACCTGACCTACACGCAGGTCGCCGCTGTCACACACCACACCGTCCTGCTCAGGAGCGTTGGCACTGCCATGGCATGCGGCTGCGGTTATGATGGTCAGTGCTACTTCCCCCAGGTCATCGAGGACCTGACTTACACGCAGGTCGCCGCTGTCACACACCACACCGTCCTGCTCAGGAGCGCCGGCACTGCCATGGCCTGCGGCTGCGGTTATGATCGTCAGTGCTGCTTCGCCCAGGTCATCGAGGACCTGACCTACACGCAAGTCGCCGCTGTCACACAACACACCGTCCTGCTCAGGAGCGCCGGCACTGCCATGGCCTGCGGCTGCGGTTATGATGGTCAGTGTTACTTCCCCCAAGTCATCGAGGACCTGACCTACACGCAGGTCGCCGCTGTCACGAACCACACCGTCCAGCTCAGGAGCGACGACACTGCCATGGCCTGCGGCTGCGGTTATGATGATCAGTGCTGCTTCCCCCAGGCCATCGAGGACCTGACCTACACGCAGGTCGCGTCTGTCGCACACCACACCGTCCTGCTCAGGAGCGCCGGCACTGCCATGGCCTGGGGCTGCGGTTATGATGGTCAGTGCTACTTCCCCCAGGCCACCGCTTTGGTCTTCACCTTCTTGACGGCCATCTTCATCATGGTCGCCGCGTTCATGTCCCAGCGCTCGCCGCATTCGCCTTGTGTGCCGAATTCCACGGCCAATTCCGCGAGTGTCGAGCGCAGGACCATGCAGATGTTCGTCAAGCCCTTGGCGGGTCATACGTTGGCCATGAACGCCCTGGTCACCGACACGATATACAGCATCAAACTCATCATCCTATCACGGGCCGGCATCCCCCTTGACCACCAGCGCCTTCTTTTCGACGGGCGTCCGACAGAAAACGGCAAGCGTTTATCTTCTT